>MU278011.1:119045-318586 GCA_022385765.1 Trametes cingulata
TATATAGATCCAGACAAATATGCTGATAGCCTCAGCATAATGGCCTTTTGGCCCAGTTGTTAGATTGTGTTATTGTCTGGGCACGGTCTTTCACATGCCTTCTGACCTAGACAAAGATAAGGTACATTAAAGCATCAGGGTGACCTGCACGATGATGCATGGAACTTACCAATAGGCCTGTCCATTCTCAAGGAGGTTATATTGAAGGTCTGGGTACTTGCTGAGTCCATGGTGCAAGTGGATGTCACCTGAAACAATGAACATTGTCAGCTGTCACTGAATAGATTGCAATGTGGTGAAGGGGTATTTTGAAGTCCTAAACAGAGTGGCCTTCAAGGAATATGATTATGGCCTCAAAGACCTCAACAAGGTGATTGATCTTATGATGCTGAACCCACCTGATTCATAAGTGTATAAGTAGTGTGATCAGTGGGCTGCTAAGACGAGCACCACAGTATGCAGGAGGGAAATCTACAGGCCAGGTTTATGATGGGTGAGGGTAGGCAGGCTTGTTCCTGTGTGAAGCTGAATTTGCTGATGAGTGATTATGTACAGTGTTTGCATATGTTGACCTATCTTTGCATCTGTTGACAATAATGATGTGCAATGTGATTGGTCTTCAGGTGATCTAAGTTCCCACGGTGAGAATTGCAAGACTCTGATTGGTTCACTCCCAGCTTAGTATATCAGCAGTATTGAACCTGTCATCATGATTACTCAATCACATCTCATGCCATCTGTGCCCTTTGGTCTGCTGTGCTTATACTTACATTCACTTCATAGTGGACTAAAGCCGTTGTATAGAGTATCCGCATAATTGAAAATTTCCTCTACAATTGTATCTATCATGTCACAAGCAATGCTTTGATAGAATGTTAGACTGAAGTTCTTTTGTGCTGCATTGCAAGAAATTTTTCTGTGCTTGTGATGATTCAAAGTGATTGTACCAGTGATGGTAAACCTCCTCATTATACAGTCTAATTGTTGTGTGACATGTTGTATGATCAGTACAATTTGACTCTATGCCCTCACACATGCTGTGCAGACTCGCAGGTTAGATCTGCTGAATGGGCATGAACATTGGTGATTATAAAGTACACTGTACTACTTCCTGGTCCACATCACATTTGCAAAATGTGGCTGTCTGGACAACCCTCCAAGAGTCTGGTGGTTCTTGTGAATTATTAACACCTACAATGCTTGATTCAGTGAACCTTGTTGGAAATTTGCTCACCAATTCCCAAGTCTGTTGAAGACTGCCTAGTGAATCATGAAATACTCCAGCTATGAACAATCAGGATGTACTTGTCTGTAATCAATTACTACAGTACCTGCACTTGATAGTGACACCCATGGAAGAAAGATGAGCATGACTGCACTCAGTAGTACAAACCATAGCTGTGCATGTGCAATGGCTCTGACAAGAACAGGCCTCAAAGCTTACTTTCCCACATGTAGTGCCTTGTGACAAAGCCAGACAATAACAATAACAGTCTAGAGAGAGAATGGTGCATGACTGGATCAATTCACAGCTCTTCCTTCCTCCCCTGTGAAGCCCCCTTCTCCTCAGCAGTAGAGAGGGGCAAGCATAGCGCAGGTGAGGTAACCTTGAACTCATACTCGCACTTCTCTGGTTCTGCCACGGAGAGTACCGCATTCTCTGTACCGCACGACATATCGAGCTGCGGAAAAGCGGACCCGGTGAACATGGCATGTCGACGCTCAGCCGTAAGGAGACGTACCGTGACACTGCGCTGAGGACCGTTCCAGCACTTAGCGCCGCGGGTGTAGCGCTGCTTGCGGTAGTACTCCGGGGAACCCTTCTCGACTCCTGGAGCATTGTTCCAAGACTCGAAGCGCCTATGACGCCGGTGTGAGATGGTCATGCACACGCCTATCTTCACTGACAGAGGAACTCACCCGAGACTAAAGGTAGAACCACCCTTACTCGGTTTCTGACGCGCCTCGTCAAAGAGGCATACCTCGTAAATGTAGCTGCAGCACCCATAACCGTGAGCACTCCTGCGCATGAACGCAGCTGACATTGTTACATACTCTCCGACCTCCTTGCTGAGGCAGGTGCCGTCGAGCTTCTTCCACTCTCCCTCAGGACCATACCAATCGGGATCGAAGAGACGGTTTAAATCGCGCTCCTTTTCGTCCTTCTCCTTGCGAGTGAGCTCCAAGCTGTGCTCGGCGTCGCTCAAGGCTTTCTGGACGCGAGAAGCATCTGCAGCTTTGTGTTAGTCAGAGCCGAGCGTCGAAGAGGAAGCAACACGCACCAGCGGAGTTGTCAGCAGCAGGCTTGACAAGCCCGACAGCCTCGAGCCAGGAGACCAACTGGTCACGGAGACTCTCGTACTGGGGGACGATCGCATCCGGAAGGTACGCAGAAAGGTTGTACACTGAAAAGCACGGTAAGGAACATTGCAAGAGGACAGCAATACGTCACTTACGGATCGACGTCGGTGACACAGGTGCGCCCACGTGCTTGTCGTGCTCAATCAGCAAGGCATCGTAATCCGTGTTGAGGAGCTCGTCAAGCTGGTGCTCGACCTGCAGTTCCGACCACAAGCCATCGTCCACCTCTTCTTCCTCTTCTTGACTAATTTCGTCGTCGGAACCCTCCTCTTCGCTGCTCTCGTCATCCTTCCCAACGTCGTTAATATGGGGCAAACCAGCCAGATGCTCCCAGCCGCGAACGGCTTCAAGAACGGCCATATCTTGGTAGTTCGGGTTGTAACCGGTGCGGAGATTGTCGAGGATATCGCCAAGGGCCTTCTCGCGCTCGAGATGCTTCTTGTAGTCGCGCTGCAAGGACTTGAGGGCAATGACGTGCGTCATGAGGGACTGGTAGAGAGCTGCATTCCAGCTCAGCGAAGCACTACGATCCGCGCTTTGATAGACCTACGTGATTGCTTCCTTGCTTCCAGTGCTGCAGCAGACAAGGACTCGGTGCGCTCAACGAGATCTGAGCACAGTACGCATAAGTAGCCAGGTAATAGTTCTATGCACATCTACTCACCCTTCAGACGTGCGACCTCCTTCTCGCGAGTAGCGATCTCTTGCTCAGTCTGAGCGAGCTCTTGTTCAAGGCGCTTCTTCTCCTTCTGGGCGAACGCAACGTAGGTAGAGCGAATCTTGGCGCCCTGTATCGACGGTCAACAGCGACCATCCTGTTAGTGCCTGTGGTAACGCACCGTCTTCCGTAGCTTCTGTTCCGCCTTGACGCGTTCCCGGTAAGCCTCGCCAACCTCTTTGCAGACGTTCTTGCAGACTCCCGGAGCCTCATCCGAGCCGTCACAACATTCAGGCTCTGTATAAATCGTGAATATGACGGCCATTGAAGTCGATAGTACACATACCGCAAAGACCGTCGTTCACTCTCGAGCTGGGTATAAATGAACCAATGTGACCCTCATTCTCACAGTAGAATCGGGAATTGGGGCACGCGCCGGTGCCTAAGCAGCGAGTCCGTTAGGTGTTTGCGGCAGTCCACATGTATTGCAACTGACCAGGTTCGTCGCTTCCATCCAGACAGTCGCAGAAGTCGTCGTTCACCGCTGCCCACTCGATTGTCTGGGAGCCGTCCAAACATTCCCAGACATCAATAGAGCCCTTCCGTGCAGGGGTGTAACGTGTGGCTAATTCAGGAGCCACCCCGCGAGGTCGGCCGGTGCTCGCGAGAGTGTGCAGGGGTAGGAACAGCAGCAGCCAGGAGTGCATGAGAGCCGGTGGTGAACTTGTGCTACGTGGAAGCGCGTTCGCTGCAGTACTGCATCATCGTCACGTGATGGGGAGTCGGTAACTCGAGAGAACTTCGTCAGTTGAGGGTCCAGAAGCCGCCCAACGTCATTCCGACAGCAATATTCATGCGCAAAACAGATGAGTCTATAGACAAGGACCAGATGCGCGTCGCAAAGACTTGGATATTGTTTGAGGATGAGCCTCCGAGGCCGCGAGAGGAGAGGACTAGGATGCAAGCGGGAGCGTCTGTGACCCAGACAAGCGCCTGTGCTTTCAGGCGCCGCTCGGCAACTTGCGGCCGCCACATTGGGATTTGCTCGACTGCCCGCCAACGCCATCGACAACACCGCCGACCAACAAGACTGTGAGTATGCCCCTCTGCGTTCTCGTAAAGGCTCTCGAACGGCTATCTGGATGTTGCTGGACGGATTCAGCGCGAAATTGCGGTCGAAAACGGTGCACTTTCGGCTGGATGCACTCGGCGACATCTGGATGAAGCTCTCCTTGCCTCCCTGCTCATCTTGCGCTACCCTCGTTCTCTCCTGGAACAGTCTGCTTACGTCGCGATCTTCACAGAATCAGCCATGGGTAGGGTAATTCGGGCACAAAGGCGGTCGCACGCTATCGTACGTATGCCACCCAAGATATGTACGGTCGCCGTATTGAGCTGGGGATCGCTCTTCTAGTTCAAATCCCACACCCACCACAACAAGGCGCCTGCGCAGTTCCGCCCCCTCGACTTTGCGGAGCGCAACGGCTACATCAAGGGTATCGTGAAGGAGATCATCCACGACTCCGGCCGGTGCGTAGCTTCTCAGTCTTCCTTGTGTGTGGCTTTGCTCACAGAGTCATAGTGGCGCTCCCCTCGCCCGTGTCGTCTTCCGCGACCCCTACCGCTACAAGCTTCGCAAGGAGACCTTCATTGCGACTGAGGGTCTCCACACTGGCGCCTTCGTTTACTGCGGTAAGAAGGCCCAGCTCGCGGTCGGCAACGTCCTCCCCGTGTCCCAGCTGCCTGAGGGTACGATTGTTTGCAACGTCGAGGAGAAGGCTGGTGACCGTGGTGCGCTCGCTCGTACGTCCGGCAACTACGCGACTGTCATCGGCCACTCGCCCGATGAGAACAAGACGCGCATCCGTCTCCCCTCTGGTGCGAAGAAGACCGTCTCCGGCAGCTGCCGTGCTACCGTCGGTATTGTCGCGGGTGGTGGCCGTATCGACAAGCCCCTGCTCAAGGCCGGCCGTGCGTACTACAAGTTCAAGGCCAAGCGTTACAAGTACGCCAGCTCACCTTACCATGTGCGAACATTGCTAACAATATGTGTAGCTGGCCTCGCACTCGTGGTGTTGCTATGAACCCCGTTGACCATCCCCACGGTGGCGGTAACCACCAACACATTGGTAAGGCTTCGACGATCGCTCGCTCTGCCGTCCCCGGTCAGAAAGTCGGTCTCATTGCTGCGCGCCGGGTACGTTGTTTCCTCTACCCCCAGTTGAAACATGCTCTGATATATTGCTGTTGTCCAGACTGGTCTGCTGCGCGGTACTGTCAAGGTCAAGGAGGTCTAAGGAGCTTGACGTTGGAGACTTGTACCTGTTGTTCTTATGCTGCTCTACCTCACTTGCACGATGTTACAAAAGCTTTGTATGCAGTCCATTGCATATGCATCATGACCATGCCCTTGCCCCACGACAGTCCACCAAGCCTGACCGAAATCGGGAATGAGACCTTGGAGCTGAGCTGCGTCGCTGACTACTAATTGGTGAATATTGGAAAGTGAATGGGGCTTCGTTTCTGTGCTTGCTCAGGGTCTTGAGCTTGGTGTTCCATGCAGCATTGGCCCGCGAGATTCCTCCTTCCTTCCGCTCGTGGCCCTCTCAGCCAATCGACCGCCGACCGGCGAGCGCGATCGCAATGAACGAGTTCTCGACCGATCCCGAGAGGGCGACATCTGGGCCGGGAAAGGGAATTGCCGCCTAATGCGCCGGACCCGTGACGTTCAGGAGGAGCGCTGCTCCCTGCTTCGGAGTCGGCCCGGGTTATTACTCTTAAGCTCGCCAGGCGAGGTCAGTTCAGTCCCCACTCGTCTGCTCGTTTCCTCTACTCACCACCACCATGTCCCAGGCAGCGTACTACCTTGGCATCGACGTCGGTACGGGCTCTGTCCGCGCAGGCCTCGTCAAGCACGATGGCACACTCGTCGCGACCTCCACGGAGGACACAATCACCTGGCGCGATCCTGAGGATCACCGCATCTTCGAGCAATCCACGAACAACATATGGGCTGGCATGTGCAAATGCATCAAGGCTTGCCTCCAGGAGGCCAAGGTCTCCCCATCCGAAGTCAAAGGCATCGGCTTTGACGCGACGTGCTCGCTCGCGGTCTCCGATATGAACGGCGAGCCCGTCGTCGTGACCAAGGGCGATCAGCTCGGTCAGAACGGCGATCGCAACATCATCCTATGGGCAGATCACCGTGCTGAGAAGGAAGCAGAGTTGATCAACAGTACCGGCTCGGTCGTACTCGACTATGTTGGAGGCACCATGAGCGTACGTCCAGCAGACCGTCTCGTTTTGATCGCGTCGCGCTGATAGCATGCGCACGACAGCTCGAGATGGAGATCCCAAAGACCCTATGGCTGAAGCGGAACATGAAGCCTGAGCTGTTCAAGCGCTGCCAATTCTTTGACCTCCCCGATTTCCTCACCTATCGCGCGACCGGCTACAACCGCCGCTCTTGCTGCTCCGTCGCGTGCAAGTGCTCTTATGTTCCGACGAAGAACGGTTGGCAGCCCGAGTTCTTCCAGAAGATCGGACTGGGCGAATTCGTCGAGAACAACTTCGAGCAACTCGGCCGCGAGGAAGTTCTCACCGCAGGCATGCCGGTAGGGAACGGTCTGTCTAAGCAGGCAGCCGCGGAGATGGGCCTCCTCGAAGGAACTCCCGTCGGTAGCGGCGTCATTGACGCGTGAGTCTTGCTCGCATTCGTGTAGAAATGTTTGTTGAGCCCTCTCTAGCTACGCGGGCTGGCTCGGTACCGTCGCGGCACGGTATAAGGTGAACGGGAAGCTCTCGGACGAAGTTCCCTCTCTTGACGAATCGAGGCATCGCCTCGCTGCGGTCGCTGGTACCAGCACATGTCACATCGTTCAAGTGAGTAGAGCACGCGCTGGGGGTGGGTTTCATGCTGAGCGCGATCCCAGAGTCCCGAGGGTGTTTTCGTCAATGGTGTATGGGGACCGTACAAGGATGTCGTCTTCCCAGGATGGTGGATGAACGAGGGTGGACAATCCTCCACCGGCCAAGTAGGTGAACAGGCACGAACTTTGGGCTGCGAGGGCTCACCGGTTTCTCCAGCTCATCGACTTCATGATCACGACGCATCCTGCATATCCCAGGCTGAAGGAATTGGCCGAGAAGCAGGGAACGAACATTCACGAAGGTACGCCGCCCAGATCACAGAGGTTCTCGGTGCTGAGTCTCCATTGATGGCAGTGCTGCACAACGAGCTTGAGAAGCTGCGTGCAGAAGAGAAAGTTGAAAACCTCACCGAGCTCACGAAGGATCTCCACTTCTACCCCGACCTGCACGGTGAGTCTTCCATGGCGTAAGAGCGGACGGCCTCCTGATCGAGCGTCCCAAGGAAACCGTTCACCCCTAGCGGACCCTCGCATGCGTGGCTCTATTGTCGGGCTCACTCTCGTACGTTTCCCTTGATCTCGCACACCTTTACCAGGGCACTAAGCCTCGCCTCCCAGGATTCTAACCTCGGCGACCTCGCGCGGAAGTTCAACGTGACTCTCGAAGCGATCGCACTCCAGACGCGCCACATCGTCGACCAGATGAACGACAAGGGCCACTCGATCCGCTCAATTTACATGTCCGGCGGGCAGGCGAAGAACGCGATGCTCATGCAGCTCTTCGCGAACACGTGCAACATGCCCGTCGTGCTGCCGCAAAGCAGCGGCGCAGCGGTCGTCCTTGGCGCTGCAATGCTCGGTCGCTTCGCTGCAGAGGCGCAGCGCAAGGAGCTCAACAGGGAGCAGCGTGGTCAAGCGCTGTGGGAGATCATGGTGCGTTTACCCTGCATCCCTGGTTGTGCATAAGGGGTCTTAGGTGCACGCTTGCTGACGCCTGCACGGCAACAGGTCGAGATGACGCCGCCCGGCACGATGGTGGAGCCTGCTGCAAGCCCGAAGGAGAAGAAGCTGCTCGAAGCGAAGTACAAGATCTTCCTCGAGCAGATTGACATTCAGAGGCGCTGGCGCAAGGAGATGGAGGAGGCCTCCCGGTGAACGCTCATGCCGCCGTGTAGAAAATTTGGGAATGGACACTTGTATAGACATAGAAGTGCAATGTAACAACATTTGGTGCTGTCTTGCTCGCGTGTGTTGTGCTTGAATTTGCGCCTCCTGACATTGAGAAGAGATGTTCGATGTGTTAGAACCGTGCACTCGCGCAGGGGAAGTGACAGACGAGAAGGCACTCCGAGTGGAGCGCTGCGATGACATTGTGAAGGCCAGAGGAAAGGGGGGACGATGATGCTGCGGTACGACCGCTTCTACACTACTTCTACAACTGGATCCGGGAGAGATATGAAGACATACTATTACTACGTACACAACAGTCCGCGAGACGACCACCAGGCCACCGCCGCAATGGTATCCAGAGCGCAGGCTCTCAGATTTTGAACAAGCCCGACGGTCCCCAGGTGGCATTGTTGTCGTAACACCGCCAAGGGTACGCCGACTCGACACGGTGCTCCTGCGGCCGCTCGTAGCGCGCGGTCGGCGGCGAGAACGGCTCGAACCGCGGCGAGTCCGCCGGGGCCCCATACGGGTCTGCAGCGTACCACCGCACGCGCGCGTCCATCTCTGCATCTCGGCGCGGCGGGGGGTGGTGCGGGTGCGGCGTCGGGGGTCGGCGCGCCGACGAGAGGTAGGGGTTGTGCGACGCGCCCTTCGGGAGGTGAGATGGGTATGCGTCGGGCGGGGTGATCACCGGGGGCGTCGAGCGGTACGAGTCCGGCGAGTCGGGGTACATGAGGTCGGGGAGCTGCGCCACGGCCGGGGCGCACTCCTCCGCGTGCGCGGGCGCGGGCGTGCGGGGGTGGATGGGGTAGCGGTACTCGGCGCGCTCGCGGTGCGCGAAGACGGAGCCGGAGCGGGCGGACGCGCGCCACGCGTCCGCGCCCCTGCGCGTCGCGCGCATGAGGCCGTCGTGGTGCGCGAGGAGGTCCGCGTCGGCGACGCGCATCTCGAAGTTGAGCAGGTAGAGGAACTCGCGCTCGATGCGGCAGATGTCCGCCTTGCTGAAGACGCCGCTGCAGCGCGACCAGTGCTCGGCCTTGACGGGCGCGTCGTTGATGTACTGCAGCGCGGGCGCGGCGTGAGTCGTGTGCTGCGGAGGGGACGGTGGCGGGGACGGGGACGGGGGACGTACCTTGAACGCTGTTATGAGCGCGCCGAGGGCGAGTCGCTCGCAGACCCAGTCTTCGGAGTCGATCTCGAGGTGTTTGCGGATGCGCGTGAGGTAGACGATGGCGACGAGGACCGCGGGGGTGTCCATGCGCGTGTACTCGAGGAACGTCTTGACGATCTGCATCGTCTGCATGCCCTTGAGCCCGAACGCGACTTTGTACGTCGGGCCGATGATCGAGCCCGCGACAGTGAGAGTGAGGACCTCGAGGAAGTAGTCTGTGGCGGGTGCGCGCGAAGGTCAGAAGCGCGCCACAGCGACGCGCGAGAGAAGCGACGTACCGAGGACGCTCCACGAGAGCGGCGTCTTCACCATCTCGACGACGCGTGGGTTGTGGTCGCGGGGGTCGACCCGGCTAGCGGGATCGACGGAGCAGGGGCAGGGGACGGGGGCGGTGGCGGTGGCGGAGGACATGGAGAGCAGGCGGAAGGCAGCGGCAGAGTGGGTGGGGGCAGAGCCCATTGTGCAGGATCGCGGGCTCGTGCGGTGCAGGTATAAAAGGGGGCGGATAGCCAGATATCCAGGCCGATTCCGGAGGGGGGGGAGCACGGATGCGGCAGCTGCTGCTGCAGGCTGCGCCAGGGGAGGAGGGGAGGAGGGGAGTATGACCGTGGGCAAGTTCCTGCGTCGTGCGGAAGTCCTGCTGCTGCGGGAGAGTGGCGAGCGAGCGGGCGAGGACTTATATGAGCGGCAGAGAGGAGAGGAGGTCAAAGCGTCCTTGCGCCGCATCCCCCGGCACAACCAGGTGCACCTTCCAAAGCCGTCGCGAAGGCCCACAGTGACACAGGCCCGCGGGGCGGCATGGTGGACGTCCAAGCGTTGATGTGCGGAGTGTCCCGCAGGCGCCGCGCGGGGGCGTGCGCGTGAGGCAGAGAGGCACGGGCAGGACAAAGCTGGCGCTCGCCTCGCGACGGGGCGCTGCTCGCGGGCGAGACAGAAAGGCAGCGCTGCCGCGAGGAGAATAAACGGTCTGAGCAATGGCCTTTGTTAACGGCAGGGGGGGAACGCGACGGGTGGCGTGGTCCTTGTGCCGCAAGCGCCCGCGCGGAAGCTGTGCTCCCAATTCTCCGCGAGTGCAGCGAGGCGCCGTGCGCACGCCGACGGAAGGACCGAGTGCGTCAGTCAGTCTCCTGGGCTCGGACCAAGCAAGGAGTCAGCGCAGGTCGGCAAGTGAGGTTAGAAGGTTGGAGATGTGGTACGGACGCGCTGTTCTCTCTGACTCGGCATGACACGCCGGGACTGGTGTGTCCTCAGGCTCCCGACTGCAGCTGGGATATCTCACGTCTTTGCGATAAGGCACACTGATGGGAATGACTGGGGCATGTCAAGGCATGTTTTGTGGTAGTGAATACATATGCGTGCATGCGAGGATAGAGAGCAAAGATCAGAGGGAATCCGAAGCGTTTAGTCAGAGCCGCCGCCCGTTGACCGCGCTGCGAAAAGGAAACGCACACCATCAGCACATCGTTCCCCTCCCCACACAGAAAAATACGCACTGTAGATGAGCTGGCCGCTGTGGTGCACGATCCTCTTGATCTGCCCCTCCTTCTCCAGGTGCCTGATCGCCACCCGCGCGAGGGAGCCGTTGATCTTGAGGCGCTCGATGAGGATGGACTGGCTGATGAAGCGGAACGTCGGGACCTCCTTCAGGATGCGGTCGTACGTGGTCTTGTCGAGGACGACGGCGTGCTGCGCCTTGTCCTTGACCTTGCCCTTGGACCACTTCTTCTTCTTGGCAGCCTTGCCACCGCTGGACGACGTGGGTGCTGCTGCCTTAGCCTTGGCCTGCGCGAGGGGAGACGGGGTTCGGTCAGTCTCGGCTCAGAGCGTCATCCGGAGCGCGAGACAGCCATCCAGGCGAACCGGACGCCCTGACGCCGCGAAAAACGGCTGCGAGGGCTCGACAGCACGCTGGCGGGGCTGTCTGGCAATTCTGGAGACGGACAGCGGTACTCACCATTGTCTTGACGGCCCTTCGTAGGTTGCTGGAGGCGTGGGTCTCTGCGAATCCTCGCTGCTAAGGCGCACGGCTGATGCCGATCGGAACCTGAAAATGAGCGCCTGTGATGGGCGCTAAGTGCCTGCTACTGTGGGCGCCTAGGGCCACGGTACTGTACTTCGCCGCCACACCGTACCATGAGTCCGCACGCAAGTCTTTCGTCTGCGATCTCTTGCAAGCATTCGATACCTACTCATGCGCTATGTACAGACGTACTCAATGTATTCCATCGACTTCATAACCATTGACTGTACATGAATTCCCTGCACTGATTGAATACGAGCTGCAACAACGCGGTCCTCGGAAGGTCAGTATGACCGCCCCGTATACTAGCCTGGCGCACTCCGCCGACGTACTACAGTTCCGGACCCTTGTGCAATGTATCATTGTTGTGCTAAGTATCAGAGGAGATGGGCGCACTCCGGCCGTACATCGTCGTGACCTGTGCAGGCAACTATAATCCCGGAAGGCGTGTGGCACTAACTGAAGTGCACACGACCACGAAGATTCGGGAATGAGACCAAGTCACTAATCGCATGGGTTCATAGAAAGAAGACCGTGTCAGTCTGGTTTGACTATCGTTGCGTAGGACGTGCTCTAGCGAACAGCGCCACTGAACAACCATGGAAGCGCTGTATCACAGAACAAGCTTCACCACGCCGACATGAGGACAGATGGACGTCGCGACTCACAGTCAGATACAGTGCGTTGCATTTCACGATGGACAGCTCGGCTGTCAATGAATGTGGTTCAAAGCTTCTCAGATATCACGGCGGGATCACTCTGCATTGTTTGGGCCGCGTCAGATCGAAGAAACTCTGGTTCAAGTGCGCATTGCGACATACCGCGCAAGATCACGCTCGGGCGGCCAATGGAAGAGCTTCATGCTGGAAGTTCAGGACGCAAGGCAACGCGGGCGTCCGCCCCATGGAACTTATCGCATTCCGACGTAACGCATATGACCGCGGAGGCAGCGCGGATGACTTGCGCACGCGCGGTGCCACCCACGGCTGCACGTCAGAAGGTGCGAAGCATGGGAGATGTCGCGACAGGCGGAAGTGCGCGCGGAGGCCTACTGGGCTGGCGAAGCCGGTGTTATGGTTGCGGAGAGGGATGTTCCTAGGACGCGGGATCCGGGGTTCTGTATGAAAGAAGAGGCGCCTCGTGTGGCATCCAGGGCGAGCGTGCGCAGCCGCCGCCGGAGCCCGTGTGCGCGCATGCGCATGCGTATGGCGGCGTCGTCATTTCGGCTGCTGCTGGCAATGTTAGGCGACAGGTTCGAGGCGCGAGCGTCGAGATATGTGGGTGGCACTGGCACGAGAGACCAAAGTGCGGGGAAGGGACAGGGGCGGCGGTGGGGCGCTAGGACGCGTGCGTGCGTGCCTTTATGACGGGAGATCGAGAGGAGGGGAGGATGGGGTTGTCGGATCCGAAAGCAGGAAGGACATATGGGATGGGATGGGAGCGTGATCTGGGGAGAGGACGGAATCGATTCGATCAGGCTGCGTGAATGCTGGGTGGGTGCCAAGATGAAGATCTGAGTATCTCCCCTCCGGAACGGCAGCAGGGTTCTGTGGCAGAGTCAGTCGGCCAGTATATAAAGCCACGCCCGGCCTCCCTTCGCGGACACCGCGTCGTCCCTGCCTTCTCTCCGCACCGCGCGTCCTGTTGGGTTTGTTGTTCGCGCGATGGACGCTGGTGCTCGACCCATCGGGAGAGTGAGTGAGATTGTGTGTGGGACGAAGATGGCCGGATGAGGCATGAAAGTCGCACGGGCGCAAGGCTCGCTGTCGCCGCCCACACAGCGCTCCCTCTCTGTCTCTCTGTGTCTGTGCTGCCAGTCTCCCCTGTCTCTCTCAGTCTTTGCTCTGCTCAGCCGGCCCATTATTCCACTCCTCCCTCTTTCTCCTCCGGCACCGCCCCGTCCCGCCGTACTCCCGGCTCCCCCGCCCCTTCCCCCGACGCAGAAACACAGGCGCACTCTTCGACGCCCGCTCCCCGCCCTCGCTCTCTCCCTCGCCGTCTGCCCCTGCGCTCTCAGAAGCTCTCGGTATCCTCGGCCTCTCCTCGCAGCTGCTGCAGCCGTCTCCCGCATCCCGTCTCCCGTCCCCGCCGCCCGTCTTCTCACAGCCCGCACACGTCCCGCCCCCGCGCCCTCTCTAAATCTGGCGAACCCAGATGGCCATGATTCATCTCGATCATAATCACTCCTCCATCCCCGCACACGCCAAACCGCCAGACCTCGTCCTCCCCGCGTCCCCCCATGCTGATCAGCATACCGCCCCGGCCTCTGCCCTCCCGTCGGCGTGGTCGTCCTCCTCCTCGCCCTCCCGTGATCCCAGGCCGTTCTATCAGGAATCCCAGGAACAGCCCCCGCAAGACGACGCGGGCGCACAAGCTCAGCAGGACAAGACACAAGACCAATCCTCGCTCCCACAGCAGCAGCAACAGCAGCCTGCTCCTCCTACCTCTGCGCCTACCTCTGCCGACGTCCAGGAGAGCAACACCTCCCAACCCGAGCCGGCGCACAGCAGTCCTGCAGACGCGCGCTCCCCGCCAGCAGCCCACACCTCCTCCTCCCTAACACCTCCTCCGGATGCGGCCGCGACCCCCAACCCCGCACCGGACGCCTCAGAAGACCCCTCCGCGAAGGCATCATCCACGACAGGCGCAACCGACGGAGGCGCAGCGAGTATGGCAGAGAATTCCGGCAAGCAGCAGGCGACGGAGGACGTCGACAAGGCGTCAAGACAGAGCACCCCGCTCAGCGAGCTGTCGTCGGCACCGGAGACCGCCCCGGACGACGACGCTGCGACTGGAGGAGATGGGCAGACGAAGGCGGCAGATGCAGGAGCGAAGGGTGCGAGGGAGTCTGGCGCGGGCGAGGGCGCGAAAGGCGGTTTGTCCGGCGACGACAGCGCGTCCTCCCTCCAACACCCACCCTCCGACGCCAAGTCGATATCAATATCTCAAAACTCCTCGTTCGGCGACCTCAACCTCAGCGCCGCCCCCAAACAAGCGGGCATGGGCCAGACTGGGCTCCCGGACGGGACGCCGTCGAGACAGCACTCGCAGGCGTCGAGCCTCTCGCCGACGCACTCGAAGGCGCCGTCCGTCGACCCGAAGGTGGTCACGATTCTGGAGCTGAACTCGTTGCTGCTTAGGTGCGTCGTTGTGCGGGTTGGGTTGAGTTAATGGGGAAAGGGGATGCGTGCTGAAAAGGAGTTATGTCGTAGGGTGTCGATCGAGCACCAGGCAAGGGGCGTGCCGATGAACGATCCGAATTTCCATCAGTGGGTCGTTCGTTACTTCTGCGTAGATGCGAAGTGCTGAAGCGTGAATCGCAGATATTCACTAAGACTGCAGTCCAACCTGACGTGGCTCGCAGCCGCAGCAGACGAAAACCACAAAGTCGTACGTCCTCCTCCTCCCTCCCCTCCTTCCTCCTCTACTCGCACTCCTACTCACCCGACTGCGAACGGAACAGAGCCAAAGCCTGATGGCCCTGCCCATCATGTCGCCCCCGCCCGTCGTCGAGTTCACGGAGATGGACCGCATCCTGCACCTCTACCGCGAGATGCCCGCGATCTTCGCGAAGGAGCTCGCGCGCCGCGGGCAGCAGCCGCCCGGCCCCGGCCCCTCCCCCAACAGCAACGCCAACAACGCCAACAGCAACAGCAATAACGTATCAGGCGCGGGGGTGAACGGGAGCATGAAGCGCGAAAGGACGGAGGAGCCCGGCGCGGAGAGCGGAGGCGGGGGCGGGAGCGGGAGCGCGCATAAGAGGCGCGATACGGGCGAGGGCAAGGCGCAGACCCCGAGCGGGTTCTCGACGCCCGGCGCGGGTCCCTCGACGCCGCATCCCCCCGCGATGGCTCAGCAGCAGATGGCGAACCCCGCGAGCAGTATGAACATGGGCGTGAATGCAGGCATGAACATGGCGGGCGCGGCGGTCCCGAGGATGGGCAGCCCGTCGATGCCCCCTCCGCCGGTTCCTCCCAGTGCGATGGGCGGGAACGAGGCGCAGCTCGCGGCGATGCGCGCGAGGCAGCTGCAGATGCGGCAGGTTCAGCAGCAGCAGCAACAGCAGCAACAGCAGCAGCAGCAGCAGCAGCAACAGCAGCAACAACAGCAGCAGCAGCAACAGCAGCAGCAGCACGCGGAAGGGAGTCGGCAGATGTCCCCGCCTGCGAACATTTCTATGGGCGGCATGCAGCAACATTCCCAACACTCTCAGCATTCCCAACATCCCCAACATTCCCAGCAATCACAACAGCAACAGCAAGCTCAGCAGCAGCAACAACAACAAAGCGGAGCTGGCCCGTCGACGTCGATGCCGGGGCTGTCGCAGCTCACGCCGGGGCAGCTCGCGAGCCTGCAGGCGATGGGCCCGGGCGCGGTGCAGAGCTTCCAGATGCTGCAGACGCCGGGGCACCCGTTCGTGCAGTACCTCGTGCAGCAGGTGCCGGGCTTCATGTCGCTCCCGCTGCAGGATAAGTTGCAGAAGATGCAGGTCGCCCAGGTGAGCTTTTCTCTCTTCTCTTTCCCTTTCCCTTTCGAGGGCGCGTACAAGGGAGAGCGGTGGCTGATTGGAATTTGTGGGGTGGTAGAATATGCTGCAAGCCCGGAGACAGGCGCAAGCCCAGGCTCAGGCGCAGAACGCGATGGGCGGCGGAGGCGGCGGGCCGTTCCCTCAAGGCAGCGGCGGGATGCCCAGTGGGCCGATCATGCCCCAGCACTCGGGCGACGGCAGCCCGTCAAGGATGTCGCCCGTTCAGCAGTCGCCCATGCAGCAGTCGTTCCCTTACGGTTCCGCCGGCGGAGTAGGAGGCGTAGGAGGCGGCGGAGGGGGAGCGACGACCGACCCGCGGACGATGTTTACCCCGCAGGAACGAGCGGCGATCGCGCAGATGAACCCGCAGCAGAGACAGCTGTTCCTCATGCAACAGCAGATGATGCGCGGGGGCGGAGGCGGCGCTGGTGCGGGGATGGGAGGTGCAGGGATGGGTGGGATGGGTGGGGGAGGAGGGATGAACCCGCAGGCGATGAGCCAGCAGCAGATCATGCAGGAACGGATGCGCCTCGAGCAGCAGCAGCGGATGGCGCAGCAGGCCGCGGCACAGCAAAGTCTCGCCGGGATGGGAGGCATGGGCGGGATGGCCGGGATGGGGATGCAGAGCGTCGGCGTCGACGGCTCGCAGTTCCCCGCGCTCCGCTCGAATCCTGGCATGCCCGGCATCGCGCGCAGCGGGCGCACGCCGTCGGACTCGGGGCCGTCGCCCGTCTCGCAGCAGCGCATGGCGGGCGGGATGGGCGGGATGGGAGCGATGGGCATGGGCGTGGGGGTGGGCGCGGGCGGGGGACAGAGCCCGGAAGAGCACCAGCGCGCGCTGATGATGCAGCAGGCGCAGGCGCAGCGCGCGATGAGCATGACGCCGCACATGCAAGGCTCGTCCGGCGCGCAGGGCTGGAATCCGCAGCAGCAGCAACAACAGCAGCAACAGCAACAAATGGGAGGTGCGGGTGCGGGCGGACCGTTCGGCATGGTCTCCCCGCCGGGGTCTGCGGGCGGGGGCGGAGGGTTCGGCGGCGCGCCGTCGCCCGCCGCGGCCGCTGCTGGGAACGCGGGGCCGATGTGGGGCCAGGGAGGGGCAGGCGCAGGGCAGTTCGGCGGGGGCCCGTTCATGGCGCCGTCGCCGTCGGCGAGCCAGCACGAGGGGATGACGCCCGGGCGGGGCGCGTCGGCGACCCCGGGCCCGCAGATGGCGCAGGGGAGCCCCGGGGCGGACCAGGGCGGGTTCGGGGACATGGATCTGTTCAATTGGGGGCCGTGAGCAGGTGTTGGGTGCGCGTTTGGGCCTGTTGTCTTTGCGTGCTTGGTCGCTTGGTTCGTCTTGGTTGTCCCTCCCCCCGATCCCCCACCCCTCTTCATCTTCGCTTTGCCCCCTTTTGCTTGTGCTTGCTTTCCCCCACCGTCACCCCGTATCCCCTCTTGTATACTCTGCTAGCGGCCCCTCCCGTCGTACATACGCATCTCGCGCTCCTGATTATTCGGTGCTCTCTCTATATCCCTGCTCGCTGCTTCACCCGCTCCCGCTCCCCGCTCTTCTCCTGTGTCACCGTCTGTATCGTAGGCCCAGGGGTCCCCTCGATGACGACTGCTTTTTAGTAGTAGTAACTAGTAGCTAGCCGGCTGTGTCGCATCGCAGTATACTCTTCCGACATTTATTGATACCTCTCGATGCTGTTGTAAATTTCGCTATACGCTCAAAATTCTCGGTGCCCCGCGTTGCGGGGGTACGAACTTCTGTCATGATTGTATCGTCGCATGTGTGTGTGTCTTGGGAGCCTCTTTGGGCAGGTGGATCAGCGTTGCTGTGGTGTACAGTATGCGGTGCATGCAATGCATCGTATGTGATTGCGAACCAGCGGGCGCGAGAGTTACAGTACTTCGAAGCTCGAACTTGATATGAACCCTGGGTTCTCTGCGACTTGATAGATGGACGTAATGTGTGCAGCCTTCGGCGGCCTTGCTGGCCTACACGCCCATCCGGCTTGCCATAGCAGAGCGTTAGGCAAGACTATACGGTACGGGACTGTCCTGGACAAGCCGGCCGCCCACAACATGTAAGAATCCAAGCTCGACGACTTCAAGGCGGCAGGCACTGCAGCAGCGGATCATCCAGCCGCGCACTCTATTGCGCGCGGCACAGCCTCCTTTGGATGGGGCGGCTGTTCCTGGCTGTCGCTGTCCTGACTCGAGAGTCGATGTCCGAACGAACCGGGACCGATCACATCGACATCGACATCAGAGAGCTCGTCGCTTGTCCTCACTGGCAGCTCACCTTGCGGGTCCAGTAAAGCACCCGTGGCATTCCCAGCTCGGTACCTCTCAGGGGTTCATATAGCTGGTCGGGAAACGTCAATGGACTGAACGTCTTGCTGGTCTTCCACCATCCTTGACTCCTCCATCTGTGTTCTGGACTTGGAACCACTTGCCGGACCGACCACTCGTGCGCGCGCTTGGCTGTTGACGAACTTGAAATTGGAATAGGACCACACGGAAACACTTTGAAAGATGGTGTTCGCGAGGTTGACCCCGGCGGACAAGGATGCGTTCTTCGCGCTCCTAGACGAGTGAGTACAGTCCTCCCATGCTGTCACGGTTCCCCATATCTCGCCGCCCCTCCCCGCGTACTCGTCCTAACCAACCTCCCTCTCTCGCACCACTCATCGCAGATACTTCGCCTCCCGCCCCGACCTCTTCAGCGGGAGCAGCTCGCACGCAGGCCCCTCCGTCGCAGAGAGCAAAGCGGCAGCAGCCTCGGCCGTCTCGCACGCCTTCTCCGCCGCCGCGAGCCTCAACCGCTCGGCGCAGCAATCCTCCTCAGACGCACCACCCCCTGTGACGAACGGATGGAAGAGGCCTGATGCTGTACGTCCCTCTCCTCTTCCCCCTTCCTCCCCCTCCTCTCCCCGCTCCTCGTCTAGTGACTGTGCTGACACTCGTGCACATGAAGGCGACGACGGCGGAGATCGGGAACTCGGTCGGGCGTGTGGCTGCAGCTGCGGCGGCGCTGCGGGCGAGCGGCGGGGACCAGATCCAGACTCCTTCTAGTAATGGGGCGGGAGGATTCCCGCGTCCTCCCCCTAGGAGGAACCCGAGCTCGTCGAACGAGGAGCCCGCTGCGCCCCCGCCCGAGCATAACAAACTCTTGCCTACCAGAGTGAGCGTCTCCCGTCTCCTTTCACAGGAGGGATTCAACGAGACTGAACAACGCGCGCAGAAATTCGGCGACGTCGACATGTCCTCAACGAAGAACATGTTCAGCTCGCTGCGGAACTCGACCGCCGCGAAGAGCGCACCGCCGCCGCAGGTCGCGCCGCCGACCCCGCCGGCGTTCCAGCGCAAGAACGACTTCGCGCCGCCGCCGAGGCGCGTGCCGTCGACGGGCTCGACGCGGTCGTCTGTCGTGTCGCCGACGGCTAGCGCACCGCCGCCGCCGCCGCCGGTGCCGAGGAGGGCACAGCAGGAGCCGGAGGAGGAGGAGAGCGGGGAGTGGGCGGAGGCGATGTATGATTATCATAGCGAGGTGAGTGCAACGTGGTGAAAGCGGGAGTGTGGGGGCATGGAGGTGCTGATCGGGTGTGTAGGATCCGGGTGATTTGGACTTGCAGGAGGGCGTGCGTGTGCTTATTGTGGAGAAGACGTCAGATGATTGGTGAGTGTTGCTTTGGTGTGTGGGATGCTTGTACAGTCTACTGACTGTGATTGTGTCTACTCTAGGTGGACTGGAGAGATCGACGGACAGCGCGGCCTTGTTCCTGCGGCATACGTGAAGCTCTTGTGAGCTTTCCCAAAACTCTCCGTACAACACTGTTGGACGAGGCTACCTCTACATGCTAGATCCATCTCCTTCCCCTGGACTGTCAAATGTCTGCGCTGCTCAGTATGTCTGTTGTATCATGGGACTTCTCGCCTGTCGCCTTCCTCTGTGCAACTATACCCGACCTCAGTTACTGTCTCCTGGTCTCGACTATATCATATTCACCGTTCTTACTGCACGTCTGTACGGAGGTCCCGTAGCAAGACGATGGACAGCTCCGTAATGCTCAAGTGCGGGCGCCTAGATCCAGAATTGAGATCAGCGCGAGATAGCCGAAGCCGAGAAGTTGCCGGAGGCTTTGTGGCGTCCTCGGTTAGATCAGAGCAGTAGCGCCTGTATACTCAGCGGTGCTCGTCGTTGTTTCAGTACTTCCAAGCTGACATGGAGGTAAGGAGCAACAGTTCGCCCATACATGTGCAGGAGAAGGGCTGACAGCTTCCTCAGTCGCAGATGGAGATGGTGACGGAGGACGACGAGCTTTCGGGGATGTGCGTGGCCCGATGTCATGCTGTTGCTCGGAAGCGGCTACAAGCCAGTCCGCCTCCCCAGTGGTCCCATGTCAGCCTCTCCCGCTGCCACTCAAAAACAGCTCGTAGCAGTCGTCTGCTCCTTGCGCTGTGACACGCCGATATTCCTGCGTCACTGAAAAATTCCTGCGGCTTTCTGCATTCTCGACTCTCCGAGCTTGATTCTGCTCCTGCTACAGCCCTCCGTCACCTCCTACCTGCTGCTTGCTCGCGTGCTGCTCCTCTTCACGCCCTCCTTCACCCTCTGAGCTCTAGCTAGTTACTCGCGCGTCGAGGCTTGCTTCGCCCAACCGAACCACGGCAGGACGTCCGACGAGTCGACGATCGAAGTGCCCGCCGTGTGCGCTTGTTTGTCCCCCGTTCGACTCCCCTCCAATAAAACAGCCCTCCCCCACATCCTCCTCCCCCCCGCCCGCTCCTCTTTTCTCCTCCTTTTATTTTGCTTTCGCCCTCGACGGGCACCCACACCCCCCTGCTAAACACCCCACACTCTCTCAACCTCCCCCCACCCACCCACCCACCCACTCTCCCCGACCGCACGCTCTCAGAACAACCCCATCATGTCCTCGCTGGCAGGCGCAGGATCCGCGTCCTCGTCGTCGGAGCTCCGCCACCCGGCGTCGCTCCTCCCGCGGTCCTTCCACAACCGCGACCTCGTCCAGCTCATGTGCCAGCCCGTGTCGTACGACATGATCCAGTACATCGCCCTCCAGACCACCCGCGTCATCACCCTCGCAGACGAGGCGGCCCCTGCGGTCCCTCTGCCCACCCCGCCGCATACGCCGCATAAGACGACGTTTGCGGAACCGTCGCCCCAGCCGGGGAGCCAGCAGCAGCAACAACAGCAGCAGCCTCAGGCGCAGGTCCCGAAGCTGCCGAGTCTGCAGGACTTCATCATCTTCATCTGTCAGAGTTCACATGTGCAGGTGCCCACGCTCCTCACCACGCTCATTTACCTCGAGCGCCTCCGGACGAAGCTCCCGAAGATGGCCAAGGGTGCGTCTGTCCGCACTTGACCGCATACACCCCGCCCGCTGACTCTGATTACTAGGCATGCCGTGCACCCGGCACCGCGTGTTCCTCGCGACGCTCATCGTCGCCGCCAAGTACCTCAACGACTCGTCGCCCAAGAACAAGAACTGGGTCACCTACGGCCGCCTCTTCGAGCTCGCGGAGGTGAACCTCATGGAGAAGCAGCTCCTCTACCTGCTCAACTACGACCTCCGCTTCGACGAGGCCGAGGCCCTCCGCCACTTTGCCCCCTTCCTCCCCAAGTCCGCGCGCTGCCCGGCCGCCGCCGACCGCGAGCCCGCGGCGAAGGAGACGCGTGCCGCCGCGGTGAGCCGTGCTAAGGCGCGCGTGCAGGCGCACATTTCGGCGCCCCCGCCCTCGCCATGCGATGGCGCCGCGGCGGCTCTGCCGTCCCCGGCGACGAGCCTCGCGAGCGTACACAGCTTCGTGAAGCGGCTGTCGTCGCAGTACCTGAGCGTGCCCGCGGCGGACGCGGGCGAGTCGGCGCATGCGCGGAGCCTGTCGCGCGCGTCGTCGAGCAGCACGCTGAACAGCGCGAAGAGCAACAGCGAGGACTCGGAGATGGGCGGGCTGACGTGCGACAGCGGGTCGTCGTCGCCGTCGTCGCTCTCGTCGGAGGGCGGCAGTGCGTCGGACGGCGAGTTCGACGTCGAGGTGTGCGAGGGCGGCGCCCCGGAGGTCGTGGGCGAGCCGAAGAAGTTCGCGCTGCAGGCGGTGACGTATGCGTACCGCCATAGGCAGGGCCGGAAGGTGTCGACGGCGTCGACGTGCACTGTGCGGAGCGACGCGACTGCTGCGGGCACGACGAGCGACGGCAAGCGGCTCTCCATGCGCGACGCTTCGAGTCCCGGTGCCCGGTCCCCTGCTTCGTCACCCATGTCCTCTCCCTCGCAAGCTGTCCGCGAAGCCCTCCTCGCCCCGCCGACTCGGCCAGGTCTCGGAAGGGGCGCCGCTCGCGCGAGCTCGTACACAGCGGGCCAGCACCCCGAGGGCGCTGCGATGGTCCCGTCGTCGACGATGCCGTCAATCTCGCGCGCCGCAGGGGGCGGGTTCTTGAGCCGGATGTGGGCGGCGACGAAAGGGCAGCAGGAGCGGGACGGCGGTGCGGAGCGCGATGTGGAGGGCCAGGTTCAGGTCCAGGTCCAGGGTCAAGGACAGGGCCAGGGCCCGAGCAGCGCGTTCCGCCGGCTTGCGCATTCGAAGTCGGCGCTGTTCCGCAGCCAGCAGGCTCAGGTGCTCGACGTTTGATCGTTGGCCGACGCGGACGAGGTGAGGATGAAGACGAGGAGGACGACGATGGGACATGATGATGACGACGATGACTGAGACGTGTGCGAAGACAATGCTGGCAGGCGTATGCGCTGCCGTTCCTTCCTCCATGATACGAACACTTTTCGGGGTCTCTTGAAGTGGGATACACACGGACGATTTTGCTTTGCTTCGACTTGTTTTGTTTTTCGTGGGCACTCGGACTCTTCTTGCCTTCTTCTCTTACGACCTTGCTGGACAACCTACCTACCTTACACACCTTCTATTTCTACTTATTCTCTTCCTTTTTACGCACAGCCTATCCTAGCCTACACCTTACCTACCGTACTTTGACGGACACTTCACACTTAGTACCGCAGCGCGCTTTCCTTCTTCTCTTCCTTCTTCCTTCTTTTTCTTCCTGTCTTTACGCGCGACTGCGGCCCCACGGACACTTCACCTACCTACCTTACCTTATCTCCTTCCCGCACATCACTACCCCCACCCACCCCACCTTGCCTCCCCCACCCGCACGGACTCTGAACGGAGAGCGCGTGCGCGTTGCTTGTAGCCATACTACGTCCACCGAGCCCGTTCGGTGGCATACCCGATTGCTGTAGACGATACCCTGGACATGGAGACATGTAGCTGTGGCACTGTACAATACATGTTTGTATCGCTGCTCCCTTCCGGCGTTTCTGGTGTGGTCCCTGAGTCGGACGGACGCGTTCGCCTGGACGCGTGTATACAGGCTTGGAGGCGCGTGACGTAACGCGTCCTACGGTGGCTGTTGCGTGCTCCTGTGGATGCGGTGTTTTACCGGAAGGAAAACGTGTCTCGCGCATTGGCCAGCCATGCCATGCCCTTCGCCGACGCACTCTCTGCTCTCCTGCTGCGTCTTGCTGCTTGCTTTTCTTCTTTGAGCTCTTGATACCTGTTAGTCGCGATATCCTTGCTGCTTGACTTCTCGCCACCATCATCGACTACTCGGAAATCCGAACCTGATCTACTCGGACTCGGAGGAAGGAAGAAGAATATCGTAACACCCGCACCGACCCGAACATATACGTTGCACAGCGACGGACGATGAGCGCAAGCGAGATCCTGCGCGGCCTCACGCTCGGCGTCGTCTCGGACTGGGCGACGACGCTCGCTCTCATCTTCGGCGGGTGCTGCAGGTGCGTCTCTCCCTCTCCCTCTCTCTCTCCCTTCCCCCCCCCTCCCCCTCCCCTTCCACTCTTCCATTCTACTCTACCACTCTCTCGACGGACGGAGCTGACCAGAGCATGGGCGGGATGGCGATAGCAACGCGCTGACGCTCGAGCAGCTCACGCGCACGCACCCGCACGCGGGCGCGCTCATCACCTTTGCCCAGTTCGTGCTCGTCTCCGCGGCGGGCCTGCCGACCTTCCTCTCCGTGCGCGCGTGGCGGCCCTTCGCCCCGTCCTCCCCGTCCGCCTCTTCGTCATCCGCCTCTTCGTCATCTTCGTCCTCTTCGTCTTCGGCTTCTTCTTCGCCTTCGGCTTCGGGACGAGGGCTCGCGCGGAGCGTGGCGATCCCGGTGCCGCGGCTGCGCGCGCGCCGGACGCCGCTCGCACCGTACCTCGCGCAGGTCGCGCTCTTCTACGCGGTGTCGCTGCTGAACAACGCTGCTTTTGGGTATAGCATCCCCATGCCGGTGCATATTATCTTTCGGAGTGGAGGACTGGTCGTTAGTATGCTTATGGGGTGGTTGATCGCGGGGAAGCGGTGAGTCTGTTTCTCTCCGGTCCAGGCTGGAGCGGGACGCGATGGGAGGAGCATGTGCTGATGAGTGTGGGTGGTAGGTATAATGTGATCCAGGTCTTGTCTGTGCTCCTAGTCACCGCGGGAGTCGTCCTCACGACTCTCTCCGCCTCCGCGCCCAAGGGCAAATCACCCAAAGCCTCCTCAGCTACCTCTCCCTTGAATTCCACTTCGACGTCTCACACCGATACCGCGCTTCTGACGCAGGAACAGTGGCGCTATGCGACGGGCATCGCGCTGCTTACGCTCGCGCTCGTCCTGTCGGGATTGCTGGGGATCGTACAGGACTGGACGTATGCGCGGTATGTGCGCGCGCCTCAGTCGGCGGCGGAGGCGGAGACGTCGGCTGCGAAGAACGGGGACGCGAAGGTAGAGACGAATGGGCATACCAACGGCCATGCGAACGGCCACTCGAACGGCCACTCAGAGAAATCATCCGCCCCCGTCCCCGGCAAGAAAGCGAGCACCGGCCACACGCCCCAGGACAAGCCGGCCGCGCGGGACGACGGAGTCGAGCCCTGGCAGGAAAGCATGTTCTACCTGCACTTCCTCTCCCTCCCCATGTTCCTCTTCGTCCGGCACGACCTCGCCGCGCAGGCGCGCGCCCTTGCCGCCAGCCCGCCCCTCCGCCTCCGCCTCTCTCTCCCTCTTTCCTCGCTCCCCCACCCACTCGCCCGCGCGCTCACCTCCGTCTCGAGCGCGCTGACGCTCTACCCGCCATTCGGGCTCTCGCGCCCTCTCTTCCCCCTGTCCGCGAAATCAGGCCAGGCAGAGATCACACTCCCGTTCTCCGCAGCGCACCTCGCGCTCGCGCTGACGGCGGCGACCGCGCTCGTGTGCGCCGCGGGCGTGCACCGGCTCACGGGGCGCGGCGTGTCCGCGCTCGCGGTCACGCTCCTGCTCGTCGTGCGCAAGGCGGCGTCGCTCGTTCTGAGCGTCGTGCTCTTCCGCGCGGGCCACGGGGCAGTGAATGGGGGCGTGTGGGCGGGCGCGGGGATGGTGTTTGTGGGGACGTTGGGGTATGCGGTGGGGTCCAGCCGGGGGAGAGGGAAGGAGAAGGAGAAGAAGGAATGAGAAGATGCGACGATTCACTTGAGTGCTCGGTTCGGGCCTGGACTTGGAGGATCTAGACGGTATATATATCCAGGGTTATACATGGGTAGATGTAGTATTTACAAGGAACGTGAAGGGACTGTTGTACAAGCATAGATAGAACGAAAGCTAGCGATGTGTTTCGAACGTCCGGAGTGATGTACAGAGCAAGTCAAGGTAGCGGAGACGACAGGAAGGGAGATCCAGAACGAGGCGAGAGCGGGTATAGTACAACACATACAACAGGGAAACAGGAGGAGGGGAACTCTACATGTTGCGGGAGGATAGCGATGGGTTTGAAGGGGAAAGCGACGAGCTGGACTTGGAGGATGATAGCGATGGGTTTTGAGATTGCAGCGTTGGGAGAACTATATGCAAGGAGACGCGAAGCCAAAGAAATAGACGGAGACGGGGAACGAAGAGGCATAGCACGGCAACGCATGAGGATCTGCGTATGCAATGCTGGCTGGTAGCAGTCAGCAGAGTATACGCGAATAAAAGGCATAGCCTGTCCAAACTGTGGCATACATGGGTGCCGCCCTCCCGATCTTCATGGCGGCAGTCCATATACCCACATCCCCTGCGGACGGTCCGTGCCATGTCCTCGTAGTAGGAATCATTGAGAATGTGCCACGGTACATCCGTGGCAATCAACCGGGTCCGGGTCGTATATCTTGCACGGGTGTGCATAAGAGGTGGTGAAGGGTCGTAAATGGAAATGACGTCGGTGGCGGCCACCTCGAGTGCGCCGCCTCAATTCGCAGGTTCAGCGGCGGTCGGACGGTCCTAGGGCGCGCAGGGTCGATCAGGAGGGCGCGCCCGCCCATGCTGCTTTTGGCCATTGGGCGTCGCGCCAGCAGTGCACGGGGCAGGCTACCAGACGTGTGGGAGCATAGCGACAAATAGGCCAAGCGAGTTGCCGAGCGGGACGGGGACGCCTACGGTCTGCGGGATGGCCAGCGAGAGCGCGAGCGGGAACAGCATCCATCTGTGGGTCCGCGACACCGTGACCGAGACACGCGGGCGGACGAGCGGGACGGGCGATGGTGGTAGCATTGGACCGGCAGCGGTTTTGGCATTGGGCGTATGCATAGCAAGGGAAGAATAACGATTATCATCGAACCGAGCTCGTGCGCGCAGAGAGAAGAAAAGAGGTGACAACGGTACAGTAATGTAGGAAGAGGTAGGTAGGAGGTAGGACAGGAACGGATAGGCTACAGCTGTATAGAGCGACACTCACACCTCCTGGCCCGTGGCGATGTTCCACGTCTTCCGGAACAGTTCCACCGCCGGGTCCGGCTGGCTTGGGACCTTGGCGAACGCGACCGTGCCGATCGTGTTCATGTAGTTGCGGAGGTAGGGCGAGTACTGCGTGGAAGGCGCGTGTCAGATCTCTGCAGACACAAGAAAGAGCAGTAGATAAATCGCCCACCGTCCGGCCCCAGTGGCGGTACCAGCACCAGGTCTCCCAGGTCTCCCAGTCGTCGTCTTCCCAATTTGCGCGGTTGTGCCAAGCGTGCTCGGTGATCACCTCGCGTACCTTGTGGCTCGCAGCTTCAATGGCAAGATAATCGACGAAACCGTCGAGCGTCCGGGCGAGCGCAGACTTCTGTTCGCGGGTGAGCACTGTGAATGCCTTGATCGCGGACGTGAGTTGAGGTGATTCTCCAGCAGGGATAACGTCTGAACGTCGGATTAGTATGGGAACATGGCTCCGCAACACCAGGGGGACTTACCGGGCCTCGCATCAGCGTCCACCTCCATCGTCGCGCTTTCACCTGCGATGGCTTTTGCCGCCTTATCATCCGCCTCCTTTCTGAGAACGGCGACCTTGCGCCTCTGCACCATCACACGACCATTGGCCTTGTCGAGAGCCAATTTCAACAAGTCCCACTGAAAAGCGTTGAACGTCGCCTTGTACTTGCCCTCGGTGACGAGAGCGCAGTGCGTGAACGTCCAGCCGACGACGTCCGTGGGGTCGACAATCTGATATTGCATGAGCTTGTCGAAGACGATGGAGATCATGTGGCGGCTGTTCTTCCAGAACTTCGCCACCGAGCTCATGATATCCGTCCGAGCCTCCGAATTCGCGCCTCCACTAGAGGATATCTGGCCGGCGGCGAGGTTGCGCAGGAGAGGAAGATATCGCTCGATCGCGTTCAAGAAGTGCGAGAACGAGCGCGAGCCGATATGCAGGAGCGACTGCACCGTGATGGACCGCAAAACGGCGTCGACGTTCGGCGCGGTCTCCATGAGGCTATTGCGGAGCGTCTCGAGATGTGCCATCACATCCTCCGGCTTTGCACGACCTCGCAGAAGGTTGAGAACGGATTGCGCGGGCTCGTGGTATGGGTTTGCTGGGACTAGACTCAGCAAGACACTTCATGAACGATAGTGACAGGTACACACTGGGTTCATCATACTCGTAGTCGGGCCCGGGCGCCTCGGCAGAGATGACTTGAGTGTCCGGCTCCCTCATTGCATCGGGCAGGATGCGCATGATGCGGTCGTGGTACGAGAGACGAATCTCGAACTCGACGGCACGGCGCATGAACGACCGCTTGGGGTGCTGAGAAACGAGCACCAGATCGGGGATCCTGTTGAGCATATCAACAAAGTGATCCGGGCACGCTTCAACGATTACCGTACCATTCCTTCCACACCCACTGGAAGCCGAAGTTGCTCATATGCACCGCGAACCATTCCGCGAAACGGTGGGCGACCTCGACATCAAGGCCGTCTGCAAGCAGCGCATACAGCCGGCGGATGGACTTGCCCACTGCAGGGCCGACGGTTTGCGGAGAGGATTTGCACAATTCCGTGATCAATGCAATGTAGTAGATAGCCTTGTAGTTAGATTCTGGGAGCATGAAAGTAGCACCGAGGATTGTCTGAAGGTACATTGAGCAATGCTGGAGATGACGCCGGACGTCAATACTCACCTCGAGGATGGTGCTCTCCAGCTGCCAGTCTTTTCCTTCCACGGGTGTCTCAGCCGGAGCACCCGGACGCGGCTTGAAGGTACCTGGCAGAGTCCACTTCGGGAACTCCAAGAGAAGGCGGGCGCAGTCCTTGCGATTGACTTCGAAGATATCGATGATGTCAATCAGGGTAGAACGGATGGCGAACCCAACGGGTGTTGTGGGGTCCGGAGTAAGCTAATGCGGCCTCAGCACTCGATCCACCAGCGTAATGAGACTAGGAACTCACATCGTTCTCGAAGAGGCGAACGTAGCACTGGGGCCACTCCTCCTTTTTGGGTTGCGCGTTTTCGCCAGACTCTGTAGTGAGCTCATCAAGCTCAATGCCCTCTGGGGGTACCAGAACGCCAGGCAGGTTGAAGGGTTCTTCCGTCCATGGCGGAGACGCGATGTACGGCTGAGGATAGCTTTCGGCAGTCTGCGCGAAGTCAGAGCCATTCAACGTTTGCAGCGCTGCAAGCGCGCAATCCAGCCACTGTCAAGGTTGTATGGGGTCAGAGAACGGACGCCGGAAGGATGCATGTATGTACCTCTTCCGCGTGTTCGAGGATAGGAGAGTCGGTGAACAGCTGGACTACGGGCTGAACTAGTGTTTTCGCATCTCTCGTCGAGTCGATGTAGGTTTGCAGCGCGTTGATAATTTCTGACACGTCTAAGGATGGATCTTGCTTGATGGCAGGTCCTGCCTGAATGGAGTTCAGCGGCAGTGTACGGCCAATGGAAAGAAGATCGCCTACAATCATGAGGCCTTCAGCGGCACACAGTCCTGCCTTTGCTGCGCGACCGTGAGACACACCAAATTCGTCTAGCACGGCTGTAAATGACTTCAGGAGCTCGTACATGGACTGCACGGAGATCACTCGCGCAACCGTCAGGTGGGCGAAGAAGTGGACCTGAGCATAAAGCTGAGCCGATGAACGGAAGTCTCAGGAGGTGAAACATACACATAGCCGCGTCTCCCTCCATGCTTGCTTGTCCAGAAAAGCTTGAAAGCCCTTCCAGAAGTCCTCAAGCACTTGCTTGCCGAAGGGTGGACTCCCGGGGGCGGCATCAACCGCAGGTCGATCATGCAAAAGACGCAGCAGCGCGGCATAGTACGGAATCTTATACGGCTGCTCAGTCACACTGCACGCATGTGAGCCGGGAGGACGGGGGGGAAGTACCGGGATACTCACCCTATACGAAAGCCTTCCGTCACGGCAGGAACATTAGAAGGTATGTGCTCAAAAATCTGATCAGAAAGGCGGGGCAGCTCTTTCACGGGGTCCTGGATGCCAGCGGGGAGGTCAGGTGTGCACTTCACGCAGGCAGAGACAGACGTACGACTTCGCCATAGTGGATGATGTTTCTGCGCAACTTCTGCTCTGGCGTTTCGTACATCTCTCGTCGGTCATGGTCATCTGCCCACGTCATTCCTCAGCGTCCTATAGATTCCAAGGTTGCATGGCAGTGGCGAAGCTTACCCCGGGGATGCCGTCTGCGCCCGTGGTAGCTCATGGGTGTGTTTCACGTCGTCGTTGCTGGGACAATTTCTACGACCCAGACGTGGGGGACACTTTGCCTTGAGTAGACTGGCCAGACTCAGATAAAAGGCTGAAATTGCTGCTGGCCGAGGTGAGCCAGAGGCTGTGGGAGCAGGTCAACGAGTGAACGCAGGTCAAGTCGATTGCCTCATCGATGTTTCCTCGGGAATTGTGCTGTTATGTCCCGTTTTAGACATATCTGCCCATAAGGGAAATGACGCGCCTCGGCGAGTTTGGCTGGAGCTGGCGGAGACTCCTGGCAAGTTGTCCATCCGATTCCAAGTCGTTGAAGACGGCCTCTGCTCGTACCGTCCACACTCGAGTCCTGTCAGTTCTCAGGAGGCGTTCCCTCACAGGACCGCGTCTCGCCTAAGAGCTTACAGGCTGCCCTGGTGAGTTCATGGTGGTCAAGCCGTACCTCCGGTTGTGTTGACGATCTGTGGCAGTATGCGAGACACATGCCATGTAACTGGTCGACGAGGGCCAGCTCTATTCTACAAAGCGTTCGAGTCAAGTCCTTATTTGCTCGACCAACAGGACGGCCTTCCCACTCGCAGTTGACCGCCCGCACGGGTCACTGTGCAGGCCTGGGCGGAGGACTGCTTCCTCACCCTCAAGGGTTTCGAGGTCTTGCGACAGCTGCTGCCGCTCCTGTTCAACCCGACCAAGACCCTCAAGCAGTCAACTCCATAGCATCCTCTATTCGCGCCACAACTGCACAACTGTCCGCTGCTCAGGTGTCTCGTGCGGCTGCTCAAGCTGTCCGTCTTTCTGTTCGGGATGGCAACTACGGAGATGCCTTGTATGTGGTCAATTCTGCATGCCATTCTGTTCTCCAGGGCCCGCTCGATAGCGCAGCCGAGCGGCCTCATCTTCAACCCATCGACTTTGGTTGTGCCGTCTCGCCTCGTCTCGCTGCGCACGCCTTCTTGCATGGCCTTATACGCGGAGGCTACACCAGAAAGGCTGCGACGTACGCCAAGTTGATGATTCGCTGCGGAATTCCCATACGTACCCGGACGCTCGAGTCTGCCATCTCTTCCCTTGTCTCCCCGCCCTCTGCGCTGCCTCAAATCGGTCCATTCGCTCGTGTCCTTCCACTAAAGCCCTCTGTCGACAATCCCACAGTCCTGCAACTGCGAAAGAGGCGTGTAGCGGATCCTTCTACACGTGCGGCCCTCGAGTTACTCCAAGTCGCGCGTTCCTTCGGCCAGCGACGGACGGAGCGAATGCATCGGGTACTCATCGAGACGCTCATTATGCAAGGGGAGATTCTCGTTGCATCTCTTCTCTTTGTACTCCTCATCAAGGATTTTGAGGTCCGGGGGAGGAACGCAGTCTCAAATGAAGACCAGGCGGGAGACAATGACATAACCTACGAAGTCCTGCGCGTCCCTCTTCCTTCCCGCGCTGCTACTACAGATGTCCCATTCCCCGACCCGAGGATTATGCAGAAGATTCTTGCGGCGATCGATTCCACCCGCGATCCAGGCACGGGTGTCGCAGCCTCTCAATCCCTGCAGAGTCTGGCCATATTCGCGATGCTCTTGGACACTGGTCAAATCGGTCACCACCGGGTTGCTGGCCTAATCTCTTCCTTATATGACTTCCCGAAGACTCGGGCTCATGTGTGGATAATCCGAGACCGCAGAGCCATTCGAGTCCCGGCATACGAGTACATTCACGGCGTGCTAAAGCGCCTCATCGACTCCTTGTCACAGGAAGACTCCTCCCGCCCTGCGCCGTTCCTATCCAGGAGGAGCTACAACGCTCTACTCAACTATGCGCTGCGACATCGCCTCTCTCCTAAGATGGCTTCCGCTGTGCTCCAGCACATGTGCGTCGTTCGCGATCCGCCTATCTCGCCAGACGTGGTCACGTACAACATATTGTTGCGCTCCGGCACTCTGCTGCGTCAACTGTCTATTAGTCAGGAGGCAGTCGCAGCGCTACGCCTGGACCGCGCCGGCCACAAACATCGACATCTGCTCAAGCGGCTCCCTCCTGTCGAGCAACCTGTAGCTGCTGTCCCAGTGGAAGCCACAAGATTGCGACCAGACGCGGTTGCAGGCACTCCCGAGCTTCCCGTACAATCGCTCGAAGGGTACCCGTACGATGAGGATAGCGCGCGGGACTCGCACGACAAAGCTGGGTTTGCTGTCGCACTACGACGGCTCACCGAGGAGGCAACCTCATTCCCGGTGCCCAGCCGCGCATCTCCTCACAAGCTCAAAAGGGATAGGTACACGCTCTCCAGCCGAGTGAGCCATCTGACGGCGATAGGAAGGCCAGACGTCATCGCGACCCATCTGTTCCGGATGCTGCCTGAGCTCGTCATCGTCGACCACCCAGCAACGGGCACTCTCCATCCTGATCGGCTGCCGTCTATTGATCGGGTCAAGGCCATGAAAATGGCGGTAGCTCGAGGGCCATACATCTATGCGACCTTCATCAACGCGCTCGCGAAGGCGGGCGAGGTCGGACTTGCGGAACGCGTGCTCGTCCTCGCCCAGCACGCCTCACGCGCCAGCTACATTCCCGACTTCGCCCCCGGAGTCGCTCCGTGGCGCCTGACAGTGCACGCATACACGGCGATGATGCAAGGCTATGCCAGGGTTGCGCATGAGAAGGTCCCTCGACACAAGCTGCACCACCGCTACACTGGTACGACGGTCCTCGAGCGACGCATAGATTGGAGGCCCAGGTCGCGACTACGCCGTGTCAGTCATGGTTACGCGCAGTTCGTGCACATGCTCCATGAGCATGAGAAGCAGCGCCGCGTCCTGACGAAGCCCCAGCGCACCAGACGGAACGCACTTCTCCTCTATCGCTCCATGATGTCCGGTGGCCGCTCTTTGTTCGACGACCTCATCCACAATTCGAAGGTCAGGCCTCTCCGCACGCCGTACCAGGGATTGCCTCAGTCAGGATACCAGGTGAAGCCGGATGCGCGGTTCTTCAATGCCGCCCTAAAACTCTTTGGACCCCGCCTGGAGCGTATGAGCAAACGTCGCTGTGATCCCGCGTACTGGCATCGACGGCTCCGCGTGTCCATGAGGGGCTACGAGCGGTCAAAGGCGTCGTCGCAGCAGTGGTCGCCGATGTTGGACAAGATCTTGAAGGCGATGGTCGCGACAGGCTTTGAAGTGCCCCTTGCGTACCGTCATCTGCTCGTTGGGAAATGGGATCCGGTGGCATTCCGCCCGGCATCTCCGCGAAGACGCTTGCTACAACGGCCGTATGTGTATCCTCCAACGCCGAAGGGGGCCTTTAGGGCTCAAGGAGCGCCCGTATTCAAGACAAGGGGCTTGCCCGTTCTGCGCACGACGCTGCGGCGTAGGAGGTGGAGGAGAAGCAGAAGAAAGCTGCAAGGAGGGGGGGATACGCGGACTGTATCATAGGTGCATGTAATAACGTCGGTGTGTGCCCGATGTGGATAAAAAGTACTGATAACACAGGGAGACATCTCAGTCTACCACTGGTACTCCATCTCTCAGGAGCCTGATGCTTCTCAGTAGTGTGCGCGATTAGTTGAAGTTATACAATATGCTGGGGCGGTGAGGTATCTGTACTCTCCGACTGTGGCGGCAAGCCTTCTAGATGGGCAATTATCGTAGTTTTCCGGACGTCCCGCGGCTTCCACTCCCTCCCCACCTCCGCAAGTTTCTCTAATGTCCGTTCCACTCGTTCCTGCACGATAGCCGGCTCAACTGCTTTCGCAGCGCTTGCATCGTCTTCTCCCTTTTTGTCCTTCGGGGGCGGAGGCAAGATGAAGATAGCTTCGACGCGTGCGCCGCTCCGCAGAGCGGGTGCGACAGTCTTGAGCCCCTCCCAGGTATCGTTATCGCTATATGTCCAGCGCAACTCCACCGTTTTCTTCGGCCGGGTATATTCTAGGAAGACCGCCACCGCTTGCTTCTGGACAGCGCGCCCCCTGCGTTCCTTTCCGACATCCGCCAGAATAGACAGGGCTTCCTCCACCAGTTTCTCCTGCTCCGCTGGAGTCGGCACTTTCTGGCCCCTCTTCGGGGCGAAGACGAGGTTGACGTGATTTCCCTCCTCAAGCTCCGTGCGCGCCTTCTTCAGCTTGAATTGAAGATCTCCGGAGCCCACGCCCCATGTGAGCTGCACCTCTTTCTCCTCTGGCGGCTTTTTGCTCGCTTTCAGGACCTTCTGCGCCTTCTCTCTGTCGTAGAGCAGCTTCTTGTCAAATATCTTGACGATGGGCTCCGGCTTGTCTTGTACTAGCTCCACATAGTAACGTTGGCGGTCTGTACGGGACAGGATCTGGCGGAGCGATGCTGGGGGGTCGAGCACGCCTGTCTCAGGGTTGACGAGGCGGACAACGGTGTGCTTGATCTCCTCGTTACGGGGCTTTCGTAGCTCCTTGGCGGAGTTCTCCTCTTTCGGTGGCGGGGGAGTACTGAGCTGCAGCTCCCGCCGGGCCTGCGTGGTGTTTGGCTGTGCTCGAGGGGTGGGTGCGCCAGACTGATGCGGTGGGGAGTCGCGTCCGCGCGTGGACAGCGCGCGAACAGAGTGTGGTCGAGGGGCAAGATACAACCAGCGGGATTGTTGTATTGCTCCATTGCAGGTGCAGCTTTGTGCGCTGTGTGAATGACCAGACATTCCGCGATGACACATGACATACCGCGCGACCCGAGATGCTACGCCCATGCAAGTCCCCATGTTCATCATGCTCCAGAGCTCCGGAACAGTACCGCCTTCTTGCGATACCGCCTTAGGTGTTTAGGGCCAGTCAGAGGGATATGTAGTATAGAGATGTAGTGGTCGAGCACAAGTTAAGTAAGTAGGCGGGTGAATGTAGTGCAGGAGGCGAATGTGCGAGTGTGCTGTATGGGTGTCTGTGTACGGGCGCTCCCAGCCGATTGTCGCCCTCCGACTCCTCCGGCCGCATCATGCCTCGCCGTACTACAGTATGTACCGCCCGACGGTGACTTTCTGCACATACACCCGCGTTAAACTCTGCGTTTCGAGTCTTGCACAGATATAAAGAATTGAGTCAGGCTGGAACTGGCGTGTCGAAATTGTCAAGAGACTCGGAGCCCCAAGAGCGAAATCATGCCATATCATAGGCTAATTCACGTTCATCACGATTCACGACTAGGTGCTAATTGCTGGCACGGCTATCCTGGCGTACTGTGCCCCACATATAGGGGTTCTAAGGGGCATATCGTCGTATGATGCGCGTAATATTGGCTGCAGAAGTCATGAAAGCCTGCCAGTGTCCCTGGAAGAAGACACGTCCCTACTGTAGATTGACCGTACTAGGCTTCGCGAGCTCTTCATCAAGCATGCGGATAGCAGTCTGGCAATCATTCATGACATTGGTTCCCTTTCGCCACTCCTGCACACCTTGAAGTCTTTCCGCGACCTTCGCCAGGTCCTCGCGCGTTAGGCCCTCCCCAGCGGCGCTCATCTCCCGGGTGATCCCGGCGAACTCAGGGCCTATGAACGAATGCAGATGCCCACTCTTGAGCGACAGCGCTGCTACCTTCTGCGCGAAGGGTCTTCTCAATTGATCGTAAATTTTGAGAGCGACGGGAATGGTTTCTCGGGTGACGTTGGATCGTCCCAGAAGGAGCCCGAGCATGAGCACATCCTGCATGCAAGGTGGTGGTACCGGAGGAGTCAGTGCGAGACCGTTCCAGCTAGCTAAACCATCAGGACGTACCTCGAACCCTTGGCCTACACCTGCACCCTGGTGCGGGGGCATCGCATGAGCCTACCAAAGTTGTGTCTGAGGACGGGGATTCATCTATATCAATGAAAGCTCTTAACCCACCGCGTCTCCGACTAGGGCAACCCGTCCATCAACAAAGGTCGGCAAGTCCTTCACCATGTTGACGGCCCACTTGCTCCAGCTACCCATGTTCTGCGAGGAAGTCAATCAGTTAGTAGCTCTGACGAACTTGGCTACTGCAAGGCGTTTTGAAACCGAACCTGCACGATATCTACCAGCTCCGGCTCCCAGTCAACGTACTCCTTCACGACTTCTTCCGCGGGAGCATTGACAGTCCAAGGGCCTGGATAGATGGTGCCCTGTAGCTCTGGTTTGGTGATGACTGCCGCGACGTTGAGAGCACGACCTTGTTGTATAGGGTATGCTATAAGGTGCTATATAGTGGAGTGGATTTCAGCACCAGATACGGCCAATGTAGGATGCCCACTAACCCGATTCTTGCCGCAATACTACAGAGAACTGTCAGCGACTTCGCTAAGAAACCATGGCTGGATTATGCCTACCAGGATCATGTTGGACCTCACCAGCGGTCGAGGCTCGTTCTCATTGCAAGCCTCTTGCTTGAGATGGAGAACGCCTCGATACGCGCAGCTTCCCGTGAAGACGGCCGGGATATACGATCGCAGGAGCTCTGCTTCATCATCACGACCTGCCGCGCTTGCAGCAGCTGCGAGTCGCGTGAACATCGCCGAGCGTACCCTGGACTTGATGCCATCGCATCCGACTAGGAGGTCGCACGTAGTGGTGCTACCGTCTTCGAAGCGTATCTCTATCTTTCCAGGGGACCCTTCCACTTCGCCGTAAGACACGAAGCGCTTTCCGAGATGGATCCGGCCGGGAGAGCGGAGATGATCTATGAAGACCTTCTGCAGCTCTCCTCTGTGGAAAGGGGCAGGGTCATCTACGTTACGACCTCGTCAATCGATAAATCGTACTGAGTACAAAAACGAATGCTCACCAATCTGATCCGTACTGTTGAACGTGAATGCATCGCGTTGGTCAGACTTTCGGTGCAGGAGGGGAAGTCCTAGTGGTGGAGATAGCATTAGCCACACATACGGAACTCAGGCTGGGCGATGATCATCCTGCCACGTACTCGACTTCTCGCCGTTCCCAGCGACGGCAAGTGCGGCGGCCTCGAGCCCAAGCTCCTTGAGGACGAACATGGATCTCGGCAGGAGCCCGATGCCCACACCGGCTTGCTTCAGTTCGGCAGCGGCCTCGTAGATCTCGAAGTCGACGTCTGGGGCATACTTCTCGAGGGCAAGACCCAGCAGCAGACCGCACAGACCGGCACCTCTACGATGCATCGTCAGCACTGCTATGTCGGTCATGCCATAGATACGATGGATGACGCACGCAATGACAACCTTGAACCTCGACATTGTAGATGAGACTTTGGAATAGGTCCTTCTGTATGGCTGTACCCGGGACGAGGTGCAGAGTTTGAAGCTGCGAGGACCGACAGAGGCCAGCATGCTTTTATAGCACACTCGTGAAGATAAGCATGACTGCGAACGTGAGAAGCGGTCGGCTTGCTCCCAGAGGATTTCCACCTACATGAATGCGCTCGTGTCACGAGAGTGGCCTCAAGCGGGGATAGTACTCCCGCAGGCTCATCGTATTACCAGGTGAGTGCGAGGGCATCGGCCGCAGGAAGCATCGCGATGGCGCGCATGACCGCTGTTGTACGCAGGTAGCGATGATGTCGGATAGCGAGACTCGGCTTTCGTCTAGTAAACGGCTGGTGACATCAACTCTTCTGCTGCACCTGGATTGCAGTCAGATATCTCTCGAGTCTGCTGCACACACTGCTGTGAACATCGGGAATGACTTCAACCACACCGCTGCGTACCGTGATGCCTCATGGACAGATCCTCCAAGCAGTTGAAGGGCGTCCGACAGATGAGCCGCCCCGGACGAAAACCAGCCCTCAACACCGTGCACAGTGATCTGGTGAGCCGACATGTGAACCTTGTCATCGTTTGGTCAACAGAAGGAACATGTGGGAAAGCGTCATTGATAGCATCGCCCTGATCAGCCAATAGCCCTGTAAAACGCTGTGAGGTCATACATGCTTTCCGCTGGTTTGTAGGAGCTAGAGGGTTTGGCAGTACGAGTCCCTTCGGCATCCAACCATTGCCTCCAGTCGAGACAGTACAGTTGACTTCGACAGCTGGAATCCTTGACTGACAGCACCTTCAGCCGGAACATCGGCGCGACGCTAAAATTGCGGTGCGATGATCCGCGGGTAACTCCCGGTGCGCAGAACCTTGGTTAGAGAGGATTCCTGAAACGACATGTGCGAATGGGACGCACCGGGCTCTGGGTTGATAGTAAAGGCTTTGTCATCTCAATGAGCATTGTGAGTATCGAATTCGCGCCGAGGCTTCCAGGAGAGGTGATGTCTCGCGGTGCATGCTGATGGATGCGCAGACAGGACGATGAGATCGTGGACGCGGCGGAAAAGCTGTGCAACGAATGTGAAAGCGTGCTGCATCCGAGTCTGGGTATCGCTTGTGTCAGTCATCGGACGAACGGAGGCCTACGGAGACTTAAGGACCTGTGAGAACTTGCGAGCTTTTGATCCGATCCTGGCCTGTTCTTCGCGCGACGACGTGCGGCTGCAACGCAAAACCTGTCAGTGGAATGACAAACACTGCGCAAGTGGTGGGAGCCTCGGTGCATGGTCTTCGCTCGCGTCGGACACTAGACTCTAGCCTACCTCCTCCGAGTCGCGAAGCTCCAATGCCGCTCACTGGGCGCCTGTGGCCAACGAGCCGTGGTGATAGAACGTTGACATGCATCATGCAAGCGATCCGGACTGCGACTCACAGACCTTCATGAGCAGATTCCAGCGCCAGGACGTCAAGGGTCGCAGCGAGACTCAGACCGCGCTATACGCTGCGACCTGGGACCTGATGGGCAAGGCTTTTGGAGACGTACACGGCGGCCCACGTTTGCCATGCGGAATCCGTTCTAAACCCCGGTACTCCTAACATACTGACAGACAGGGCTTCGACTGTCGCAAAACTCGGGATCTCTGCAGTCAGTATTGGGCCTGCATGTGTGATCACTTCTGCGTAGAATATCGTCGCCGATGAGGGACATTTGTCGCGTATAGGGTGTTGCATCTTCAAAAGAATGACCTTCTATGTGTTGCGCTCTGTGTCTGCGAAATACGGCCGTTCAGTACAAAGTTCACAAGATACATAGTGAAGCGCGGATGGGGCAGCGTTGCCGTAGAGTTCAACCTGTGCGCAGGGGGACTGGGTGGAGCTCGAGCACCGCAAGCACTGGCAGGCGCAACTCACCAGAAAAGGGACACGTAAGCCAACAAATGAAATCACGCACCTGGCATGAGTGTCTTCAGGGCGTGTGGATCAAGCGTTGGAAGCTGCGGATAGCGCCTTGCAGAGACTTGGCGTTAAGAAGCTGGAGGAAACAACAGTACGTTTGCGACAGTCCATTACAAAGAAGAGGTTTCGGTAGCGCGTAAGAAGCATCACAGTACGCTGAGAACCTGATTGTGGATCGCAAGCAGAGATAGTCAAGCGTCCCTCGCCTTGAGACCGAGAGACTGCGAGATAAAGCCGTACTTATCGGCGTACTCCCGGATACTACAGTGCAAAGTCATGATTCGTTCAGAGAGAAGCGGCGATACCACATACCGCATCTCAGTGGATTTTCCAGCGCCGTGTCCTGCCTTCTTGTCTATGCGGATCAGGAGCGGATGAGGGTTGTTGGGGTGTAGGTGCTGCAGAGTGGCTGCGTGCTTGAACGAATGCAAGGGCACCACGCGATCGTCATCTATTAAGCGTCAAGCGTCAAATTAGTCATCGTCAATCTCGTCCCCCAGGCTGTTGAGGAAGGAGACATACGGTCTGCGGTCGTGAGCATGAAAGGTGGTAGCGTCTTGTCCGTCGGGATGTTGTGCAGAGGCGAGATAGGGTAGATGAAGTCGAAGTCATGCGGGTCGTGTGGATCGCCGTAGTCAGATGTCCACGCCCGACCTAGAAGAGCGATGTGAGCACGCAATCAACCGTCACAGATCCGCACGACACAAGCTCACCGATGGTGAAGTCCGCAAACTATCCGCGTCATGGATGCGTCAGTACAACGAACAGGACCTGGAACATCGGTACCGTCACTTACCTTCAGGAGATCCAAGACGCCCACATCGGCAACCGCGGCGCCCAGGAGACCTTCAGGCGCACGATTCACGCACGCTGCAACAAGCAGACCTGATCACGAAGTCCACAGGGGGCAAATAGATGCACAAACAATCAGCGTCTGATGGTACGAGGCAATCGGAGAGCGCCTACCGCCGTTCGAGCCGCCGTTTATGGCAACCTTGCCCCGCGCCGCGTACTTGTTGTCGACAAGGTATTGCCTGAACGAACGGCGTCAGCATGCGTCGGAGTCTGGAGGATGTGAAGATGTGAGGATGACGTACGTCGCAGCGATGAAGTCGTCGAAGCAGTTAACCTGCGTGCTTCCTGTCAGCGAGAAGGTCCCGAGAACGCGTCCGGGGTGATACACACCTTCCGTTCGCGGGTACCAGCTAAGTGCCACTCCTCCCCGAACTCCCCGCCGCCGCGGATGTTGGGTACAGCGAGGATGGCGCCGTACTTCTGCATCCAAGTGAGTATCGCGGGGCTGAAGAACGGGTTCACGGATATTGTGAAGCCGCCATAGCCTAGATATGCCCGTTCGTTCACTCGTCCGGGGGAGTAGACTTTGATTCGGTCCACGTACCGTACTGGAGGGCGGGGGCCGTGCCGTCGAATTGAGTATCTTTGTGCCGAACGATGAACATGGGCACGCGGGTGCCGTCTTTGCTCGTGTACCAGACCTACAGCCCGGTGAATTGGCGCATACACAGACTTCGCCAGTTCACGCACCTGCTGCGCTGAGAAATCGTTCGGGTCCAGGCCGCTAACGCGGGTCGACCTGTAAATGCTCCATCGCTGGTTCTCGTCCTTCACCTCGAAGTCGTAACGAGCCACGATGCCGGGGTTGGTGAAGCCAGTCAAGGTAGCGAAGAAGAACGGCTGGCTACGACGGCCGTTGACCGATGCAGCTCCGACGAAGTCGGGAGCAAGCCGCTTGAGCTGTTTGCCCGTGGACAGCTGGTAGACGTATATCTCGTCGATGACCTGAAATCCGCAGCAACGTGAGCCGTGCGATGTGCCGTAGCCTCGAGTCCTGAGACTCACGTTTCGCTTGTAGACGACGGCCGCGTAGTCACCGTTGATGACACAGACGTCCTGCAGGTGCGCCTTCTTGTCTTCAGGGATGACGTCCTTGAACACGCGCTTGTCTGCCGGGTCAGCGATATCGACTGAGACCAGCTTGTACATCGGCGCATCCTTGTTGGTGAGGAAGTAGAACTTTGTGCCGTCATTGGCAATACTGCAGGACGGGTTAGTAACAACCCACCAAACGGCTCCCCACCGCAGTGCGCGCCGCTGAAGAGGAACTCACTATTCATAGTTCGCTTCGAATTCGTCGACGAGTTTATCCCACTGCATGTTCTGGCCGATCGCCTCCTTCTGCAGGTCTGCGATCCATAGCAGGTTTTTCTGCGGCAGATTGACGTGAGAAGAGCGCCATCGGGTAGATCACTACCCAAAGGCGTGCTATACGTACACGCGAAGTGTCTCGCCTGATCGAAAGAACGAGGTAACGTCCGTCGAGCTCGGTGATCTCGGTCCCCCACATCCATTGGGGATGAGCGTCGTCCTTGTATACGAGGATGTCCTCGGCTACATGATGCGGTAATTTGCTGTCAATAAGCGCAACGGGCCCAGAGGAAGCAAAGTACGGTACGTACATTGCTGCGTGCCGAGCCTATGATAGAAGAGCATCGCGTTCTCGTCGCTCTGTGTCTCCGTGCCTGCCATATCGTCTGCTGCCGAGCCATGGGACTCTCGAGAAGGGAACCTCTGTGGGAAACAAGGACCAGTTGCATAGCATGACGCTGAGCAGCCGCCGACCTGGGAAGCTAATGGACGGCGCCCACCTGGTAGAAGAACCCCTCCGAGTCGTGCGTCCACGAGATACCGGAGAACTTCACATAGCGGATCTCCTCGGGAAGCCGGCCGTCGTCGTGGGACGCGCTGCTGCTGCCGTCTTTGGCCGCCAGAGGGGCGGACGTGGGTCGGACATAGATCGTGAAAAAGTCGCTGCCCTGTGTAGAGCGCGCCAGGGGAATGCGTGAGCATCTCTGGTAGTTGCCCTGTTACAAGACTCACCGAGCGGGAGATGCCGTAAGCAAAGTGCTTGCCGGAGCGAGCGAATGCCGTCGCTGCGAGCGCCGCTGTGCCATCGGAGGAAAGCAGATTGGGCTGTAAACATGAAACACAGTCAGATATTGTATCACGTGACCGTATGCATTAGACCTACGTCGAAGAACACTTCGCCCCCCAGTTCGTCGCCACTGGAAAAGTCTGGCAATGTGCTATCCTTAGAGCGATAGAGGACTGCGGCAGGTCGGCAAACAATCAGCACGCGACAACCTTGCGCGACACCCTCTGGGCTACCCACCCGACTGGGCCTGCAGGCCGCTGTTGTAGTACCAGTACCACCTGCCGTCGTCCTTCAGGGCCGGAGCTGAGAACTGTAAGAAACCATTGTGAGGGTCATGTTCACTTGGACGCGTCAGAACGCGTGAAAGACGCGTCTTTACCCTGGCGTAGTCCATGTTCTTCCGGATTTGGTCCTCTAGGCCCTGTCTCTCGGGATTCTTGTCAAGATATTCGCGCGTGTACTGTTCCTGGGCGGTCGTCCATTGGTCTGTCTCCTCGTTGTTGTGTTCGAGCCATTGGTATGGGTCGTGGACGCGCACTTCGCCCTTGGACTCGCTCTTGTACACGTCAACGTGGTCGGAGCGGCGGGCGTGGGGGTACCGGTTGGGAACCCAGCGGGTGGGAGAGGCAGGCATGCTGGAGGGTCTGGAGGTCGAGGCTAGACGGGTCGAAAGACGGAATGCGCCTCTTATATGAGCGGGTGGAGCTCGGAGGGACGCTGCCACGCCTGCGAGAAGGGAGAGCATGTGCTTTATAGATGCAGAGGTGGATCGGAGGGATCTCAGGCTATATCGATTACTCCCCAGACAAGGGAACGAGATCTCTGCAGCGGCCCAGGAGCATGTCAGCGTGGCTGCCACACACACAACGCCTGCGGTCGAATTACATGTTTATCGAGCGCGGATTCCAAAAAAGCGCAGAAAGCAAGACGCCATCGATGGTCGCCCCGAGTCGAGGCGTAGGCGTTTCCTCCGGGACTGTCACCAGATGCGGGGGCGAGGGAGACGTGTCTCTGCGCAATTGGCAGCTGGGGACCGCAGACAACGTGAGACTGGGAGGGTCCAAATTTTCTCCGACGAGCACGTCGGCGTCCGAGTGCTCCAGCGGCGGTACGGTGCTCGAGACTCGAGGTTGGGCGGACGAATCCACGGACACGGAGACTCGCATTCGTCCACTCGGCTCGCGGCTCTCGTTCCGCAAAAGGCGCGCACCGGGCGCAAATGGGCGTCTATCTTATCTCTGCCAGATAAACGTCAGGATTTATTCGCAAGTGGTGCAGCCCGGCGCGTTCTGCCGAGTCACCGTCGTCGTCGTCCCCAACGCTCTCCAGCTCGCACCCATCGTCTGCTCAGCCCGGACCGCAGAAGCAAGAGGGTGTGGATGTCCCAGCCGCAGCAACACCCGCCGAGCTTCTTCCCGACCGCAGCTATCGTGCGTGCCTCCGTGGCCATGCATCACTCGCGTCGTACTGACACCATGCTTGCGTCAAGGACCATGCATTCGCAGGGCTCGGCGCAGGCATTGTCGCCGTGCTTTGCATGCACCCGCTTGATCTTCTCAAGGTCAAGTTCCAGGTAGCGACCGACAAACCCAAAGGCGGAGTCGGCAAAGCCATATGGTCGTCATTAAAAGAGATCCAGGCGCGGGACGGCTGGAGGGGTCTGTACAGAGGCGTCGGGGCCAACATCGCCGGAAATGCGTCGAGCTGGGGTCTATACTTTCTCTTGTGAGTCTCACATGCTCCTTGAGGTCTGGGCGGGCACTGATAGCTTGGCCATGATCAGTTACCATTCGCTCAAGTTGCGCGCCTCGGGCGGTGACCCGAACTACAAGCTCTCACCTGGCGCATACCTCCTGTGTTCTGCGGAAGCGAGTTCGCATGGCTCTCGTCGCTTCCTCCGCTAGCCATGCTAACGACCCTGTGTTCATAGGTGCAGTGACCGCAATCATGACGAACCCCATATGGGTCGTCAAAGTGCGCATGTTTACCACCCGGCCCAAGGACCCGACAGCGTATCGGAGCCTCTGGCGTGAGTTGTAGAGCATGCACGCACAGCACGGAACTGACGGGGGACCGGCGCAGATGGCCTGACGTCCGTGTATCGTAACGAGGGGATTGCCGGGCTGTACCGCGGCACGACCCTGGCGCTCTTCGGCGTCAGCAATGGCGCGATACAGTTCATGGTGTACGAGGAGATGAAGCGATGGGGCTTCGAGCGCAAGAAGCGGCAGTTTGCGAAGGCCGGCAGGGAGTACACTACCGCGGACGACAAGCTGGTGCGTCTTGGCACTCGGTTGATAAACCGACACCTCATGACAAATCTGTGCAGTCGAATACGGCGTATACGATCATGTCAGCGGCGAGTAAGCTCACAGCCCTGGCCTCAACATATCCCTACCAAGTGGTCCGGTCCCGAATACAAGTAAGCCCAGAGCGCTCATTTATTCCACCCCGGACAGACCATGCTAACCACCGCATGTCAGAACAATGCGACCGCCCATCTATACCCCACAATCCCGCTGTGCATCAAGCGCACATGGGCGGAGGAAGGCATCCGCGGCTTCTACCGCGGGCTTGGTACGAACCTCGTGCGCGTGCTCCCAGGGACGTGCGTAACGTTCGTCGTGTACGAGAACCTCGCCTGGCTGCTGCGCACCACCGCCGCACGCCGCGAGCAGCGGCGACGTCTCGAGGCCGAGTCGTAGCCTCGCGGTGCCAAGCGGGCACGATTGATATCGCGCGAGATGCTCGTGGCTTGTGGTCGGTCCGTCTTGCTGCGGTCGCAGTGACTTGTGGCACGAGGTTCTCGAGCGCGGAGCGTCGTGGTTATCGCGGTTCCCCCCGGAGCGCTGCCTGCCTTGAGGTTCTCGTGGTTGTTGCGGGAGGCTGTGCGCTGGTATGAGCTGTATGCGGGTCGCTGGGACCCGCCTCTAGATCCGCCAGCAGTGAGGCTGACGGCGATGCTTAGATGACATTCTCGTTAGTGATAGGTAGAGTACCTTCGTCACATGCTAGTAGCTAGTAGCCTGTGTACAGTAATACGCCTTCGGGCATGAGGAAGCAACCACTCAGTATGACAAAGGTTAACCGCGAGGCATTCAGATTTCATGCCATGTGTCGATGTGTGGGCGCATGTTTGCAGCGCGGCGCGGAGGGATCACGGCACTAGGAGCTACTAGCGTGTACGTCCGCGGCCGCCACTGATGACTTTCGTAACGTGCCATGTCCACCTCAAGCAGACCACTGCTGTCGACGGGGTCATAGGAACGGCCTGCGAGTGGCTATCGATACGAGGATACTGCGAGTTACGGTAGACAGAGTCTTGATTGAACTCGCTTCGAATGCCCATTGCCCTTAGCTCGTAAGAACTACCCGCAGGCGTCGCGGCATGCTCGACGGCCGTCTACTATCTTCAGCGCATCAATGCAGCATGCCCATTTTCTGCCTTGGGTAGAGGAGAGCAAAGTTCCTGTACCTCTCGCGCCATCCTGCGCGATCGGCCAGCGGTAGCCTGTGCCTCAAGATGACCGGGTGATCGCGAGCGTACAGCATTGACCCCGTGGGGTCACCTGGGGTCACCTGTCGGTGGTCACCGCTCTGCCTTGAGGCCCGAGCCCTGAGGCTTCGGGGACGCCCGAGAGGGGATCTCCGTCTTCAAGACCCGGTTTGCCTTCGACTTCGGTACCGGTGCTGTAGCAAATATCCGATGAGTACCTGTATAAACCACAGATCCCACTTCGCCGAGGGCCCTTTCCGCTCACCGTTCGTGTTCTCCGTTATGTAGAATCGGCGGAGGATCATGATTGCCTCATCGCGCAGGTATCCTCCGACCGCACGATAGCCAGGATGCTTCGGGTGAGGGAGGCTACGAGGATCGATAATGTGACGCGTCAGTTCATTACGTCTTGGAGCATGCAGAGGGTGGATCTGAGCTGACATTTCGTTCACCCCGAGCACGCTACCGCACCCTCCGAACCGGTCGTTGTCGCATCCGTAGAAGACCTCTTTGATGCCCATCTGGCGTAGCGCGGAGGCGCACATTATGCATGGTTCAACGGTGACGTAGAGCGTCGTTTCCGAGAGAGGGTACTCCGTCACCTCGGGCGTGAGCTGCTTGTCGGCGAGGATCTCGTCGATGGCTTCGAGCTCTGCATGGCGGGTAGCCTGCGTGCGTGCTCAGTCGAATGGATGATCTGCGTAGGAGGGACCCGCACATTTCGTAGCTGATTCGTCCGGTTGCGGGCTCGTGCGATGACTTTGTTGTCTCGGACAAACACGCAACCGACAGGAACTTCCTGCGCGGACAGAGCCTCTTCTGCCTGAATATCGTCAGGATAGTCGCTAAGACCTTAGTCAGATGTGTCCGACCATGTCCATGGCGCACTGCATCCATCTGAGGTGGACTTTCTCTACGTCATCGCTCGCCATCCTAGTGCTGCGCCAGAGTGTATCAGTGAATATCGCTGCACTCCATACGCTCTAAACGACATACCAAGTCGTCGAAAACTCTTTACTGAGTACGACGGCGTACGACAGATCCGGCTACTGGGTCGAGGATATTTCGCCCGGCGACTATGATGAGTGCTTGGCTCTGCCGTAGCTCCCCGGACTGTATTGAATTGCGAGTAAAGGCGAGGATGGGATTGGGGTGCCTGAAAGTGCGTTCGCAGGAGGATTGACCTTGGCGTCCCAATCTGGCTGCGCGGAATCATATGCGTCTATTGGAGGCGCCCGCCGATCACTCCGGTTACCTCGGAGTCGTCCTCCCCGCACATGTCCTTCGCAGTCACTCCGGGGTAGAGCCAGCTCAGCGCAGCACCCCTCTCCTACATTCCACATCCGTTGCACACCATTGCGCTCACAGCTATGTCCGGGAAAACGTTCACGGTAGAGGAGGTTGCGCAGGTCAGTACTTCGGCAGAATACGGGAGGGTGGCGACTGATGCGAGCGTCCGTTCAACCAGCACAACAAGCCGGGAGACCTGGTGAGCCAAGGAGTGTAAGCTGGAACCTACAAACAACTTATTCGACCATGCCGTAGTGGATCATCATAGACTCCAAGGTGTACGACATCTCCCGATTCGTGAACCTGCATCCAGGAGGCGCGGGAGTACTGCTTGCGAAGAACGTCGGTACGTAACCCGTGCACGCCTCACCGTGCCCGTCTTCGGCTCACCGCCTTTCCCCGTGGCTAGCCGGGAAGGATGCGACAGATGCATTCTTTGGCTTGCACCGGATGGAGGTACTTCTCAAGCCGCAGTACGCGAGACTCCAGATCGGCACCGTTCAAGGACAACGAGAGATCGTCAAGCCCCTGGCTGCCGGAGAAGCCTCGCAGGTGCCCTACGCCGAGCCAGCATGGCTCATGCCCGGATTCCACAGTCCGTACTACAACGACGGACACCGCAGGTTCCAGAAGGCCGTACGGAAGTTCTTCGAGGAGGTTGTGTATCCTGATGCGGTCAAGCATGAGGAGGACGGCAAGCGTATCTCCCAAGAGGTCGTTGACAAGCTCTGGTATATAGATCCGTTCGTCGGTTCGGCAGTGACTGACACCTGAAGCGCAGTGAGATGAACATTCCGGCTATGCGCATAGGTCCTGGCAAGCATCTCAAGGGCCGGACACTGATGGGCGGTATCGTTACCCCCGAAGAGTTTGACCATTTCCACGAGGTCCGTTCCCGCGCTTCTTTCTACATACCGTCGACGAGAATGCTCACGTAGATCTGCAGCTCATCATCAACTTCGAGATTGGTCGCCTGGGCACTCGGGGTTATGTTGACGCTCTGCTCGCGGGAGAGGTCATCGGCCTGCCTCCGGTGCTAAACTACGGTTCCCCCGAGCTGCAGGCGAAGGTCGTGCCCGAGGTGCTCTCGGGCAAGAAGTACATCTGCCTGGCCATCAGTGAGGCCTTCGCGGGTAGTGACGTCGCCGGCATGCAAACGTACGCGGAGCGCGACGGAGACGAATGGGTCATTACGGGGACCAAGAAGTAGGTGCTTGCTCCTAAGCTACGAGGCAATACTGACGTATCTTTTCACAGATGGATCACCAACGGCACCTTCGCAGACTATTTCACAGTTGCTTGCAGAACAGACGTGCGTCGCTTTACTGCCCTCTCTCCTGCACCCAGATTGAGTAGAGCGCTCGCCTTCCTCAGAACGGCCACGTCGTCATCCTCGTCCCGAGGCAAGACGCCATCTCCACCAAGGCGGTGAAGACAGCTTACTCCTCGACGGCGGGCACGTCCTACGTCACGTTCGACGGCGCACGCGCGCCCGTCGCGAACACGCTCGGCAAGGTCGGGCGCGGCATGCAGGTCGTCCTCAGCAACTTCAATCACGAACGCTGGATGATTGTGTGCACGAGCCTGAGCGCGCAGCGCCGCATCGTTGAGGAGTGCCTCAAGTGGACCGCGCAGCGCATCGCGTTCGGGAAGCCGCTGAATGCGCAGCCCGTCGTGCGTGCGCGGTTGGCGAACATGATCGCGCGCGTGGAGGCGGGCCAGAATTGGCTCGAGTTCGTGACGCACCAGATGAATAATGTGAGTCGCGCATGCCTCTGGTACATGGAGCGGAGCTGTGCTGACCCTCTGTTTTGAAGATGTCGTACGACGAGCAGTCAGACAAGATTGCTGGGACTATCGGGCTGCTGAAGCAGTGAGTATCTGGCTCTGTGAAGAACACAGTGAAGCGTGCTGACAGGGGCCGTCGCGCAGGTACATCACTCGGACAGGGCGCGAGACCGCGGAGGACGCCACCCTCCTCTTCGGTGGACGCGGAATTACTGCCACTGGCATGGGCAAGCTGATTGAGAACGTAAGCCTCGGCGATGCGCTGGCTTTGACAGGAGTGGCTGACTCCATCTCGTACAGTACCACCGGACCTCGCCATACGACGCCATCCTTGGAGGCTCCGAGGACGTGCTGGGCGACTTGGGCGTACGACAAGCGATCAAGAAGATGCCCAAGAACGCGCGCTTGTGAGCACTGCGAGAGCAGTGTGCTCCACGCACGCTCACGAGCCTCGCTCGTATACCATGTAACCCATGTAACATTAGCCGCTATATAATGGATGTAGGATCTACCGCGCAGGAGAGCTCGAGAATGGTACATTCAATGGGACGCGGAACCATGTATACATGAACGGTACTAGATACAACATACAAACCGGGCGGCACGGAGAGCAACAGACGACGGAGCAAGAAAGCAATGCCATGACGAGAATCAGGCAGACGACGCGACACCTATACAATATGCACATAACCATACTTCGCGATTACGCGGGATCCAGTACGCTACTGACGGCGAGGAGGAGAAGGGGTATATCGGTCTCTCTGACGATGGGGAGTCTTGACTTTGCTGACGATTCGTTCAGAGCCGGAATAAGAAGCCAAGCTAGGAGAGCACACGTCAACACCGCGTATTTCGAGCACAGCAGGATTTACTCACGTCCTCGGGAGTCAGACGACCCATGGCCTGCGAACCTCCCGTGAGCAATTGAATGAAAGCTGAAACAAACGAGACCTACCGAGTCGTCAGCAGAAAGCGTGGCATCGACCATAGCAGCCTTCTTCTCCTGGAGCTACAAATGCATATGCTCAGACGATGTCTTGTATCAGGCCGGTAAAGTTGTCATACCTGAATGATACGGCTCTCTATACTATCCTCTACGACGAGCTTGATGGCCTGCACGGGGCGGTGCTGACCAAGACGATGAATGCGGTCCATAGCCTCTGCAACTCGGGGTCAACATGTAGCAGATGAGACTATTGAGGTGGCCACTCACGGTATTCGACAGCAGGGTTCCACCAACTGTCCATGAGGTAGACGCGCGAGGCCTCAGTCAGGTTCAGCGCGACACCGCCCGCCTTCAAGCTGACGAGGAAGACGGTGACATGGACGTTGTTCACTGCGGCGAAGGATGAGACTCCGGTATCATAATTGACGGAAGAGACAGGAACATACTGAAGTACTTGATAGTAGCGTCACGCGCTTGCGGGCTCATCGTACCCTCGAGGCGACACACATTGAACCCCGCCTTTTGCAACCTGAACGCGATAAGGTCGAGGAAGTTCACGAACTGACTGAAGACGATGCTCTTGGTCGTCGCGTCCTGCTGTCGAAGGTTGCTGAGCTCCTCGATAAGCGCCTCGATCTTTGTCGAAGACCGCCATTTGTCGAGGTCAAGGCGGCCGAGGATGCCCTGGCGGGCCTTCGCCGTCTCTTCGAGCTCCAAAGCCGGAGCTTCCAGGTCGATGGTCAGAGCGACATGGCAAACAGGGCAAGCAGGCTTAACAACACATTAGTACATGCGCCAATGCTATGAAGTAAGTTGAAGCTCACCGTCTGCTCGATGGCAGCTTCGAGGTACTGCTTGATGCATTCGCGGTCGAAGATGTGACGACACTTCGCCTGAATAGCGTCCTCTGCAAATTCGTTGCAGAGTCGGCAGACGGTGCCTTCGCCAGCGTCCTCCTGGATGAACATGCCCGCGTTGTTCTTGCTCCGGAGCACGAGATCGGGGTGACAAGCCATTTGACGCATGCGTGTGAGCCTTGACGAGAGGTCAAGCACTGGAGTTAGGGACGACATAGGGACAACGTACAAGCTGAAGATATTCGAATAGTCTGCGAAGGTGGCGTCAGCACTGAAAGCGAGCGTTAAGCGAAGGCTACCCACTGTTCAGAACCGTTCCCGAATCCACGTAGGTGGTGAACTGCCGCTTAGCGTCTGAGAAGAGGGAGAGGTAGAGCTCCTTCTCTTCCGGACTGAAGTAGTCCCGTCTGATCACGACGGTGCGCGGGGGAAGACCGAGGTCATCCGCACGTTGGATCTGCAAGAGTCGTCGGCCAATGACTCATGAGCATGTGAAGGTGAACGTACCTTGGTACGGCGCAGCATCATTCGGTCTAGCAGAATCTTCAGCTTCTTGAAGGCGATCTGACCAGGCCCGAGCATTCCGTTCTTCTGGATCGGAGTCAAGATCTCGTTGTTCCAGAAGCAGGTCTGCAGCACGCGAGTGAGATACGGGTAGTGGCTACTCGAGATGTCGGACGTACATGCTTCATGGGGCTATGTCCACAGTCTTAAGGGCACGATGCTTCTCAGTGCCGTGCCGGTGTAGTTGAACGGGAGAAACGTACCATCGCAGGTGCGCTTGTCGCTGAACTTCCAGTGTAGGGACTTGCAATCGCACTGTTTGCCTGTCGGAACTTGAGTGCCAGCCGCCTCAGATGCGCATTTCAACACCCACAGAAGTAGTACGAGAACGGATCGCCGCCCAAGAACCGCACGAGACTGTACAGCTCCCCGACACGATTTTGGAGAGGGGTTCCGGACAAACACCAACGGTACTTGGCTTGCAGTTCGAAGGTCGCCTTGGCGGTGTTCGTCTGACGTTCCTTGATGTTGTGGGCTTCATCGAGCTGCAAAGCGTCGTTAGCCTGTGCTACTTGGTCAATGATAAGGAGATAGGCGGACGTACGATGACCCTGTTCCATTCAATCGCGTGGAGAGGTGACCTTTCCTTCACAATCTTGCCCTTGCGCTTGAAACCGCTGTGCTGCTTGCGGAAGCAGCTCTCGAGGACGGCATATGAGGTCAGGACGACATCGTACTTCTTCAGCTCGTTCACGCTCGACTCCCTTGACGCGCCGTGCCAGACAAGCGTCTTCAAGAGACCGTCTGTGTGCATCTCGATCTCATTCCTCCACTGCATGATAGCGACAGTCGGCCTGCATCATTGTCAGTGGTACTGAAGGTGAGATATCGAAAAAAGCGACGCACGCTATGACGAGGTTTGGCTTCGCACCATGGTCCGAGACCATGAGCGATATCATCTGGATTGTCTTGCCCATACTGACGTTGCGTGTTAGCACCCGCAGGCGATCAATGTCGGAAATGAACATACCCCATCTCGTCCTGAAGAGCGTCGGAGGAAAAACGTGAGAATTCCGAAGCGGGAGCATACACCTCAGGGTACTCACCGCTAGCATGCCACCACTCCAGACACCCTTTTCTTGTTCCCTCATCCAGTACAGACTCTCCAGCTGGAACGGCAACAGCTGCACCTTGAGATTCGACGACTGCTCGGCTTTCTTGGGCACAACGATCTCGATCCCTCGTTCAAGGTCGCCCCAGACGTCCTTGAGTTCGGGGTGGTACTTTCGGAGGGCGATGGTCGCCTTTTCCGCCTATATGCACATGAGTCGATTGCGGGACATCAGGACGATAGGACGCTCGACTTACGTAGGTCAGCCGACGCCCCAGTTCCTGACGCATCTTGGCCTCCTCTGCAGCAGTGGCACTCTTGCGCAACCTGGCCTCTTTCCGCTCCTCTCTCCGTTGCTTGCGTAACTCGCTGAGGGTCATGGTCTTGCCCTGCGTCGGCTTCGCAGCTTGCTTGCCTTTAGCCTTCGAGAGGGGCTCCTCCTCCGACTCGGATTCAGACAGGATTGCTTCGGACTCGGTTCCAAAGTCTGCATCCTCCTCTTCTTGCTTATCCTGGGCTCGCGCCAGTCGCCGTTCGGCAACGGCGGCTCTCAGGGCGGCAGCTTTGTTGGCAGGGGGTCGCGACTTGGACGAGCCAGCGCCAGCGCTAATGAGCCCCGCAGCACGGTCGTCCTCTTCACGCGCAGACTGCAGAGACTGCCGGACTGCAGCGTCGAGCATGACTTCCTCGTCGTCCTCGTCGAACTCATCAATGAGGTCCGAGTCTGGTGCATCTCCTTCTGGGTCGAACTCTGAGCCACTGTCATCGGACTCAAGGATCTCTTCGTCGGAGCTTGGGACTTCTTGCTGAGCCGTGGAAGCGCGTCGACTTCTCCCAGTCTTAGCTGGCTTCGAGACTGCCTGAGACGTCTGCCGCAACAGATTGAGCTTCTTTCTCGACGACTCAGCACAAGGTGATTGACCTTTGGCACTTTTGCCGAGGCTATCTCTACGTATGCAGTTTGATGCACGGCGCGACGTTTCGCAGCTCTTCCTGAAGGGGTGCCTTCGAGCTCCTCGTCGAGCTCGTCTTCGAGCGCACGCTTCTTGCTCATTGCCACTGGGCTCTTCTTGCTCTGCTTCTTGACAGCGAGGGGTATTTCTTCCTCGTCTTCGTCGATATTGGAGGTCTCAGGAGTCGTCCTTGAAGATGCCCCCGCGCTGAACATGGGGGAAACCGCTGTGCTGGGAGTGGTGGACACAGACTGCGCAGTGCGCACACGGTGTCTGGTGACGGGCATGTTGATGAACAGCCTCGAGCAGGACGCGTGGTGGACGGGGAGAACGATGTGGACGAGCGTGGCTAGACAGCGCGGGGAACGCTGGCGACGCGACAAGACGCGCCTGAACCTTATTTATGGTCGCGTCTTGCAAAGCGCCGCCTTTTTTCGCGGAACCGCCCGCGGTCACCTGACCTACTCGCGTAAGCTGACTCGATTCGGACAAGCTCGAAAAGTCAAGAGTTGCTTGTTTCGGTCGTCCGTATCCTCATCGCTTCGTTCGCGAAGCCAGGTACATACGGGGATATCTGCGCCTCTACGGGTATCTGATGCATGTTGGTAAACTCCAACAGGCCTAGGCAACACCATCCTTCCCTTCGTAGGGGATGTGCGCTCAGAGAGGGGGTGACTTTGTTCGACCGTCATGCTGAGGAGCCTCCGAGAAGCTACAGTACAACTCACGAAACTTACACGAGCGTGAACCCAGGCGGCGTTCGCAATCACTAACTGTGTGACGGTGCGTGTACAGGCTCACAGTGCTTCTCCAGCGAGCTCCAGTACTGCGCCGACTGCGTCGTTGGTTCATCTGCGGATTGCCTGGCAAGACCAGGTCAGTTCAATGATACCCTCGGAGTCGACCTAGAAGCTCACGCCAATGGGTTCTCAATTACCCTCCCAGGGTCTCGAGACATACACTAGGTACTTGAGGAGGCACCGCATCGCGTCTCGAAGTCCCCCTGCCGCAGCCACGGTGTCTGGGGATTTGCTTCGGCCCTATTCAGTCGGTGGCGCAAGCAACGTCGACCAGCTAGCTGCGGCACTACCAGTCCCAAGCCAGCTGCGCGTGTCAATGTGGACATATGGAAGTCGATGATGTCGATGTGCTGCAGGACCCTACCGCAGCATCGTGAGCATGAGACTTCAGTTGACGGTGCAGGCGCAAGTAGCAGCCTGAACTGGACCAATTCGACGGTGAAGAAGAGCCTAGCGTCAGCGCTCCCTACCCCCACGCTGGTCCGCTGCCAGACTAGCGGGATAGGGTAGGCACCTTTAGAGATGAGGGAGGTCCAGCTGCGGCAGCCGTGCTCACCCTACAGGTATATACGTGAGGGTTCGGCTCACCTCCTCCGCGCCGGTGTCACACTTCAGCAGCTCCCCTCCACCAGGTCTCACCACTTCTACAATGTCGTACCCTGAACAATCGACGTACATGTTCACTGAGACTCAAGACTGGTTCTCCTTCAATATGGAGATATGGCGCAATCTCTTCAAACGCGTCGAAAACCCGAGGCCCCGCGTCCTGGAGATCGGCTCCTGGGAGGGCCGCTCCGCCGTCTTCCTCCTCACAGAGCTCTGCAAGGACGGCGGCGACATTGTCTGCGTTGACCACTTCGACCTGATGCAGACAGCCGCCGGGCGCGAGCGGTACCGCAAGCTCAGGCACAACCTCACCCTCACCGGCAAGCCCTTCCGCATCCTCGACCAGTTCAGTGTGCCGGCGCTGATGACGCTCCTTACCGAGGAGATGTCCGCTGTGCGGCCGGGGTTCGACTGGGTGTACGTGGATGGCTCGCACGAGGCCGACGACACCTTCCTGGACGGAGAGCTCGCGTGGCGCTTGGCGCGGAAGGGTGCGGTACTTGTCTTCGACGACTACCGTTGGGACAAGGAACCCGAGGACAGCATGCACCACCCCAAGCGCGGGATTGACGCGTTCCTCGCGCTGCACAAGGGCGAATATACTCTTCTCTCTTCGGAGACGCAGTACCAGGTCATTATCCAGAAGACTGTCGACATGCGTATCGGCTTCCTCGTCGCGGAGAAGGCGAGCTCACAGGAGAGCCTCGACGCTGCCCTCGGATACGGCGTGAACGTGGCGCTCACAATCGATGCGGAGTACGCCATCGCGGCCGCTGTAGCGATCCGGAGCGCTGCTCAGCACACCAGCGGCCGCATCACCTTCTACGTTCTGGGTCAAGACCTATCCGAGGATGTCAAGGAGAGGCTGCGGCAGTCCATTCCCGACGGTGCAGACGCGACACTGGTCTTCCTGGATCTCCCCTCGGATACTCCCTCCTCTTCCACCGGAGCACTCCCTGCTGGACTCACCTGGGCGAAGATCGCCATGATCCCACGGCTGCCGGTTGAGCGGGTGTTGTACCTGGACGCTGACGTTCTCGTGAGGGGCGACCTGGGAGAACTCTGGAAGACGGATCTGCAGGGAAAGCCTCTTGCTGCCGCGGTCGACGTCGGCTTCCCGATGGGCCACGAGCGCGTGGAGCGCGTTCTCTACTTCAATGCGGGTGTCCTCCTCATGGACCTCACGGCCATCCGCAGAAACTTCCATGCCCTCTGTGCCCTTGCCGCTGAAAGGAAGGACTCGAAGATGCAGGACCAGGACGCTCTGAACGCCCTCTTCGAGGGAAAATGGCTCCCGCTCAGCCTGAAGTGGAACGCGCAGGGATTGGGCACGTACGCTACGTACCACACTCCGGAGCGCGCCGCGCTGGACATGGACGTGATGAAGGATCCAGCGATCGTCCACTTCACCGGTGCCTTGCACCCGAGCATGGCGGAGGTGATCAACCCGTTCGTGCAGCCGTACGGAGGGAAGCCGTGGGGGTACGCAGGCGCGCCCGGTCATCCGTTCGCGCAGGAATGGTGGGACGTCTGCGAGCAGACCCCTTGGAAGGGCTGGCGCTCGTCGGCCGACTTCCGCGACATGCGCGCGAGGGAGGTGGAGGAGGCCATACGCGCTGGTGTGGATGAGTTCAGGCGACGGGTCGCTGAGGTATAGCAGAGGTATAGCATGTCTGAGCGTCCGCTACCAGGCGCTGTTCTGACCAAGTAGCTCATAAATGATGCTGCCGAGTTCTTGGGAGTAATTATGCAAAACTAGAAGTGTATTCCTACCATGCATAGAATTCAATGACTTGCGAAACGTTTGAGGAAGGCTCCAGTGAAAGGCGTTGTCGCAGACGACCTTACATTCACCCCTCTAGATCTTGCATTTCGCTCTTGAGATTCAGTCGTCCATAGCATCACCGAAATCAAACGATGACATCCGGGTCCCGGGAGTGTCCATGGTATCGTCCAGTGTGGAGAAATACAATCCATCCCTAGTGTACACTGTTGTGGCACTACAAGCTGAAAGCCGTCGGTTGTGAGTATCCGAGGGCGGCGCGTCGTTCCATCTCGGCTGCGATGGGCTAGATTACCAATCTCCGTCTCCCTGGTCGAAGCCTTGGTCGTAGCCCTGATCATAACCTGTTTTGGAGCCATTATGAGCGGCCCTTAGGTGGGATCATTGCATGCATGACTTACCAGCATCGTAGGCCTCCTCGCGCTCGTGTTCTTCATGATCCTCGAACGCGTCCATGAGCAGCGCACCACCGACGAGACCCGCTCCGCCTAGATGGGTCAACACTCAGTACCAGCTCTTCGTGACCACCCCATATCAACGCACCTGCCAACAGAGCGGTTCCCATCCCCGGACCGGACTTCTTCGGCGGCGCTTGCTGAATAACCTGCGGCTGGGGAGTACTCGATCCGAACCACCCTGACAGATGAACAGAATCAGCTACCGCGCTCTCACGTCTGGTCACTTGGGGAGGCTCTGCGCACCTCTGTTCTCTTGGGGAGGGCCGCCGCCGTACGGCGGGTAGCCGCCCTGCGGAGGAGGGCTCCCGTAGTACCCACCGGGAGGAGGGGGAGATTGCGCGTATGGCTGGGGCGGAGGCTGGCCGTATCCGGGGCCGTATCCGCCTTGTGGTGGGTACGGGCTATATGACCGGTTGTCGGGAGGCGGGGGACCTGACGGGGGAGCGTATCCCGATGGCTGCGGCGTGGGAGGTGCGGGACCGAGAGGGTGCACCCAGGATGAGCGGGGCGGGTTCTCTGCGGTGTTCACATAGAACCTGCGCACGACGCGTAAGACGGTCGCTTTACATCGATCAGGCTACGAGAGCACGTACCAAGCCTTGTAGCTGTGAGACGGTCACTAGTCAGCGCGCGCCGCGCAATCCAATGCAATCTGTAGACGCACTTGTTATCCCACTGCTCAATCCAGCCTGGAGGCAGCGGCCGTCTGTCGGGGTTGGGCGGGGGACCGTTGGGAGCGTAGGGCGGCGGCTGCGACATCGATGGGGGTGCGCGATAAGTAGGAGCAGGACGAAAGTGGTGGAACGGACGATGGGCGCGGGCCCGCTATATAGGGTTCGGCAGAAAGCTGGCCGTGGGCTCCCGGGGCGTGTCCGGAAGTGTAAGCAATCGCCTTATTCGCGCTCAGCCTCGGACTGCGGCGCGGGTCTGCGCTGCTTATGTGTCCTGTGTATGTCAAGCGATAGGTGGAGATTGCTACAGCAATTGTGTAGGTGGTTGAATACACTTTGAATACGTGTTCGTGCTGCACACCGCCTCGAGCCGCTGCAGCGCAGGCACAGGCACGCGTACGGTCGTCTGAGCACCCGGACATTGCGCGACGTTGTGGGGTGCTGCTGCGATGAACCATCTCGAGCTTTCGAGGGAGATTCCGGGATGTCCGTGTTCATAGATATCCCTATGCAACGGCATCGGTCGTGCTGCGCGGATTGCATGGGCGGATTGGGCAAGTGTCCGTGGAAGCAGTGCACCAGGCACAGGAAGCGCGCCAGCGTCATCCCTCCGACAACCATCCACAGCATCCATGGCCCGCACGCTCCAGTCCACATCACTGCCCGAGCTGCTCTGAGAGCGCAGCAAGCAGTCTCTACCTCCTACCTCCATCTCTCGGACGACCCTAACAGTCCCTGTATCCAAGCGAAGAATTCTGTACATTGGAGATGACTTCAAGCGAGCATGCTGCATACCATACCGCGCAATTACGGGGAACAAACACTACTATCCTATGAACAAAGTTCGGCACAACCCCCAAGCATCAAGATCAGCGTGCATATCTCATGAAGGACCATACGAGAATGCGAGAGCGAAGCAAACCGCTCAGGCCTTGGACTTTTTATGCTTCTTCTCCTTCTTTGGCGCGACCTCCTCTTTCGCGGGCGTCGCGACGCTCTCCCGCTTCGACTTTTTGGGCGGAGGGGCAGCTTCCTCTTCCTCCGAGGATGAATCACTGGAGCTGTCGTCATCCTCGTTGGTGGACTCTTCAGAGGAAGACGGGGTGGCAGCAGCGGCAGCAGCTGGTGCAGGTGCAGCCTTGATGGGGACGGGGGCAGGGACGGCAGCGACCTGCATCTAGGCATGGTGAGTCTATGCACGGGTTTCAGGATGATTGCACTCACGGGGAGGCCGGATGCCTCTCCAGTCTTGCCTGTCTGCTCGTAAATGGCCTTCTGCGCGAGCCAGTGGTCCTTGGCCGCCCTATTCCGAGCTTCGTATGCCTGCGTACAATCATAATTAGCACTAGACACAACCGCAACTGACGGAGCACGCACGTCCTTCTGCTCCTGGGGCATCTCTGCCCACATCTTGGCGATAGCGTTCAGCAGCTCGTTGTTGCGCATGCCGGGGTTCTTCGCCTTGAGCTCGTTGCGGACGTCGTTCTGGAAGAGCAGATACGACGACGCAGGACGCTTCGGTGCGTTGGGGTCCCTGGGCTTCTTGACCTTCCTCTTGCCCTCAGCGTCCTCGCCCCGCCCCTTGCGCTTCTTCCCCTGCTCGTCATGAGCCACCTGCATGGGCACCATGGTCATCGGGAACTGGCCATTCGCACCGAGGGGCGGGAAAGGGGGCGGATTGGCACCGAAGTTGAGCGTGTGTACGAACGCCTCCGCTATGCCTGCGCACTCGCGCATCTGGTGCGCGAGGCCAGTCAGACCGTTCATAAGCTGTACGGTGCGGCATTTGACCCACGATGAGTGACGGACAGCGCGCTCGGGCAACAACGAACCTGTATCCTGTGGTACTCCAGTTGTGCCGCATTTTCCGAAGCCATGGCCGCCCTGTATCGTAGAAGAGGAAGTGCTTTGATATTCGAAGGTGAGAGACGCGACGCGACGCGTCCGTTTACAGAGCGGTAAGAAGGAGTTGAAAGGGGGTAAGGGAGCGGTTGAAAACTTTGTTGTCGGTGTAGATGAAGCAGTGATACGGCCTAGGCGTTGTACTTGTTTGGTTGTATCGTCACGCTTGTATCGTTACAAACTCGATTAGAATCCGGTTTCAAACCTTCTAGGCATGGTTTCAATCAAGCGCCTATCGTGTTCCATGCGGCCTGCAGCCATTGTTCGCCCCTTCCGGCCAGCGAAGAGCCATATATCTCGGACCATCGAAAGATTTGCTCGTGAACCGTGCTGCGCTAGAAGGTCGCGCGCGCTGCTCGACACAATAAATGGGGCGGGCGGGGAGTCTGCAGGGTCGAATTGGCGGTGTCTAGGAGGCGGGGCAGCGTGGGAACGTTGGCCGTATTTGGGCGGGAGAGGAGTAGAAAGCGGAGACTGAAAGGCGGACTCGGCCCAACCCTCTGACCACCATCACGAACGGCGAGCTGAACGGACGGCGAGCTGCAGCTAAGGCCTGGCAAGGTGACATCTGACGGTTGGCGGACGTGCAGAGATTGCCTAAGAGCCCGCGTTGGCAAAAAGAATCGTCGCGTTACTGGCAGATGGACTATAACAGTGCGGCAGCGTGGCTGCAGACACCACAAATCCCGGACCTGCAGACCGTCTCCGTCCACGACGAGCGGTCGGCGGTGGGCTCGAATGACTGGAAGGACGCCGCAGCGAGCGTGCAGGGCGGCGGCTTGAACGACTTTCTCGGCGACCTCCAGGGTGAGCACTTCTGGACAGGCGCCGGCCACAGCGACGCGTCGCAAGCCAGCGGAGGTCGTCTCGACCATCCCCCGACGAATGCTCATGCCCATCTCGCCTCTGCCTCAGTCCCCCACCCACCCACCCCGCCCCTCGCCCAGTCGTCGAGCCCGTTCCCCCTCGGCATCCCCAGCATCCTGCTCTCCACGTCCTCGTCCTCCTACTACCCACAATGGGCCAACCCTCCTCAACCCCCGGTCGTGTCCTCCTACTCCTCCCTCGACGGTGCGAATCCCACAAGGCCCCAATCGCAGCAGAACGGGCAGAGTCAGAGTCAGGGCCAATCGCAGTCGCAGGGGTCGTCCCCGATGGTCATCGAGTGCGTCCTCTCCGCCTCTCTCGCTTGTGCTTCCTAACCGGTGCCGCAGCCCTGCTCTCACGACCGTGAACGGCTCGTCTTCAAGTCCTACTCCTTACCAGCAGCTTCCCTACTACTCACAGCAAGGCCAGTCTCGCATGCAGTACCAATACCAACAATCGGCGCATCAATCCATGTTATCCATCAACCCCTCATTCATGCACTCCGGCCCCTCCCAATACCACCAACAAGCTCAACAGCAGCAGCAGCAGCAGCAACAACAACAACAACAGCAACAGCAACTTTCCGCTCACCTCATTCCACAGTCGCATTCGCCTTCCCAGCAACAGCAACAGGGCACCCTCTCACCGTTCGTCCTCCATTCGCCCACTAGTCAGTACTACGGCGCCATCGCACCGTCTTCATTCTATGGGCAGTCCGCGCAACCCGTCGCGAGTTCTTCCTCGGCTTCATCCTCCGTCTCCCAGACGACGTCGCAGTCCACTGCGACTCCTCCTCCTGCAGCCTCCTCAAATAAGCCCTCTGCTGAGCAGCGGCGGGCGAGCCTTCTTGTTAGCGTCCGACCTCTCATACAACCAGATTCATTCACTGGCGGTGGAGCGGTCTCGCAGCTAGTAAAGATTCTAGATGACTATGGCATCCCAGAGGTCGACGCACAGATCCGTCTGGACATACTCACCAAGATTAGAGACAATGCCGGCAACCACTATTTCCGTGCTTGGGTCGACAACGGCATTGCCATGGAGATCGTCCGGGAGTGGTTGAAGTTGGCGTTCATCGGGCGCAGCGATCAGCAAATGGTCGAGACAATCATGCCCCTCCTCCATGTGAGTGTGCCCTCGGAACACATCTGTTAGGGAAGATGGCTGATGTTGCTCTGCAACTTAGATCATCGATCGTCTGCCTCTAACGCTGGACAAGTTGAAGCAGTCGAAGCTAGGCAAGCTGATCATGAAGCTCATGAAAGAGCCTCCTACTCCGGGTGAGTTGAGATTTCCGTCGTCGAGACGCCACAGGCGGGCGTCATACGGGCTTTGGCAATGCACCACAAAAAAGAGTATAAATCTGCGTGAACCCGTAACGCGTCGACTCTGTAGAAGAACAGTTGCTGCGCCTGAGCCTCCATGCTGCTGCCGCCGCCGTCGTTATGTACATGTATCTAACTACTGTCCCCTCCATATCCGTCATCATCGTCCATCGAAAACAAATCAGCGATCAAGGACATGGCAGCGAACCTGGAGCGAAAATGGCGAAAAATGCTCTCCGAACAGGAGGTGCCGGACAGAGCGAATAGCGAAAACGCAGAGGGTGAGTCATGCCAGTCCGCGCTGCGACGCCCGACGGGGATTGATGCGAGGCACGCCGTCACAGATTCCAAGGGCAAGAAGCGGAGGGCGGACTCTGCGTCGTCCAAGGCCGCACCGCCCGTGAAGAAGGCCGCCGTCCCTGCAGCAGGTTCGTCGACGCCGAAGGCCGTCCCGGTGAAGAAGGATACGAAGCCCGTGGTGAAGGACGCCAAGTCCGACTCGTCATTCTTCTCCAAGCCAAAGCCGACGAAGAAGGAACTACCGAGTTTCAAGAAGATACCCTCGGGAGCGGCTGCGTCGAGCTCAACAGCACCTGCAAAGAAGGAGCCGGACCCGAACGTCGCACAGCCGTCGTCGGTCGACGCATTCCAGGAGGTGCTGAAGTTGATGAAACCAGCAGGATCGTCCTCTTCTGCAACCCCGCCTGCAGCCCCTGGACCCTCCGCAGGGCCGTCAACAGGGCCCACTGCTGGACCGTCAAGCGGCCCTAATCTAGGCAAGCGGAAGAAGTCGGTGACGTGGGCGCCCGACGGCAAGCTAGAGCAGATCAAGCTCATCGAGCGTGCGGTGTATGACGACGACGGTGCAACTGTTAGCGTTCTTCATTTGCTTCGTACTATGTACTGTATATTGATCAAGTCTTGCTGTGCAACGTCTCGCAGGGATCGCTTTCATCGCATAACATCCGCGACTTGGATCGAGACGAGGGTGCCGCGCTGCACAACCATCTTGCGTTCGAAGAGCAAATGGAATGGACAGAACCACAACGTGAGCACGGGATCCGCTTTTTGGGTTCAGCTGTGGCTAATGCTGCTTCCACAGCTCTCGAGCTCCCCCCGGAGATTGAAATCCCGCCACGAGGCGGCGAGAGTCAAGAGCGGGCGGCTCAGGAGGAACGTGAGCAGACGGCCTTGGTCGCGTCGTACGCTTCGCCTGCGCAGATACCGGACAGCCCGGCCGAGCCGCCAACGCAGATACCAGAAGAGCAGGTGGACGATGGTGTGCGACACATGCTGACTGGGCCGGATGTCGATGCCATCTTCTGGAGCGACGGAGCGCCCGCGCTCGTCGATACCATCCGCCCATCAACTTCAGTAGCAGAACTCGTTGGTCAGCTAGCTGCTGCGACTTCGCCCGATGTCATCATGGGGAATGCGTCCCACCCACCAGCGATACCACCAATAACGAACTTCAATGCCGAGCAGCTGCAGCAGCTCATGCAGCATGCGCAGGCGCTGTCGCAGGGCGGGCTCTTCAGCGCACTCGGCGCGCCTCCGCCCGCGCAACCGCCGTCGGGACCGCACGGGGGCGATCAGGGATGGGGAAACCAGTACACTGAGTTCGACCAAGGATATCACGAACCGAATGGCGTTGGGCGGGGCGCCGAGCCTGGTCGACGGTGGGGAGAGGACGGCTGGGGGGAGCGGGGCGGGCCCCGGGGGCGGGGGCGGGGAGGGCCGCCGATGCGGGGGAGGGGCCGGGGCGACGGATTTAGAAATACAAAGCGAAAACCATGCAGTTTCTTTCAGGCAGGAAGGCGAGCATTGCAATTCCGCACATATTGGATGTCCGAAACAGGAAAGCTGATCACACCCTCCCCTTTGCTTCTCTGCCCACAGATGCCGATATGGAGATCAGTGCGACTTCAGCCACGAGCCGCTCAACTACAACTAGTGCTGATCGTCCCCGCACCCGTCGTCTGCTCGCTGTCCAAGTCCCTATGTATACTATCATAATACCTGCTTGTCGCTATCGTATGCATCATATGGCCATGCGCCTTGCTTTCGATCTCCTTGGCGGTCATCACAGGGGGGCAGTCGTGGGTTTGCCACTCACCATCCTACTTGCCAAAGACGTAATCAATAGGTACCGACGTCGTCAATGTCCCAACGCCCCGGGCCCGCAATTTGAGTTTCTGTGCTGTAAGCTCGCTGGTTCCGACCATCGATGCATCCGGGCATCATGCCAGCGTAGGTCGCAGCCATCTTCTGTCGGCCAGCAGTCAGAGAACGCGAGTGCAGCACAGCAACGAGGACGATAGATGGGATTAGTATACACTACAGAACACTGGATAAATACGAAAGTGATAAGACAACAGGTACCCGTCAGCCCGGTCCTCGCAGAAGAGAGAGAAGGCCCTCCGCACGACCCGAGAGTAGTACTAAGATACAAATCTACGTATATGCTATGCTGGTAGAATATCGATTGAGCGATGATTGCAGCGAGATCCACAGAACAGATAACAGATGAGAAGGGAGACACAAACACACAGACGCACGCAAACGCAGACGAGCCGGGAGCAGGGACGCGCAGAGGCCAGCGGGACGTGCATGTAGACGGGGAACAGACGACGGGGGAGCCGAGCGAGACGCATATGTAGCTATCGATGCAGGGGTAGAGAGCCAACCGGGAAGCGTCAGTGAGCGGAAGCGGCCGGGGCTCATGACCCCTGTGTCCGCCCGCGTTTTCGAGCCGTCCGTTTCGCCGGCTGCTGCTCCGCGTTCGCCGTCGTTGGCGAATCCTCTCCGCTGCGTCCTGGCGGCGCCTTGCGCTTCAGCGTCGCGTTCGCCATCGACGGCGTCGTTGGCCCGCCAGGTGTCGGCGCGGCCGCAGGGGTCGAGGCGGAAGCTGGTGTTGAGGCTGACGCCTGCGCGGCTTGGGGCGCGCCTTTGGGCGCTTTGACGTCGACGCCGTCCGGCTGAGGACCGTTCTGCGATGGCTCGCCGGCTGCCGGGCCCTGAGAGGGGCCCGCTGCGTTGCCTCCGCCGTGCAGGAACACGTCAGGCGGGGTGCCGTTGATCCCGTTTATACCATGCCCGTCAAAGGCAGAAGTGCCCTCCGAAAGAGCATGGGTAAAACTGAAGAAGTGACCGCGAGGGATGCCGAACTGCATTCGGAGCCGGTCGGCGAACTTCGCCAAGGCATCTGCACGTCTCGGTGAGTACATACGAACAGGAAAATGTTATTCTGTACACACCAACTGGCCCCAACTTAGTGTCTCTTGAGAATTGGATGAGCTCCGACATCTGCGCGACGCTTTCCGCAAGCTGTCCAGCCGACCTGCGTCAGTTTCCGAGCAACGCCCAAGCCACCTTCAATGCTCACCTCCAGACACCGCATTGTCGCCTGCGGGATCCCGAATGCATTGATCGGCTCCGTGGGGACGATCGCATGCTCGATGATATACTTCGCCTCCTCAAAGCGACTTGGGTCGTCAGCGCCCGGCGCTCCTGGAGACGGAGGCAGACCTCTCGGTGACTCGGCCAAGCGCTCGCCGACGATGGCGTCCAGCGCAACGTACTTGTCGTGCCAGAAGGCGTCGAACTGTAGCCGCTCTAGCTTTAGCGCATAGGAGGCCAATGCGCCCGAAGGAGTTGCCTGTGGAGGAATGGGGTGCGGCTGGACGACGACGTCCGCTGAGAGCGGCCCTCGGAGGATGATATTGTAGCCGTTCTGGTACCGGAAGGTCCAAGTGGCATGGGCACATTCTACAAGCGCACGCGAGTTGTTCACGAGCCGCTCGCGCGCCCCGTCGATACAGATCGTCATTGATTTTACCCCTGACTGGCTGGTGACGAGAAAGAACCGCGGCAGAATAGGGTATCCTATCTCTGTTTTCTTCTGTCAGCGATGGTTGCGGGAAGATCGGGGATTCTCTTACCGAAGGGCTTCGCCTCGACTTGTTGATTGTCTTTCCACAGAGTGAGCTTCATCGTGGCCTTTTCCGTGAAGTACTGTCCTACGAGTGACTCCCAGTACGATTGCTTGAATCGTTGCTGGAAGCGCCAGCTTAGTTGGCTGAATCACAAATTTGACACAAGTATTTGCACTCACGTCCTTGGTATCCCCGGCAAGGCAGCCGCTGAATTGCAATATTCGACATGTCGCTTGTCCAAATCCAACCGGGTATAGACTATAGGCAAGAACGTAAGCACTCAACAGCTGCGGTACGCAAGACAGATAAGTCTAAACTTACGTTCGCGCTACTGCTGGAGCCGCCTGTGCAGGAGCGGGGGCTGGCGCGGGCGCGGGCGGAGCAGCCTGTGCCGCCGCTTTGCTCTCCGGAGCGGGAGGCTGCGGACCTGGCGGACCTGGTGGTGCTTGCGCAGGTTGTGCTGGGCGTGCCGAGGCAGCAGCGTTCGCTGAGGGCGGCCGCGGCGCAATTTGAGGGGGTTGCGTGGAAGGAGGGGCACCCGCAGGCTGCTGCACTTGCTGGTGCGTCGGGCCTTGCGGGCTCTGCCCCGGTCCTGGAGGTATCCGGCCGGGAGGCATCATGCCTCCGGTATTCGTCGGCAGGGGCGTGTGAGAGACGCGCGGCGTCCGTGACGGAGCGGGGGGTATCGGGGACTGTCTGTGGACCGCTTGTGGTTGCGACTGCGGTCGTTGCAGGACTCCCGTGGGTGGAGGCATCTGGCCGGCGAGACGGTCGGCCTGGCGGGGCGAGTGTTGTGGGGCGAGGGAGGGTTGTGATTGGGACATCGGGAACGGGTTGTGGGGTCCATGCTGAGATGGCGGGCGTGGAGGCGCGGCGATTGGTGTTTGACCCATGCCGTATGTACCGGTAGGGAACTTCTCCCCGCCGGTGTTCATCTCAAGGGTCTGCGCTGGAGTGGCTATCGTGCCAGGCGCGCTCATAGGGGGGTTCGCACGTTGCGACATGTCGCCCCCGGGATTAGGAGGGGTCGGTGACGCACCAAAGTTGACGTTGAATTGGGCGTTGCTCATGGGCGGACGGGGTACGCCATGTACCATGGGCGGCTGGATCGGCGGGTTCTGGAAGTTCATGAACATGGAGTTGTCCGATCCCATCTGCGCACGGTTCGCGCCCGCCTGCGAGAGGAGCTGGCCGCCGCCCATAGCCCCAGGCATACTGGGCTGCTGCTGTCCCGAACTCCCGACGTGTGCCGACGCGCCGAGCTGCGACTGCTGGTGCTGGTGCTGATGCTGTAGCGCCATGGTATTCGGGAACCCGTTGTGTGCCATCTGTTGCTGCATCCCGTGTTGAGCCATGCCCGCCGGCATCAGCGGCCCCTGCCCCGACGCGGTTCGCGCATGCGGCGGCATCGCGCCCGCCCCCTGCATGTGTCCCGCCCGGTTGATCGACAGTCCCATCTCCGGCGACATCGCGCCCCCGCCTGCCTGCTGTTGCGCCTGCTGTCGCTGCATGTGCAGCTGCATCTGCTGCTGCTGCTGAGGTGTCATAGGGCCGCGCAGCCCGGCCATTTGAGGTGGTCCGTTGAGTCCCATTGCCCCGCCCATCATCCCAGGCTGCATCCCAGGCATGTGAGCCCCCGATGCGTTCATCGGCTGAGACGGGACGCGTCGGATAGAGGGTTGGCTCATCATGCCGCCCCCGGGGAACGCAGACATGTTCTGGAGCTGACCGGGTCCGAGGCCAGCCATGTGCGACGGGCCTGCGCCAGCACCAGGATTGAGACTTGAGGGAGCGGGGTGCGGGGCCATGAACATCTGGCGGCGAGGGGCTTGTGCTGGCTGCATGCCGAGCGGATAGCTTGGGTTGGAGGCGCCGGGCTGGCCACCCATGATTCCGAGGCCGGGGTTAGTGCCCTGGGTGTTTGCGAAGGGGCCCATGTTGTGGGGGGCGGGCTGTTGGGCCTGCTGCGGCTGGGCACCCGGGAAGAAGGGCTGGTTCATGAGGTTTTGGTGCATGCTGGGGACGCCTTGACGAATCATGTCGGGATGCTGTACGTTCATCGCGGGGGAGCGAGAGGAGAGGGATGGAGGAGTTGACCGACGCGAGGGCGAGGACGCGTTGTCGCATGCAGGAGACGGAAAAGGCAAGCTGCGAGCGGGTGATCGAAGCGAGGGGCACGCCGGCGATAAGGCGCAGGAGCTCGCTGGCGCACGAGTGGGAGGGGCTGGAGGACGCCGGGGACGTCGAGGGGGACAGGGAGGAGGGGGCCGACGAGGACGCCGGGGACGTCGAGGACGAGGGGAAAGTTGGGTCGCGTTGTGGCAGCTCTGGCACGGACGCACTCACACGCTTGAGCGACGGCACTGCTTCTTCCACGCCACGAGTCCATCGCCCTCTCCCGATTTCCCCGCACTCGCCCTATTGTCTCCCTCTTTCTTCAAAAACAAAAATCCGCTTGCATGCGCTCTCTGCCGCTCTCGCTGCTTGTTTTCGTGCACAACGACCCCCGCCAGCGTCGCTGGACGCTCCGGGCGAGAGGAATGCATATATGCTTCCGCGTCGAGGACGCATCTCGTCCCCAAGCGCCGGATCTCGCAGATACGCGCCCCGCGTCGCGGCGTGCGCACCTCGTCATCCGAGTCCTCCCCGGCACCGAGTACCCTTAGGTCGCAGCAGCCATGACAAAGCCCTTCGTAAAAGCCCTTCGTACTGGCTTACGCTCGCACACAACGGCGGGCTCATCATCGACGGCGAGCGCGCACAGCGAGCATGAGTATCGCGCGAAACCGGCCTCGATCGATGCATGCGGCCGGGTCTAGGTGCCGCAACGTTGCATTGTCCCCGTTCACTGTCGCCTCACGCTCATTCCCCGTTTCTCATTACGCAGTCGCTCACTCGATTGTACGCACAGACACGCTCCACCTCTGTGCTGGCGATTGACAAGGCAACTGCACGGACGTAACATGGGCGCAGGGCCGACCGATAAGAACCTTCTCCCAGACTCGTCGCTCTCGCGCCTCGAGCCAGCTCGCATGCCAGTCTCCCACCGGTGCGCCCGCTGCTTCCTCCGCCAGTCCGACAGAACCATGCCGTACACGGCTTGGGTTCGCAGCAGCCAAGTCCGCGGGCCTCAGCGCGCCTGAGGCCTGAGTACTCTCCGAAGCCGTCTCCGAAGCCGGCTCGGTCGAAGCATGAGACCAAGGGGCGTCTTGCACTCTCCATTCAGTTCTTGCCTTCGGCTACACAATGCAGTCCGCCTTCAGTCAAATGGTGACGATATATGGACTGCCGTCAGGTGGCTGGCGCCCTGCATGTTGAGATGGCCTCTGAGCGTCCAAGTGCTGCGAACTTAGCCTCTGAAGCACTTCGCACGGAGCGAAGCATTCAATCAAATAGGCATAGCTCTACAATTGCTCGCAGCGCAAGTGTGGCATGCCCCTCGACATCTTAACGAACAAGTGGAGGTCGCGACTCCCATCCCCGTATAGCTCAACGGACATCGTGATTACTGTCGTTGCGGTAGCCTTGAACAGGCATGCTATTGGAACCTATTCACCAGGTTATATCCTCCCGGCTGGTCTTGAGGTATGTACATGAACCTGACAAGTTTCACCGTTCAGGAGTCACCACACATAGATTAACTTAGTGGTACGTCCCGCTCATCTCGCTTCATTGAACAGACTAGCTAGTAGGTTCACATGCCCGCAGAGATGCACGGCTTCTTGTAGACTGAAAACAAGCTGGCCCTTCTATCATCCTGAGCGATCACGTCGTTGCAGAAAACATCGTTTACGATCGGCTAGCCAATATGAAAACATCTACAGCGCACACTCATTCGCGTGCAGGGATTGTGAGCCAAGCTTCAACTTACAGATCGTGGAACCCTGCCTGGACGTATGTGTGCTGTCATCCCGAGCTTCCAGTTCGTTTCGGAGCCCCGCCACCCACGGATCGATCACCCGATGCTCGTCGTCGACGTGGGTTCGTCATCATGTCCCTGTCGCTGCGGCAAGGGCTCATTGGCGCATGCAGGATCGATTTTGACCAGGAACGGCGCTGGTATCGTCCCAGTGCCTTTCCTAGTCTTGACCTACCCTGACCGGCGGTGCTAGCTCCTGCCGCTGACTGCTCTGGGCACCTTCGGGTGGTCGGGTGGTTCGGTAGTGCATGCGTGCGCGCAGTCGCTGCGGTAGGATGACGTTGGAGTGGCTTTCTCCAGGTATACCGGCGTCCGATGAACCCTCTGGGAGGTTCGTCTTACGCCTGGGAGCGCTGGGACAGAGGGTATATTAGGGGGTAAGGAGGTAGATCACCAGCATACCCTACTCACCGACCTCGAGAATTCATACATCCCGCATCTGCAATCGAGAACTCGCACTCATGCTGCGCAAAAACGACCTCGTACTCATCACCGGAGGCCACGGCTTTATCGTACGTGCTCAGCCTCCTTTTCGACATACCCGCTGAAGGCATCGTCCAGGGTGGCCACGTAGCTAGGAAGCTGTGCGACCTTGGGTACCACGTCAGAGTCACTGACATCGTCCCGAAGCCGTCCCATGGCGCCCCAGCTGTGGGCGAAGTAGTCGTCGGAAACCTGTGCGACCCCGCCTTTGCCGCCCGAGTCGTTCAAGGCGTGGGTTACGTGCTCCATTTCGCCGCCACCATGGGCGGGATGGGGACGATCCACGCCGCGAACGACTTCATCATCTACCAGGAAAACCAGAGCATGACGCTCAACCTCCTGCACGCCTGCGTCGCCGCGGGCGTGCGGGGATTCTTCTATGCGTCCTCCGCCTGTGTCTACCCGGAGTCGTTGCAGACTCCGGGCACGGACGTCTCCCTGGCGGAGTCTGACGTATGGAAGAACCCCCCTCCGCACCCACAGGGCCTATACGGCCTCGAGAAGCTCGTTAGCGAGCTCGTCCTGGAGCAGTTCAAGTCCCGCCTTGAGGTGAGGATCGCGCGCTTCCACAACGTGTTTGGACCGCTGGGGTCCTGGTACGGTGGGCGCGAGAAGGTCCCGGCGGCGTTCCTCCGCAAGGCGCTCGCCGCGAAGATGGCTGGGGAGGTCCCCGTGAAGTTCGAGGTATGGGGAGACGGGCAGCAGAGGCGGAGCTTCTGCTTCATCAACGACGCGGTGGAAGCAGTGCTCTGTCTCGTGCAGTCGGATTGTCGCGAGCCGGTGAACATAGGCTCGGACCAGGCTGTCTCTATCCAGGAGCTCGCGCAGATGGCGCTAGAGGCGGCCTCGGTGGATAGGGCGAGCGTGGTGTTCGAGTACAAGACGGACAGGCCCGTTGGGGTCGGGTCTCGGAACTCGAACAACACGTTCGTGCGCTCGGAGCTGGGGTGGACGCCGGAGGTTTCTCTGCGGGAGGGTATGCGTCTTACAGGCGAGTGGCTCCGCTCTCAGATCGAACAAAAAGTCTCTGCGATGAACGAAAGCGAGCGCAGGGAGTACCTTCGACTTTTGCAGACTAGCGACGTTGTGGATCTCCAGGCGGATGCGATCACCTTCGCCATCCTCCTTCCGATCACTTCTCGAGGATCGGACTCTCCGAAGGATTGCCTTGTCAATCTCAGGACCTTCGCCCGCTCCTTGTTTGCGACTACCGCCGACGATATCGCGCGCCTCGGCGAGCGGTACGCCGTGAGGATCTACGTCGCGATCGACGATGACGACACGTTTCTGTGGGAGGGCGATGGCAGCAATCTCGTCGAGCCCATCCTGCGCGAGGAGGGGTTCCAAAGCATTGTCACGCTGCGGTGCGACCGTCCGCGAGGGCATGTTTGCGCCCTCTGGCGCGACTGTGCGCGTAGGGCCTACGAGGACGGCTGCGACTACTACCTTCTCTTGGGCGATGATGTAGTCCTACAGGATCCAGAATGGATGCGCGCGGTACACCAGACGTTCGCCGACCTCTCGTCGACCGAACACGTTCCCCACGGCATTGGGTGCGTGGCTTTCACCGACACCTCCTTTCCCGGTATGCCGACCTTCCCCGTCATTCACCGGACGCACATGGACATCTTCGGCGGCGAGGTCATCCCGGACTGCTTCACCAACCAGGACGGGGACCCGTTCCTCTTCCAGCTATACCGTCGATGGGGGTGTTCGCGTATGATCCCTCCGCGCATCCACAACAAGCTGGGAGGGAGCGCCGCTGCGCGGTACGAGAAAGTCCACGCGGCTGGTTGGACGTTCCAGCCGCTAGACGACGCGACAAGTTCGGTCGAAAGCTGGCTGCGCCGTCACGCGCCCGAGGCAGAGCGGAAGCTCACTCTCGACGTCGTGATTCCGTGCTACCGCGTCAACATGCAATACCTGGACGCTTTCCTCGCTCTACGCCCCTCCACGACGTGCACGGTGATGTTCATCATGATCGTCGACGATCCCCGCTCTCCCAGCATCGCTGAGCTGGTGCAGAAGTACGGCGACCGGCCGGATGTCCGCATCAGGGTCAATGCCGAGAACCTTGGTGCCTCTGCCTCGCGCAACAGAGGGTTGCAGGAGTCCGCCGCGGAGTGGGTGCATTTCCTGGATGACGACGTGACCCCAGAGGAGGATCTCTTGGTCGAGGCGGAGAGGGCGATCCGCGCACACCCGAAGGCTGCTGGCTTCGTCGGGAACGCGCGGTTCCCTTCCGCCGACTCGGTGTTCACTGCTGCAGTGCACCTCGCTGGGGTGACGTACTTCTGGGACATCGCCGAGAAGATCGAGGAGGACGTACCGTGGGGTGTTACGGCGAACCTGACTGCTCGGCGCAATGTCCTCGATGGGGTCGACTTCGACTTGCGCTTCCCGAAGACTGGAGGAGGAGAGGACATTGATTACTGTCGTAGGAAGAGGGCCTTCTCTCTGGAGCATGGCGGCGAGGGGTTCCGGGCGGCCCCCGGGGTGAAGGTCACCCACCCCTGGTGGAACGGAGGCAAGAGGTCGTACTGGCGGTTCTATATGTGGTCAAAGGGCGACGGCGGGCTCATCAAGCTCTATCCGGAGCACACCTACCGCGATATCTTTCCGAACGCGGCCGAGTGCATCTTGCTGAGCGCGCTGGCCATATTCGCGGGCTGCCTCCTCGCGCTGCACGACGTTGCACCGGGCCTTCGCCTCCTCATCTTGGGCATTGTGCTGTCCATGTCTGTGGCTGTTGCAAACGTCGCCCACGATCTCTACCGCCATCTCGTCAAGCACCCCGAGCGGGTGCGAGGGATGAAGACCAGCGTCGCAGGCCCACGGTGGATCTGCGCCATCGTGGAAGGCGCAATCCTCCGGGTCTTCTCGGAATGGGGCAGGGTTGTCGGCATTCTGGAACGCGGTGAGTATGGTCTGTTGCTCAAGAGGTTTGACTGGTTCTGCGGTAGATGGGGGAATGGTGCGAAGCAGGAGGAGCTGGAGAACAACCGCGCTAGGCTCGCGCTGACATTGGGTATATTCGCGCTTCTCGTGGTATGCTGTGACATCTGAATGACCGTAGACGGATTCGTATGTCGTGTACTTGTAGCTCTACGCTCAGATCGCTCGAGAATGTTGACTGTTCATGCAACTCCAGAGTCGGAAGCAGTTGGCTGGTCCTTCGAATGTTGTATAGCGCCCGATGATACAAAGCAGCACACTCGCCGGCCTTCTCGCCAGACAGGCCTGGAACACTGCGACCACAGGACTCGAGAAGACCGGGAATGGGCAGAAAGCAAGAACAAGAGCAGATCAATTGTGCTGGGAGGGTGCAGAGGTTGCGCTCGGCTATGCGGGGCGTGGCAACGAACGCGTGCGCGAGTGGCTGAGCAACGATTGAATTTGGCCCTCCTCCCTGGGCGCTTCCTGCTGCGTGCCTCTCTCTGCTGCAGCTCCATCTCCCAAGTCCGCTCTTTTCGTCTCGGCCCTAGATTCTGCTCGCTGTCCACGTCCCGAACACTGCCTGCCGAGTGTATCTCTGTATACCGACCCCATGGCTGAGCATGGCGATGGAAACATCAAGGTCGTCGTCCGGTGCAGGCCCCTCAACTCACGCGGTTCGTGTTTTTGGCCAACCTGCGCGTCCGAGCGCTCCTCTTACTGACGATATCTGCCCATTCTTGCCCCGTGTGGCCTCTTTGCGTGTGGTGTGGGCCTTTGATATGAACAGAGATCGCGCGCGGCGCGAAATGTCTCGTGCGGATGGAGGGCAACCAGACGATCCTAGACCCCCCGGAGCCGGGCTCGGCGGGTGCGCAGGCGGCGTCGGGACGTGCATCGGAGCGCAGGACGATGACCTTCACGTTCGACAAGAGCTACTGGTCCGCGGGTCCAAGGGACGACCCCAAGTACTGTTCCCAACAGACCTTGTACGACGATCTGGGCAAGGAGCTGCTGGACCACAGTTTCTCGGGGTTCAACGCGTGCATCTTGGCCTGTGAGTAGCCTCCTCGACGCGTTTTGTGACATGCTTACCTATACTCTGTGGATAGATGGACAGACAGGTGCGTTCAGGGAGATTGTGTGCATAGGGCGGACCTGATTAATGGGACGCGTAGGTTCTGGGAAGTCGTATAGGTATGTCCTTCGAAGCATTTATCAGGTTCGCTGATCACTCATATATTCCCACAAAGTATGATGGGCTGTGAGTGTATCGCTTTCTGGCTGACTGCCACCGTAAAGTAACACATTGCTGCAGACGGCGCCGACAAGGGTATCATTCCCCTCACATGTTCCGAGCTATTCGCGCGCGTCGAGCAGAAGAAGGCGCAGGATCCGCACCTCAATTTCACCGTAGAGGTGTCTTACATCGAAATCTACAACGAGAAGGTCCGCGACCTGCTCAATCCGAAGAACTCGGGGAACCTGAGGGTCCGTGAGCATCCGAGCCTGGGGCCGTACGTGGAGGATCTGTCGAAGCTCGTAGTGAACAGCTATGACGAGATGATGACGCTCATGGACGAGGGTAACAAGGCGCGTACGGTTGCTGCGACGAACATGAACGAGACGTACGTCCCCTGCTTGGTGTGGTTCGGGTGGCCAGATGGCTCATGCATGTGATTAGGTCGTCTCGTTCGCATGCCGTGTTCACGCTCCTCCTCACCATGAAGCGACATGATGTTGACACCAACCTCGACACGGAGAAGGTGTCGCGCATCAACCTCGTCGATCTTGCCGGGTCCGAGCGTGCCAACTCGACCGGTGCCACGGGCCAGCGCTTGAAGGAGGGTGCTAACATCAACAAGTCGCTCACGACGCTCGGAAAGGTCATCGCCGCGCTCGCGCAGGCAAGTCAGGCGGAAGGCAAGAAGGGAAAGAAGGGGAAGGCTGAAGAGTTCATTCCCTATCGAGACTCTGTACGCGACCGTGCTCTTCTGCAAGTGGTTGCTGGCTGACTTCGTGTTTCCTGCTATAGGTCTTGACATGGCTCCTGAAGGACAGTCTGGGAGGAAACTCCAAGACAGCCATGATTGCGGCTATCTCTCCTGCCGACGTCCAGTACGAGGAAACCCTCAGTACTCTGCGGTACGCCGACCAAGCCAAGAAGATCAAGAACAAGGCCGTCATCAACGAGGACCCCAATGCTAAACTGGTGCGCGAACTCAAGGAAGAGCTGGAGATGCTCCGCGCCCGTGTCGCAGGCGCGAGCAACGAGGCAGTGTTCGACCCGTCCATTCCAGCCACGCAGCAGAAGGTCACGTACCAAGCCAAGGACGGTACGATCAAGACGGTCACGAAGGCGGAGCTGCAGGAACAGCTGGAGACGAGCGAGAAGCTCATGCAGAGTCTGAACGAGACGTGGGAGCAGAAGATGCAACGCACCCAGGAGATTCAGCAAGAGCGCGAGAAGGCGCTCGAGGAGCTTGGTATCACCGTCGAGAAGAACAATGTGGGCGTGCATACACCCAAGAAAATGCCCCACTTGGTCAACTTGGTGCGTACATCACAGTGCACGCGTGCAATGAGGCTAACCCGGACATCGCGCTCGTCTACAGAATGAAGGTTAGTTTGTAAACGTGCATGCCATCATGTCGGTTGACCTTACTGGTGCTTGCAGACCCTCTCATGAGCGAGTGTCTCATTTACCAGCTGAAGCCTGGACGTACGGACGTCGGCCGTCTGGACAGCGACAAGCCCGCGACCATCAAGCTCAGCGGTGAGAGCATCAACGAGGAACACTGCTACTTCGAGAACAACGATGGCAAGGTCACTCTGCATGCCATGCCTGATGCTGTCACTGTATGTCTGCTTCATTGCGACGTAGTATTGTGGAACTGAGGCCTGCGATTTAGTTCTTGAACGGCCGTCAAATCACTCCCGGTCAGGTATGCTTCTTGAACGTGTACGAATCTACTGGTCCAAACGATTCTCTAATGATGTATGTGTATTGCAGGCATACAAGCTACGATCCGGCTTCCGTATCATTCTGGGTATGTACCGCTCCTTATCCATCCAGTTGTGTAGGTGAATCGAACGATACTGTAGGTGAGCACCACGTCTTCCGTTTCAATAACCCGGAGGAAGTGCGGAAACTACGCGACCGTGCCCGGGCGAAGTCGAACATGAGCATCAGCGTCACAGCAGCAGACCTCGCAGCTGGTGAGATTGAAGCGACGAGGCCAAGTTCACCGACCGAGTCGAGCGTTGAGGTGGGCGATGTCGACTGGACATTCGCTAAGCGCGAAGCTGCCTTGGCGCGGCTTGGCTTGGACCCCACGCTGGACAACCTCCCGGACGAGGACCTGAACAAGCTCTTCGAGAAGATCACCAAGGTCAAGACCATGCGTGACCACAACGCGAAGCGGCCGGAGAGCAGCCTCAGTCATGCGGACGACATCTGGAGCGAGTCCGGTCGACCGCTCTCTAGCGATGTTATGACTGACGACACAAGTGTGGACGCAATGACGAGCCACGACAGTCCCGAGCTTGGTGACTCCCTCAAGGACGTCCAGAACCAGCTTGAGTCGCAACGCGCGGAGTTCGAGACGCGTCTGCAGGCTATCGCGGAGTCGTCGGAGGCGGAGGACCTGAAAGCGGAGAAGGAGCAGATGGAACACCAGCTCAAGATGGTGCAAATGCATATGAAGCGTCTGTACGACGCAAGGGCGCGCGGAGAAGATCTGGAGGACGTTCCATTCGAGCCTGTCATCTACACCGGGAAACAGCTCCGTCTTATCCGCAAGGTTCTAGATAAGTGGCGCGCTCATCGTTCCTTCTCTATGGCCGAGGTTGTACTCTCCAACGCGGTTCTGATCAAGGAGGCCAACGTTATCAGGTATGTGCCCCTTGTCGACAGACGTGCGACCCCAATTGTTCACATTTCGGTCTATAGCAAGGAACTAGGGAAGGATGTGCTCTACAATTTCACAGTCGCTGCCGGTGGTGCCCTGGCTGCGCCAGCGTCCGCCATCGATTCCATTGCTGGCCTCGACCAGTTCGGCGACGTCGCAGATCCTGTGCTGGCCTCAGCAACGCAACCATCCGTCGCTGTGAAGGTACTGGACAGGCGGCATAACGCCATATACGTCTGGTCTCTCGACCGTCTGCAGCAGCAACTGCAGCGCATGCGCAACCTGACCACGTTCATCGACCGCCCCTCCTATTCCCAGCATTTTTCGTCGGAAGAGCCTTTCTACGATAACCCTCCTCCGGACTACTCCTTCATCGGCAACGCCCTCATCTCGCTAGCGCCCCTTTCCAGGCGGCTTTCGTCCTCTTCCACTGTGCCAATCTTCTGCAGATATACCGCGGAAGCAATAGGCTCATGTCGCGTCGAGATCAAGATCGCCAACGTCGTTCTCTCTCCTAGGCATGCAAACACGTCTACCACTTCCACTCGCTCGTCCTCCCCAGTGCCAGGCACCGTCCCTCCAGGCAGCAAGCTCACGTTCTACCTCATCGTCGACCAGGTAAAGGGTCTCTCCCACCACGATTTCTCCTTTGTCCACCTCCAAGTCCGACTGTCATCCTTCCTCGGCCCCTCCCTCGTTTCCGAAGAAGTGTACCCCTCCACTGCAGTTGACCTTGACTCGGCGTCCCTCTCCGATCTGAAGTTCCGCAGGAGCTTCTCGATGGTCGCGTCCTCCAAGGTACTAGCCTACCTCCGTCAGGGTTACGCACCCATCGAGTTCTACGCGCGCTTGAAGCCCACCTACCTGGAACGTATGGAAAGGTGGGATGAGATGCGCGAAGTTCGCATACCAACCACCATCGGCTCTTCTTCGACCAGTACCCCGCAGAGTCAACCGTCAGCTTTACCTCCTATGCGTCGATCGGAGAACGACTTTGTGACGGAGCAACAACATGATGTGACGGCTTGGCTTCAGGTGTGCGAGCTCGCCCCGGATGGGTCGTACAAGCCCGTTCCCGTCGTTTCGCAGGGTTACCACGACCCTGGCTCCTTCCAGCTGCATCAAGGCCTTCAGCGCCGGATTGTCCTCACTCTCTCCTCACACTCCGGCCGTCAACTCCCTTGGACAGAAGTGACCCGAATACGGCTGGGCAACATTCGCCATCTGGATGCGAAGGGAATGTTGCACGATTCGCCGTCCAAGGCGCTCATCACATTGCCTCTTCTTCAGGACCAGAAGGTCGAGTATAAACCTGATGGTACTGGGAGCATCACGGCTGAGGCGCTATGGGACTCGAGCATCCACAACTCGGTCCTGCTGAATCGGGTTACTGGGGCTGGTCAGCGCATCTTCTTGCAGATGACCTGGTCGGTTGCAGTCGACACGTGCGCGGAACCGGTCCAGTTCACGATGGACACTGCGGCGACAATCCAGTCTCGCGACGCGCGCCCGCCGTCGCGCTTGACGTCGCTCTTTGGTTCGACGAAGGTGTTACCGAAGACAAGCACCCTGTTCTCAGTCCGCCTAACTCCACCGCTCACACGTTCGCCGAAGGATCTTTGGCGTCTCGACACGGCTGAGAAGTACGTTCGAGGGGAGGAGGCGCTTGGAGTGTGGCGACCGAGGGGCGTTTCGGTGGTTGAGGACTACACGAGACTGGTGACCATGGAGCGCCGTGCAGCGGACGTGCAAGCGATAAGGGTGATCCTTGCATCGTCCCCGAGTAGCAAGGTCAAGCAGCAGGACTCCGAGGTGTGGGCATCGGAGGACCGTCTGAGGAAGGCGCTAGCGCTGTGGCAGAAGCGGTTTGGCCACCATGGTGAGGTATGTGCTCAACTCCAACCTTCATGAGACGTCCGGATACTGAAGGTGGTGGACATCTAGATCGTCATCGGTCAGGAACCGGCTGAGCCCGACGTCCTGAGCGTGAACTCTGGGAGGGTGTCTGAGGCGTCATCCGCCGATTCTCTGAAGCTCAACTCAAGCACGAAGCTTATATCGAGAAAGTGCGTCTCTCGTTTCCAGACGTGGTGATAAGGGTGATATGGGGGCTATATTGACATGGCCATGTGCTCGCAGCGATGGGCCGACCAAGAAGGGCCACCTGATGGTGATGACAAACGCCAACGAGAATGTCTGGGAACGGAGATGGTTTGTCCTGAGGAGGTACGTCCGGAGCTTATCGCCTCGTATTGCCCTGCTCACATATGGTCTTTCTGCCTGCAGGCCATATCTCCACATGTATGCACACTCAAACGAGGTGGAGGAGATCGGTGTTATCAGCCTGAACGGCGTGAACATCGAGAGCAATCCGGAGATGGAGGCTCTTCTTGGGGTAGGTTTGTTCCTCTACATTGAGAATCAGCGCTGACCGTTCTTTGTAGAAGAAGTTCACGTTCACGCTCTTCACATCCTCGAACTCCTATGCGCTGGCTGCGCCAAGCCAGAAGGAACTACAAGCATGGACCACGAAGCTGGACCCAACCAGACTTCCTTCATGACACGACACGAACCGTTACGACTTCTTTCATACTATCTCTTCCGTTGTCTTTGTTCTCTCATCTTCTCTTCATATCACCCGTTTCTTCCCCTGGCTTATTCTAATATCTCTTGCCTCGCCATCCTTACCGCTCGTTGTGCTGATTGCTAACCTGTACTTTTCCTGTCTTTGCCTCTGGAGGGATCATTCGTAGCATTCTCGGTCAGGTCTCGTCGCATATGCATCTACCCGCTACCCATCTAGGCATACCACGTACATACCTACATACGCTCGGCCGGCCCCATATACTTCTAGATCTGATATCCCTAGTCCTTGCATACCATATCGCGATGTGTACCCCTATATTAGTAGTCTGGGGTCGGGAGTCAACCATATCGTTTCGAGGCCGGGCTCTTCCTTTGGATATGGCCAGTGGTGTAACGTGGAGATGGAGGCACATACATGGGACGCCGCAGTAGAATCGCGCCGACTTCCCGGACGTGATGCGGCGCGACGACCTCGTAGGTGTGGCAAACATTTACGCCGAAGCGCACAGTACTGCGCGAGCTCCCATCATAGCCTGCAGCAGAGGAGCCCCGACATTGCGATGCAATACGCTCACTGGCTCGTGAGCAGGGATATTGTGGAAAGCGCGAGAGCATGAAGGATAGCATGACACGGGGAGCGAGACCTGGCGAGGAGCTGCTGAACATGGACAGAAACTGGGAGGCAAAGGGCGCCTAGAGTAGGTCGAAATCGTCGAGCTGCAGGGGTATTGAGTTCTCGAAGCGTTGTGCTCAGGTGGATTCTACTGACCTCGTCGTTGTAACGCATGATAGTGCGCTTGAGCTTGGACGTATCGACCCATGTTACGAAATCCTCCATGTGCCTGCGGTGATATCAGGACAACCGTGGAGTGCGCCGATAGAGAGAACGCACCTAGTGACAAGATATGCAGGGTCTGTGATGGTATCCGGGCCTACGCGGACATGTCCCTGTTCGATGAACTTGACGGCCTGTTGGCGCACGATGAGACGCGTCAGGACTTCAGCAAGGTTCAATCTATATAGCGAAGTGATCTGGGACCTACCGCGCTGACCGTCTCTGCCATTTTCGACATACACATTATGACCGCCAGACGCCGTCGGCAGAAGGCCGCGACAGTGAGCTTGTTCTCAACGTCACTGAGCTTGGCCATTGAGTTCAGAACGCCCATATCATACAGCTTGTTCAATAGCTGGCCCTCCATCTTTGCTCTGAATGGATCTTGCGCAGGGAGAAGGGAGAGGCGGTGGGCGAAAGAACGGAGCGAGCCGCACAGTTTGTTGTACCTGAATGACGTCGCGCGTGATACGATACGCGACAGCATGTCGTGAGCATGGAGATAGACGGACAGCGGAGGTTGGGCGTACTTGTGGTAATCTTCCCGGTCCTGTATATGATATCGGCGCATAACCTTGATCTCCCGGAGGTTGGCATCTTGCTTCCACTGAGCCGACAATTCAGCACAATACTCATGCCAAGGCAACGGAAACAGCGCACATTCAAGAAGTCAACTTTCTTGAGTAGTTTCTGCTCGTGATGCTTGAATTGGCGGACCATGCTTCTTAAGCGGAGTGCGCGCGAGCTGGGTGGTGGCGGTCGGAGGCAAGAGACGGGCGTCTCCCAAAAACTTGATGATCGGGTTTGGATCGGGCCGATCTTGGGCGCTACGATGGCGCTTCTCATAGACTTGCCTGATTTGGTGCGAACTCAAGTTTGCAGCCGGAGGCGTCGAAACTTGAAGCTTGAGCGGCCACTATCTGGGCGTTGACCGCCTTCTTGCTGGCGTCTGGTTTTGTGTTTGACATCTCTATGCCATAATCTTCTGCATATCTAGCTCTCAGGGTGTTCCGCACGCCCGTCCTCTCCTTTCTGCCCTGTTTCGACTCGCACTGTGCCGCTCATGTTCTCTCAGCCACGTCTTGCGTCTATCGGTCTCGTTGTTACGCTCGTCTTCACGAGCCTCTGGCTGCTCTTCCAACTGTTCTCCTTCGATCATGGATTCAGTGCATGGGACACCACCGATGCTGGATATCCGTCTTACCTCAACGTCCACCGACTGCCAGCCTCCGATGCAGAAACCATTGCCGAGCTTCCACCACGACGCAGGCGCATTGTTGCGTTCGCTACCTCTTTCGTGATGCACGGCGATGTGTATATGGCTTTTGCAAAAACTGTGGGAGATGCGATGGATGCAGAGGGTGGCAATAATCAGACCATTCACCTTTTTGCGAAAGACTTCTCCTTTGGTTTTCAAGAAGTTGTGGACCAGCTCAACCTATGGACTCATCGTGGCATTCGCGGAACCCACGAGGAGCTCGTGGAGCATGTCAACAAGAGCTCCCAAGATGGTGGCATCGACCTGATCGTTTTTGGTACTTGCGAATTCGAGTGAGCGCTCTGTTCTAATCCCTGCGGTCTCCGGCACTTATCACACGCCGTGTAGCCTGAACGTCTGGCACAATGACCTCGTAGATGCCTGGAACTTGCGGGCTTCCGACGACAAGTTCAAGATTGTGTGCGGAGTACACAATGTGGACGATGTCAACTGGCAGCGGCATATTCCCTACTGGGCTCGGAGGAACGCAATACGACTCCTCCCCATTGCAGACCAGTAAGAAGTCTGAAACCTGTTCTTCTGCTTGGGTCTGACATACCTCAGCGTTCGGAAGACGTTCGCGGATAGGTTTGCAATGCAAGCCGAAAGTCCCGAGCCCGTGCTCTATACCGCAGGATACGACCACATACCCATAGATGTCCATGTGCCCCTCCTAGACATACCCGAGCTTCCCATCAAGCCACTCCCTCGACACCTCTCGAAGGCGGTCATACAAGGCACATTTTCCGTCGACCGACGCAACTATCCAGGGATCTTCAGGGATCTTATCACGTCCCTCAACGGTCTGTCTCCTGCCATTCTCGAGAGGTTTCTGCCTGCTCACTGGTTCTGCCAATACAGAGGATCCCGGAGCCTGGGGATATCATCCCCTAGAGGGTCGCAAATCCTTCGTTCCAGACGCAAGTTCTCCTGCGCCGCCCTTCCAGCTTCTCTTGGTGGGCTCTGGCTGGTTGGATATACCGGAAGAGCTCGCATACGTAGTCACCATGCATACGGACCTGCGCTACAACGACTTCTACAAACTCATCGCAAACTGCGATATCGTGATCCCCGCCTTTGCAGATAACACCTGTGAGTCGTTCGTTTGAACTGCTTCAAGACCATGATCTGTTGATATGATTTCCCGCGCAGACTTGACCGTACAGGCGAGCTCGACCGTCGCGCTCGCTGCGGAGCTAAATGTAAGTGACTTTCTGCAAGCGATGTTCTCCTGGAGACCTACGCGTCTCCCTGCGCTAACAGGTTCCGATCCTGGTTACAAACCGCACGCGCCGTGCGTATGGCTACATTGACGACTCTCGCGCGGTCATCACACGGCCTGCCGCGATGCCCGAGGTGCAGGCACTGAAGGCACTCAGGACTGGCGATGCGTCTGCGTTCCTGTCGTCGGACCCGGCGGACATCGGGCAACCCATAGGTAACCTACAGCCGGTCCGTGAGGCGGTGATGCACATGGTCCGTGAGGGGTGGGTGAGGGATAGGCAGGGCTGGGACGAGTGGAAACACGGTGTGCGGATGAAGAATAGGTATGTGGCGGAGAAAATTCTACGGGATATGCCGTGATGTCGCCCGCGAAGTTCTGGGTACGTTGTAATTGCTTGTGCTGTACCAATTTACTGTTACACCAGATGCCTCGATAAGCGAGTCAATTCATGCCCATGTTTCTCCATCGTAGTGATTGTGCGGACGCTGTAGCATGTGCCAGGATCGCTACAATGCTACGCCGACTGGGTACACGTCTACGAGAAATCCCGACGCCGTCCGCGTGCGCTGGACCATTCTGCCAAGGACGAGGCAAATCTAGACGTGCCGACGCCCTGATCGCTGCCAAACTTTACCATATTGCGTCCGGCACCGACGACGATCCTGCTTTCTACGGTGTACGGATTCGCGATATGGTCCTCCTCTGTCGGACGCACGTTCCGTCCACCGAAGGCGGACGGTGGGATTGTTCGACTTCTCCGTCAAAGGGGAAGAGACGCCGACGCCCAGCAAACAGCCCCTACCGCTCGGGGCCTATTTTTCGTGCAGCCCCTGCCTTGTGGATCAAATGCCCCCAGAAGGTACGTGAAGGTGCCCATCCGAAACACCAGCGATGTTCTAATCCTGGCACGAACGTGAAGCACGTCGGTGGCCACGGCGTACATCTTCTGTCGCGAGCTTGAACGACACTAGCCGGGGAGGAAGTTGCGACTTCGACGTCTCGACTTCCGCCAGAGACGCAGCGTAATTGCGCACGCGGCACAGAGCTCGTCACCGGTCGGTTGGAGAGATCCCCCGACCCGCTCTTGCATCGTTAGCCGTCAATTGCGACCGACGATTCATGCTCTATCCGCCTTCCTGCTCTGATGCGCTTGCTCCCACAGGAACGTGTCCCTGGAATCTGGTGAGAACTATGTGTGGTTCAAACCTTCGTCAGAACTCCGGCCGCTCCTCTTTTGTGGTCCGGAACCGCAGGTTTCGATGGGTAGTCAGGGCCTCTGCAGGCGGAACAAACCTCTTCTACTCCAGCGGCGCCGCACCTGCACACAATCATCTGCCCTGTTCAACACGCCGCAGGAGCCGTGCTTCGCATCCAGGAATCGGAAGAACGAAGTCGCCACAGAAGGTTTCTTTATCAAGAAGGCTATGCAGGCACCTATATCTTCTGGTCCTGGGGGAAGGCGGCAGTTTGTACTCCTACCTCGACACGTAGCTTTCTCCGCATCCAGTCTGCTCGCTTGACCAAACTTACCATGTCGCCTCGGAAGGGTGCTCAGTCCTTTCTGGGCCGCGTACGATGGTTCAATCTTGCCGTGTTGACCTTCACTCCCGGGGTATGGTTGTACGGCATGCGCACTACTCCTCTGCGCGTAGAGACTCTGCTGTGGTCCATGGTTTACTATGCAATCAGTATGATAGGTGAGCCTACTTCTTGCCTGTGAGGTGTTCGGTAATGCTGACTGTGGCCCTACCCGACAGGAATTACGGCAGGTGAGTATAGACCTGAGTTGGCGCGCCAAAACGGCACTCACGTTCACCGCAGGCTATCACAGATTGTGGTCTCACAGATCGTATAACGCCTCGCGGCCACTACAGTACCTCCTGATCGTGATGGGAGCGAGCGCGGTGCAAGGGTCGGTGTACTGGTGGGCCCGTGGCCATCGGTCACATCACCGCTATACCGACACGCCGCTCGACCCGTATAACGCCAAGCGAGGGTTGTTCTACAGCCACATCGGGTGGATGCTCGTCAAACCATCTGTGAAACCAGGCTATGCGGACATCAGTGACCTGCAGAAGAATGATATCGTACAGTGGCAGCACCGGTGGTACTTCGTGATCATCGCCGTCGTAGGGTATGCCCTGCCCACTCTTGTGGCGGGGCTTGGTTGGGGAGACTGGTGGGGAGGGTTCTACTACGCAGGGATGATGCGCCTGACACTCGCACATCATGTAAGCGAACTCGTGCTTGCCCTCGCGGAAGGAAGGATGTGCTGACCGCTTCACCTTGCTGCCACACATGTGCACATGTAGTCTACGTTTTGCATCAACTCCGTGGCTCATTACTTGGGTGAGAGCCCCTTTGACGATCGCAAGACAGCTCGAGACCACCTACTGTCAGGTGAATCATATCAGAACCACTGTCTTCCCCGTCACCGAGAGTTGATCGTTGTAATCGTTGTTGTAGCTCTGCTCACCATGGGGGAGGGGTACCACAACTTCCACCATCAATTCCCGATGGACTATCGGAACGCAGTGAAGTGGTACCAGTACGACCCGACAAAATGGTTCATCGCGGCATGCGCTGCGCTGGGGCTCGCGTCGAACCTGCGAGTGTTCCCCGGAAACGAGATCAGCAAGGCCGAATTTACCATGGAGCTCAAGAAGATGAAGGTAGTACAAGATCGGATCCGGTGGCCCGCTACAGTGGATGAACTGCCCGTCGTTAGCTGGGAGACTTGTAAGCCAACCTACAGGTACACCACCCGTCGCGTCTGACTTGCAGTGTCGGCAGTCCAGAGAGAGGCAGGGGAGCGTTCGTTGGTACTGGTCTCCGGGTTCATTCACGACGTCAGTGACTTCGTTGAGAAGCATCCTGGAGGGGAGAAGTTGCTCAGGAACAAGATAGGAAAGGACGCTACCGCTGCGTTCTGTGGAGGAGCGTACGATCACTCCAATGCGGCACACAACGTGAGGCTTACAGACTTGACGGCGGGGCAGTATGTTGACTTGCCTTACAGCTGCTCGCGATGATGAGGGTCGGCATCCTTCTTGGGGGCGTCGAGCATGTGAACATTGTTTCTCCGGGAGAGAGACTGCGGGTCGTCGAGCGCAGGTTCGAGTAAAAGAACGTTGTACGCCATGTCGTGTGACAGTCTCTACATACCTTGATCTACCATGTTCGTCCTTTCTACATGAAGAACCTCAATGATGGGTATAAATAGTCAGCATACTCTTACAACTGGAGGATCTGTGACGTTACTATGATACAACGGCCACGGTGCTAGTGCTTCCTGTAGGCCTGCCTTCCTCCGTTCGCCAGCGCCCCGTCGCCGACGCGGTCGTCGAGTAGTAGAGCCTGTTAGCGACGTCATCGACGACCCAATCGAGGCCTTCTACCAGGTTCTCTCCGGTGACAGCACTGCAAGGGAGTATGCGCCAGTGATGCGACTTGATGGACTGTAGATCGAGGGCCTACACGATGGACTCAGCGAATTGGAAGGAGAACAAGCGAGGTGATGCGACGAACATCCCGGATCTCAGCGCTAGACATCGACCCTTGGATGTCCTGTTTGTTAGCGAAGATGAGCAGGGATGCGCCCGCTAGCCGCTGTGACGTAGGGTCAACTACATCGCTTCATACCAGAAAATCACAGCGTACATCTTCAAGAAGCAGGCTGTGAAGTTCCTCCTTGCAATCTTGCATACGCATGCGATCGCCAGAGTCCACAACCCAGACGAGGGCGTCTGTTTGTTCGAAGTAGTTGCGCCAGTACGGTCGCAGGGTGCGCTGACCGCCGACGTCCCCTGCGAAGGACCATGATGAGCAAGAAAAGACCATGGCGGAGGCACCGCACATCATCACATACAGATATTCAATGTATATCTGTCGAGATGAGCTGTCAACACTTCACGGCGGCGAAGCAGGCTGTATGCTCACTTGCCGTGTACGAAGGTCTTGATGTTGAAGCCCAGCGTGGGGCTGATGCCCATGATGTCCTCGCCGTTGAGCTTTTTGAGGATGGTGGTCTTTCCGGCGTTGTCCAAACCCCTGAGAGCATAGTACACAGGTCAGTATGGGGCTCACCAGGGTAATCCGGCTTGGTGGCCTACAGAAAGAGAATGCGCATCTCTTTCTCCTTCTGACGGTTCTTACGTATGATGGTGAGCAGGCCCATAGCTGCAGCAGTATGTTTTGGTCGCCAGATAAGTATACCGAGCGAGCGTAGCGTTGTAGTAGCGCTTGGTACGTCGTGGTTCGCAGACAAGCCGCGGCTGCGGCAACAAGCGAGCTCGATCGTGCAGGCACTTACGACGCGATCGAGATCCGCTTGTTGGCACAGCATACAGTATCCTCCGAGTTTGTATTCCTCGGTGGAATAATGACCGTCTGCAGCCTGCAGTGAGTAGCAGAGTAGTCTGTATCGTACACAAAGCCAATGGCAATGTTTCCGATATATAGAGTGGGAGTGCATGCTACATATTGACGGTGCCCGAAATGTAGCTCGACATTGAGCCCAAGCTGCCACAGTCCACTGTACGTACTGCCAATACTGTCTACTCAGCTCCTTGGGTAGTGGGTAGTCCAGGATGTCCGGACAACGACTAGTCGCGCCCTCGGGAATTCCGAATCGTCGTATATGCTATCTCCACAGGCCGCTTTGCTGCGTTCGCAATCCTGGCCCTCTCTAGCGAGGAACCGCAGCATACTATCGGTACCGTGGCAGAGCATTCGACTCACCACCAAATGAGAGCCATCGCATGTAGAGTACGCATCCGAGTTCCTCGTAGAATCAGCTCCTCGAGTGGGCCTGTTATATGGACGGTCGCAACTGTATTCCGCGCTTTGAATAGGCAGGGCAGATAGCGAGCAGCTGCTGCGATTGGTCGTGCGGAGGAGAAAGTGATCTAAGCGCCGGCAAGCCATGCGAGCGATGATCAATTCTGTGCCGGACGGGCCTCGGTGCAATTTCCTGACCGCTGAGGTCAGACTCGCCTGCGCTCTCAGCTCCCCTCCGTATATATATCCCAGCGGTCCCCGCTCCGCCCTCTCTCACACCCACAAGCGATCTCTCAGCCTCAAAAGCCCCTCTGCAAGCAATGGCACCGAAAAACAAGGGAAAGAAGGGAAAGAAGCAGGACGACGATGACTTCTGGTGCGTACGGTTCCAGCTCTCTCCTTGGGGCCGATCGCCTGAATCTATTCTACTCTCCGTCGCTTCCGTGATCCAGGGACAAGGCGGGGACTTCTGTTGCTGGGAACAATGTCGAGAGCCCCGTAGGTGCGGGCGACGCATCTGATGACGACTTCCAGCCGAAGGGCAAGGCGAAGCCGAGCTTTTCAGCGTTCGCTGCTCTGGGTCTGGAGGAACCCCCTGCCGATGAGGATGAAGACCAAGATTATGGTGGCCTCATGGTATGTTACAGTCATGGCTTTCCTTCGGACTCATCTGATCGCCTGGTCTCTGCTCTCCATAGTCCGTCATAAAAGCCTCATCGCAGAAGGGCAAGAAGGACAAGAAGAAAGACAAGAAGAAGGGCGGCGCCGAGGAGGTCTCGTTCGCGGACGGCCCAGCTCCGGGAGAGGGCTCTGACGGAGAGGCCGCTGCCGCGAAAGGGGACATCAGCGCACCTAGCAAGCCGGTGCAGATGACCGCGGAGGAGCTTGCAGACGAGGAGTGGGGACCTGTGAAGGAGAAGGGGAAGAAAGGCAAGAAGGGCAAGAAGAAGGGCAAGGCTCAGGATGACGAGGATGAAGACAAGCCTGGTATGTCCCGGCCGAGATGTACCCGTATGAACACTCAACTGACAGATGGGTCAGCGGACACACCTCCGGTTGCCCGCTCCGAAGCCTCTCCGTCACCTGCACCGGAAAGCAAGGCCGATGAAGGTGCTGACGGTGAAGAGGGTGGTCCCAAGATTCTGTCCAAGAAGGAGAAGGAGAAGCTGAAGAAAGAGCGGGAAAAGGTGAGGACGAGGTCTGTTACATTGCGCCGGGGCCGGGCGTTCTAATGTGTTTTTCGCGCTAGGCCAAGAAGAAGGCTCAGGCCGCTGCTAAGAAGGCAGCCCAGACCGAAGGTGGCGAGGAGGGGCCAACCTCCGAACCTGCGCCAGCTCCTTCCGCTCCTTCTGCGCCCGCCGCTGAGGGCGAGGAGGACGAGGAAGGGGAAGGGGAGGGCGGCGCGGGCGGAGACTCGAAGAAGAAGAAGAAAAAGAAGAAGGCTAAGAAGGAGGAGGAGCCTGCGCCTGCGCCTGCGGCCGCGGGTAAGAAGAAGGGTGCCGCGGGCATCAGCGCCCTCAAGGCGTTGATGGAGGAGAAGAAGCGACTGGAGGAGGAAGCTCGGAGGAGAGAAGAGGAGGAGCGGCGGAGGATTGAGGAGGAAGAGCGGAGAGCCGCCGAGGAGGAAAGGCGGAGGGAGGAGGAGAAGCAGAGGAAGAAGGAAAAGGAGAAGGTTAGTACCCTTCGCTTTGTGCGCAACAATCCTTTGTTGATGGTCACATTCTCTCGCAGGCAAAGCGCGAGCAGCTCAAGAAAGAGGGTAAACTGCTCACGAAGAAGCAGAAGGAGGAGCAGCGGGCTGCAGAGCTGCGCAAGCAGGCTCTCCTCGCCTCTGGTGTACAGATCGAGGCCTTGCAGCACGGGGGCGCAGAACGAACGAAGAAGCCTGTATATGACAACCGCAAGAAGAAGAAGGGTCCGGCCAGCGCTGCGAGCGGCAGCCATCCTGGCACACGCGAGCCTTCGCCTACGCGGGAGGAGAAGCCTGCCACACCTGAGCCTGCCGCTGCTGCGGCCCCAGCTACTCCTGAGCCTCAGCCGGAGAGCCCGGTTGAAAACGAGGATGTAAAGGACGACTGGGAGGCGAGCAGTGACGACGAGGAGAAGAAGGAGGGGGTCAAGGATTCCTGGGACCAGAGCAGCGAGGACGAGGAGGAAGCGTCTAAGACTCCCGCGGCCAACGGTTCTGCGAAGCCTACAGCGAAGGAGGCCACGCCTGCGAAGACTGGTGCCACCAAGTCTGCTCCTGCTAAGGCGGAGCCTCCCAAGCCGCCAGTGCCCGCGACCAAGGCGCACGGCGCACCCGCAAAGGCTGCGCCCGCGAAGCCCGCTGCCAACGGAGGCGCCAAAGCGAAGCCCAAGCAAGAGGAGTCGTCTTCGGAAGAGGAGTCTTCCGAGGAGGAGTCCTCCGATGAGGATACGTCGTCTGACGAGGACTCGTCCGATGAGTCTGACGAGGGCATGTCGAAGGCACAACGCATGGCTGCTCAGCGGAAGGCCGAGGCCGCCGCTCGCCGTCAGAAGGCTCACGAGGAGGCTCTTGCTGCAAGGAGTAAGGACAACCTTCGTAGTCCCATCTGCTGTATCCTTGGTCACGTCGATACTGGTAAGACGAAGCTGCTGGACAAGGTATGTGGCGATTCTTGTGCTCGGATGCGAAGTGACAAACTAATTCCCATGCCTCCCTATAGATCCGCCAAACCAATGTGCAAGAAGGTGAGGCCGGTGGTATCACGCAGCAGATTGGTGCGACCTACTTCCCTGTCGAGGCGATCAAGACCAAGACCGCTGTCATGAACAAGGATGGCAAGCAGGAGTACAAGATCCCTGGTCTCCTCATCATCGATACTCCTGGCCACGAGTCATTCACGAACTTGCGTTCGCGCGGTAGCTCACTCTGTAACATCGCTATCCTTGTCGTGGATATTATGGTAGGTCAATATCGTATAGGTCCTCATACATCTCGTGCTGACTGGAAATGATAGCACGGTCTCGAGCCGCAGACACTGGAGTCGTTGCGTCTTCTCAGAGATCGCAAGACGCCGTTCATCGTCGCGCTCAACAAGATCGACCGTATCTATGGTTGGGAGCCTACGCCTGACAACGACTTCCGCAGCTCGCTCGCCAAGCAGAAGCGGCCCGTCCAGCGTCAGTTCGAGGATATGGTCCAGAAGATCGTCGTCGCCTTCGCCGAGCAGGGTCTCAATGCTGTTCTCTACTACGAGAACAAGAACTTTGCGCGCAACGTCTCCATCGTCCCGACCTCCGCTGTTACTGGCGAGGGTGTACCCGACATGATCATGCTCCTCGTCAACCTCACGCAGCAGCGCATGAGCGACCGCCTGATGTATCTCTCGGAGCTCGAGTGTACGGTGCTCGAGGTCAAAGTCATCGAAGGTCTTGGTACGACGATCGATGTCGTACTGTCGAACGGTATTCTCCACGAAGGTGATAAGATCGTGGTTTGCGGTCTCAATGGACCTATCGTCACGCAAGTCCGTGCCTTGCTCACACCTCAACCTTTGCGTGAGCTTCGTATCAAGGTATGCTGACCCCCTTGAACGAGGTCTGGATGTATGCTCAATGTCTTCGTTTGCAGTCGCAATACGTCCATCACAAGGAGGTCAAGGCTGCCCTTGGTGTCAAGATTGTCGCTCCCGACTTGGAGAAGGCGATCGCTGGTTCGAGACTGCTTGTCTGCGGTCCGGACGATGACGAGGAGGAGCTCATGGACGAAGTCATGTCCGACCTCACCACCCTGCTCAACTCCATTGACAAGTCCGGCCGTGGTGTCTGCGTGCAGGCCAGTACGCTGGGTTCGCTCGAGGCGCTCTTGGATTTCCTCAAGACGAGCAAGATCCCTGTGTCCGGCATCAACATCGGTCCCGTCCACAAGAAGGATGTCATGCGTGCCGCGACGATGTTGGAGAAGGCGAAGGAGTTGGCATGTATCCTGTGCTTCGACGTGCCCGTCGACAAGGATGCCGAGCGTCTGGCTGAAGAGATGGGCATCCGTCTCTTCAAGGGTATGTCGGCTCGTCACGATTCCAAGTACACATGCTGATTGTTCTCCACAGCCGATATCATCTACCATTTGTTCGATGCATTCACTGCCTACAATCAGGAGATTATGGAGGCGAAGCGGAAGGACGCGGCTCCCCAAGCTGTCTGGCCTTGTCGCCTCAAAATCATCCAGGTCTTCTGTAAGCGTGACCCAATCATCCTGGGTGTCGATATCCTCGATGGTACCCTGCGTGTCGGCACGCCCATTTGCGTGGTCAAGGTCGACCCTGAGACGCAGAAGAAGGAAATCATTGACCTCGGCAGGATGTAAGTGGTCTGCATGGTTTCGACCTGGTCCTATGCTGACACAGCTCCAGTACGTCCCTTCAGATCAATCACAAGTCCTACGATGTGAGTAACTGGTAGAATGGTTGAACGTGTGCTTGCGCTAACAAGAGTGGACAGATTGTCAAGAAGTCGCAAGCTGGTGGTGGTGTCGCGGTGAAGATCGAGCATGCCGTATATCAATCTGCGAAGATGTTCGGTCGTCACTTTGACGAGAAGGATGAACTCTACTCGCATATCACTCGGCAGAGTATCGACGTTCTCAAGGTGGGTCCTGTCCACTTTCTGAAGCAGGAGTCTGGATCTGACCAGTCCCTCTCTAGTCCTCATTCAAGACTGATGTCACGAACGAGGAGTGGCTGCTCATCAAGGCACTGAAGCCTGTAAGCGTCCCTTTGGCTCCAGAGCTTGCGACGTTCCCTGACTTGGCCCTGCAGCGATTGAACATCCCATGAGCATGTTCTGGATTGATTTGGGGTGATTCTGTCCCGAGATACTGTATCGATGGCAATCTTCATGCGTTAGCGCTCTATTGATGTGGGAAGGCGTTACATAACACGCTGTATTTATACCATGTAATCGCGCAATTGTAATTTTCTTCGCTTCTCACTCGCTGCTTCTTCCCCGACCCTCGCTCGCGAAAGAACAAGATGTCCGCCCAACACGAGGCTAGCAAACTCCCCGCTAAAGATGCCGACGCGGAAAACTCGTCGGTCAGCGTAATCGACGAGGACGAGCTCAAGCTGGTGATTGTTCAACAGGAAGACATGAAGGGATAAACTGTGCAGGAATGGGCCATGCTGAGACTTACCTCCGGTAACGTCGTCTTCTAGTTGTGGACTGGTGTGGCTACGGGTATCTTCGTATCGACTCTCTGTTCATCGGTCTGCTGGCTGGCCGTGGTGGGCCGTCGGCGCAAGGGCAGTAGAGCGAGCGAAGGTTGAGATTACACCGTTCGAACCTGAACAGCGCTCAGACCTGCGTAGGGAAGCCCCCAGTGTCGCCTTCTTTAGCCTCCTGGCACTCCAGGAGGCCCAGACAGACTCACTGACCGTTTGATTTCTACATGCTCTAGCGGAAGCTCGGATATAAACAAGTATGATTGCATATCTCTCCGTTGCGTACAGGCTATCAGACACTCACCGGGGCTCTTACAGCAACTCCACCGTAGCTGGCACTTCATCGAAAGCTTCGCGGCTAGTTTTGTAGCCATGAACTTCATAGGCGGCGTTCGGTAAATCAGCCACCTGGTTCTCTGTCTGCCTCAGACGCGCCTGACGCATCCGTTAGGTCCGGCTTCTTCCTGGGTCTGCTTGCGGGGGGTCCAGCGGCCGTCTGGTAAGAAATGACCATATACTCGCTGTGCGCACACCCTCACCCTTGAGACAGGTCATCCTACATCATCTCGATGATCTTCATGTTCATCACGGCAGCGGTTTTGGCGGAGATATGCTCTGCGCTTCCCTTGAGCGGCTCGATCTACATTTGGTCGGCCGAGAGTGCCGGCCCCAAATACGCGAGGTTCTTCGGCTTCGTCGTCGCTTGGTGGTCCACCACTGCATGGATGACATTCGCCGCCGGCAACTGCCAGGTAAGAAAATCAATTCCATCACGAGAACCCGCGGGCTCCTCTTACGATACGTCCCCAGACCACAGCGAACTATATCGTATCCCAGCTGGCCGTATGGGAGATTGACTTCCCTGGGGGCGTGAGCAACGACAACATCAAATGGAGAGCGCTCATTTGGGCCATTTCCGAAGGGATCTTGCTCGTCTCTATAGCCATCAACTACCTCCCGCCGCGGCTGTATTCGGCGGTCTTCAAGTTCTCGGTTGCTCTGTATGCTCTCGACTTCCTGCTTTGCGTCATCTGGCTTCCCATCGGCGTTTCGAAGACCTACGGTTTCCGCTCAGCCAAGGATGTGTTTACCATGACATGTGAGTCTTACGCGTGAGGCAGACGGGAACTGGATGCGCTGACCAGGGATTGCAGACAATGGAACAGGTGCCCCTGCCGGATGGAATTGGATGCTGTCCTTGTACGTACGCCGGCAAGAGACCATACATAGCCGCTAATTCTGAACCTAGCCTCTTCACTGCCGGGACTATGATTGGATTCGATGCCTCTGGGCATATCGCCGAGGAGACCAAGAATGCGAGGTTTGTCCGGCCGAACTGTTGTCTCGCGACGTTTCTAATTTCTTGCCAGTGTTGTCGCTGGTCGCGGCATCATCTCTAGCGTGGTGGCCACAGGCGTCCTGGGCTTTGCGACGACTATCCTGTTCCTGTTCTGCACCCCGGACTTGGATACGCTCTTCTCCTTGGAGGCTCCCCAACCTTTCGTGCAGATCTATGCCCTCGCCCTCGGAAAGGGTCCGAGCATCTTCATGACTGCCATCGCGACTCTAGGTCTCATCCTCGTGCGTCCTCTCTTTGACACGCGACCACCCCAATCCGCTGACCTGCATATCCATAGAGCACCAGCGTAGCTATCGTCGCCGCGTCGCGTCTGATCTTCGCTGTCGCACGCGACGGCGTTTTGCCCCTCTCGTGGTGGATTGGCAAGGTTGATGCTGCCCGCCAGCCGCGCAATGCTGTCACGGTCATGTTCATCTTTGGCGCTCTCATTTTGTGCACAATCCTGCCCAGCCAAGTTGCCTTCACGTCTCTGATCTCTGCGGGTGGCATCCCCACCACTGCGGCATACGGGTTGATCGCTCTGCTCCGCCTCATTATGACGCCCAACGACTTCAAGGGTTCCTACTTCTATCTCGGACGCTGGAGGAAGCCGTTCTACCTCGCTGCTGTGATATTCAACGGCATCGTGTTCTCGGTACGTCGCGTGCAGACGGTTCTGTCCGCACGACTGTGAAGTTCTTATATGCCATATCAGGTCCAGGTTTCGCCTTTCTTCTTCCCCACCGACGCGGAGACTTTCAACTTCGTATGTAGTCCCCTGTCTTGCTCAGCAGTCCGTCGTGTGAACTCACATTTCACAGGCCTGTGTCATCCTTGGCGCGGTTACGATCTTCGGGATTGCCAGCTGGTACTTCATTCCGGAGGAGAAGTGGCTCCGCCGCGAGCAGATCATACAGCAGCTCCGTGTTGCCGATGAACCGCTCGATGCTCAAACATCACACGCATCCACGACGGCCTTCGAACATCCGGAGCCGTCCACTTCCAAACGTGTCGATTGAGACCTCTCAAAATTTCTACCCCCGCCCCTTCCTGGAAAGTCTAGATGGCTACGGATGCTTCTCTCCGTAGCCCGGTGGTTGCTTCATGTCGGTGTGCTCTCTTGCGCTCACCGTGACTATAGTTGTCGACTCCACTGCACTATGTTAACACTCCACTATGCCGTACATCTACCCGCCGCAATGATGAAGTGTGTTGTGATGCGCAATACGACACTACGATAATTCCTGTGTTCGTCGAGTCAAGTGCAGAGGGTCGTGCGAGCAGGTTGTCTGTTGTACGGTACTTACCTGCAGGAGCGACGTCGGCTGCTGAACGAGGTTCCCTGTTCGGGAGCTTACGTAAGGACGACGCAGTGTTGCTTAACCCTAGCGAAGGTGTTACGGGCAAGCTCATGTCTCTTCGCTCGCTGCCCATTTGTCGACGAGCGGCGGCGAGTGCAGCCTCTGCCTCAAAACTCGCATCTTCTTCATCTCTGACTCAGCCTTGGCTTTCTCGCTGCTATGCTACACCTGTGACTGTGAACGGCTTCACCCAGCTGAAGCCTACGCGCTACGGACAACCCCTGCCACCTTCACACCCTCACCTGCTCAAACCTGATGAAACTACGCCGGGAATACCACAGGAGGAATATGAGCGGAGGAGACGGGATCTGATGGAGAGCTTGCCGGATAACAGCCTCGCCGTCTGCGTCGCCGGTCAGATGAAGTACATGAGCGGTCGTGAGTAGTTTACAGCGTTGTATGCTGTAGGGTTGACGCCTTATGACGGCTCGCTCGCGCAGAAATATTGTATGTTCCTTTAAGTGTAACGCATTCAAGGCCAATAGAGCGCGACTGAACCACACAACAGTTACAAGTTTAGGCAGTCGTCGGACTTCTGGTACTTGACCGGCTTCGAAGAACCTGACGCTGCAGTCATCCTTGAGAAGATGCCGTCCAGCACGCGCGGATACCGCATGACGCTATTCTCGTCCGGAACCGACTCTGCCAAGGAAAAGTGGGACGGCGCACGTACGTCCCCTGAGGACGCGGCACGCTACTTCGGGGCTGACGAGGCGGAGCCCATATCCGCCTTTCCTTCTGCCCTGAAGAGCTTGGCTGCCAGCAAGTCACATGTATACCTTGACATTCCGACATACTCAAGACGCGCCCGTGCGTCAACCCCGAGGTCTCTGCTGAAGGCAGGTTGTCATAGGTTTCCGGTGAAGGTACGGTTCACGCTGACTTGGTCCAGTATTTGTCACCTTCTGGCGGCCTGTCACGAGGAGAGTATGATAGTCTGGTAGACTCGCTCAGCAGTTCGAAACGCAAGCCACTCTCACCCGAGGTTGGCCGCTTGCGTTCCATCAAGAGCAAAGTGGAACAGACCGCGATGCGACAAGCGGCGGACATCAGTGCACGAGCGCACAATAAGGTAAGAGTCACTACTCCTTTGCGATTACTCATGTGAACTGAGGTATCACTGCGTAGACAATGCGCTTCACAGACCCCGGCGTGTCAGAGCATGCGGTCGCCGCCCACTTTGAGTATTTGTGTGCCCGCGAAGGTTCACAACGTCCGGCCTATGTACCTGTGGTCGCTTCCGGGTACGTGGGGAATATCGTTCTCGCAGACTGCGCATGGACTGACTTCGGCACGCCTCAGACCCAACGCTCTCATCATTCATTATACATCTAACAATCAACTAATTGCCAACGGCGAGATGGTCCTAATTGATGCGGGTTGCGAGTATAAGTGAGGCGAATAAAGTTTCTTCTGAATGGCCGTCTGTAAACTTACATGGTCATTTGCAGCGGATACGCATCGGACATAAGTACGTGACCGCGATGTGCCCGGTTTTCGCGTGCTTAGAGCCGTTGGACAGCTCGCACCTTCCCCGCCAACGGTGTCTTTACTGATGAACAGGCGACGTTATACAACGCTGTGCTTACCGTGCAAAAGCACCTTATCACACTCTGCACGGAGGATTCCGGCATGTCTATTGTGCAAATCCATCGCGAATCGTGCACCATGCTGCGGAGAGAGCTGGAGCGCATCGGATTCAGCTTCCCGCTTGGGGCGGGAACCCTCGATACGCTGTACCCTCATCTCGTCGGACATCCGGTCGGAATCGGTGAGCTGCTATCGCGTCTTCAGGTAGAAACGGGATCCCTCAACAAAGCTCCGCAGATCTACACGAGTCGAATCAGACGGAGAGAGATGCGCCGTGAGTCCTCTGAGCGTGTAGCGTATAGACGGGCGGCGAAGCTGACTTGCCGCAGGCTGAAGGCAGGAATGGTCATCACTATCGAGCCCGGTTAGTGGCGTCCAAATGTACTCCGATCGTGAGACACTGATATTGAGCGGCTCAGGTGTCTACGTTCCGCCTTTTCCGGAGTTTCCCAAGGCGTTCCATAACATCGGCATCCGGATAGAGGTTCGCTCTTGCCAGGTTCTGTGTTGGCTTTCTACATGCGCTGACCGATTCTCGGCCCTCAGGATGAGGTTCTGGTCGGAAAGAAGCATCCAACGGTGTTGAGTGTGAACGCACCTAAGGAGGTCAGTAGACTGCCACCGTCGTCGCTTTTGCGAATCCGTTATGTCCGCACGGTCTGACCGCTGTGTGCCACAGATTGAGGACATAGAAGGGTCATGTCAAGGCCTGCTCGGTTTGACACCTTTCTAGTAGACTTCCAGGATTGCTGTGCCCCGCTAGACATCACCTCTATTGTAGCCGCTTGCAAGACCTAATGTCACCCTCGGCTCCTCGCCACTCTGCTCTCGCGGTCGCGACTTCTGCTAGTCTGAAAGCGATATCGAACCGCAGCCTGCTGGCTGGCAGTCCTTCCGCCTGAAACCTCAAGCCGTCGAGCGGGCAGATGCGCCCCCCGGCACAAAGAGGTTGGTGAAAGCAGCCCTAACGGTGCGCGCCGCCTTCGGGAGAGACGCCACTGATCTCAACGGCGCGGCGGCCCCCCGTACCCAGGGTTCGGTGTCCTCAACGCCTGTGGCGCATCGATGCCGCAACGGCGATCGAGTGGTTGCTGTCTGCGGCCCGCCGCTGGCCCGCCCTACCGCTTGCGCGACGTCGCGTTATCAGGATCGTGGCTGGGTTCGGCGGCGGGTCGTTGGGGATTGTGGCGTCGGTCGCGCGGACAGGTGACCGCCGCGTCGTGCATCGATCGACGGACGCGCTGTAAGTGTGTAGCTCTGAAGCTGAGGCTGGAGAGGCGATCGTGACGTCGTCTGAGGCGGGCGCGTCGACGGTGCCCATGGTACGCCACCGTCGTCGGCGAGGCTCGCTCGCTGTCGATCCATCCTCATCCGGTGAACCGACGCAGCAGAATTGCGCCGCTGTCGTTCGGATCGACGAGCGGGAGACTTCAGGGCGGCTGGGTCAACGAGGACCCCCGCGGTACTGGCCAGCCTCGTCTGAACCTGGACGAAACTAGCTTCTTCCGCTGATCAGTGTGTGCAGCCGATTGAGAGCAGCGTGTTTCTGAGGTCCGTGAAGCAGGAAGTTTAGGAAGATGTTCGTCATTCGCCAACGCTGATGCTTCGAATTCTAGCTGTGTTGTGGGCCTTTGCGAGCGGTGCCTAACAAATGAAAGCCGTTTATCCGCGGCTTCTGCACGCACACGAGGCTTTCCCGAGAACCTATTTGCATAGTCTGTGAAGAGGAGGGACTAGAGCGAGGAGCTCCCTTGATTATCGGAAGTAGGGGAGCCGTTCTGATGTTTGGCGCGCCCTGGTTAGACGGTGCGTTTGGGAGCAGTTGGCGCATTCTCGCCGTGATGCGGAGGGGCTGGGTCGTGGGCAAAGGAACAACCGGGACTTTTGGCTCCGTTGGACGGGATGGCCGCTGGCGCCGGCCGCTGTTTGCCTGTGGCGAGTGAACGATGAACCGCGGGCGGTCAGTAGTTCGAGTGCTGCATATGGTCTCGATGCCCTCTTCGTCATGGTGGGCACGGCAACGGAGGCTAGATAGCGTATTCACGACGGTCGGCGCAGCAAAGGTAAAAGTCGAGTCTCATTTCCACCAGCCTGAGTCGGGCCGCAGAGGTTTTTTCTGAGGTGTTCTTGACAATGCGAATCTTCTGAGGGCACTGCACTTGGGGTACCTTCGGAAGCGACGAGATCGCATCGGGGTGAGGATCGGGTGCGCATCAGCAATCTGATCTGACGGCACGTGGCTACGATCCTCCTGCGCGCCTCTCGCCTGCGGCCGACGGCGAAAGCTGCTAACGCTTGATGCCCACCCCCGACGCACTCGTACGCCAAGTTTTTCTTGCGCTTTTGCCGACGGAGCTCTCTGGGTGGAATCTGTGAGCAAAGTCGCGTCAGAAAGCGCAGCGTCGCACTGACGAAGGGAGCAGATGGCCACCGTGATGCGGGACCGGCCTGGAAACTCGAGCGCCCCCAGCGGAGGACCCCGCTAACCTGAAAAGTTGTATAGCCATCGTTTTCCCGGAATCTGCCCCCTTGGCCCTTTTGCTGGCTGCAGCCGCGGCTGGCAACCAAACACCGCGGCGTCCTGCGGTCCCTGTTCGAGGTGGCGGTCTGCTACATTCCTGGCCGTCATCGACACGCCGCACAGGCTCTAGGAGGCGTTAGTCTGCGACGCCCCGAGCAGGAACTTCTCTCATTATGGGAGATAAAGTGTGGATCTGCTTCGGTGCGCTTCTGTCGACGCTATCATTGTCAGACGAGGAGGAAAGTGTGCGTCAATCTTCGCGAAGCGTCCGAGGTGCACTGCGGGGCCGCATGAACGTTTTCGGTGAGCTAGCGGAGGGCGCCTGTGTCCCGCGAGATCGCGATTGTTGCGCACCGCACGACCGCTCCTCTGGAATGTTTTTGCGACCGTCCCCCTGCTCCCGTTGCCCTCACATGCTCTGGGCACTTATAATAGCCGTCCAACCCCTGCTCAAAGTCCGAGCTTTCCGTCCACCTCCCTATCCCCTCCCCTCCCCCTTCCCCTCCTTCCCCGCCTTTTCTCCTCGTCTCTCGCCCAGCGCGTTGCGTTTCTGTAGGCAACATGGAGAACCCAGCTGAGGCTTTCTTTGGTGGCATGTTGGTCGAGATCATGATTGCCTGTGTGTGCGTACCTCTTCCCGTGAATCCTCCCCGCACAGTGAAACGCCAAGTCGCTGACGGTGTCGCTGCCCAGACTATACGGCATCACTACTCTGCAGAGCTTCATTTACTGGCAAAAGTACCAAAACGACACGCCGTCCCTGAAGTTTATGGTGCGTACCCTCCCTTTGAAGGCCGAACGCTTTTGCTAAGATGCCGCTCCAGGTTGCGGCGATCTGGTATGTCTGCCAAGACCCTCAGCAGGGGAGGCCCGGTCTTCTAATTGACGACCGTCTGCCAGGATACTGGAGACTGTGCACACAGCCTTCTGTATGCAGGTCGTGTACTCTTACCTCATCAGCAACTTCGGGGACTTCGAGTACTTCTTGAGCATTGACAAGTACGTCCCTCGGCCAGTCAAAGTGCTGATCCCGTCGCTTACTATCTGACAATCTCCAGGGGTGTCGGCGTGAGTATCCTGACTGCCATCTCGTGTCCCTGGGCAGCCATCTGAACGACATTATGCCCGGCGTAGATCACGGTCATTGTCGAGGTCGTCATCTCCACCCTTGTGCAAGCGTGAGTCAGATCCTCCGAACTGCTTGCGAATGCAGCGCTGACATCTCTTGTAGTTTCTACGTCAGGCGTGTCTGGATCAGTCAGTCGCACACCATCCTGGTACAGGAATAGGAGTTTACTAACGGTTCTGGCGAATAGTGAGCAACAAGGCGAAGCTCCTCACATTCTTCATCGTGAGTCTCCTCACATGCGATGATGTCCTTCACATGTGCTTACAGTGGCCTCCAGGGCTTCGTCACCTTCTGCAGAATAGGCTTCGGCATTGGCTCGACTATCCTCAGGTATGATAATCACTGACGATGCCCGTGACTTCTGCTCACAGTCGCGCAGTTACCACTTCCCCAACTGGGTCAACTTCCGTGCCCATAAGTCTTCCCTGGTTCGTTTCACAGCTTTTCAGTATATATTGATACTGATGCTAATGGACTCCACTCATCTAGGTCACCGTCAGCGGTGGTCTCGGCGCAGCTGCACTTGTTGACGTCCTGGTGGCGCTCACTCTCTCGTTCTACCTCACCCGCGGGCGGACCAGCTGGCAGAAGTGCGTTCCCACCCATTCCCCCAACACTAGCCTGAGCTGACTCGCGTTCTCGTAGGGCCTCGAACAGCAAGATCAACCTGATCATGCTGTATGCCGTCAACAGTGGTGCGATCACTGCGTGAGTCTTGAATCTGCTGCCTTCTCCTGTCCGGAAGCGAATGGCGGCTGAACGCGACTCCGAACAGCTCCGCATCCGTCCTCTCTGTCATTCTCGTGAGTGTTGATCCTCAGCGCTGCGGCGAATCCCCGAGATCTGACCCCGTTTTGCAGTACGCCACGCAGACGCACAGTTTGGTCTTCCTCGGGCTGGTCGAGATCCAGGGCAAGCGTAAGTACATTGCAGGTCTTTCACCGCGTGCCCGCCATGCTGACCGAGACGCGCGCTTGTGTTCCTCAATACAGTCTACGCGAACTCTTTCCTCGGGAGGTGAGCATCACCGGTGCAAAGTATGGCCCCGGAGCAACCTTGCTTACCAGAGAATCTCTCCACTAGCTTGAACGCGCGTTCGCACATCCGCAACAAGAATACCGCGGCGCAGTACCCCTCGTTCGAGTTCTCGAGCAACAGCGGCTACCGTGCTGCTCCCCCGCCGGTCATGAGCGCGGTAAGCATTCGCCATCGGCTCTTGTCTCCGAGCGAGATGTCTGACTGAAATCTTTTGCCTATGCAGCCCAAGGTCGAGGTCTTCCAGCAAACGATCGTCACCAACGACATGGGCGAGCAGGAGACCGTGAGTCGAAGCCCTCGACTCTGTTGTCGTGTACCCATGCTGACTTCCCCATGCCGCAGGACTTCGGCATGAAAAACCTCAAGGGCGGTGAGCTCGTATGAGAGCGCCCTGTGAGCGAGCTTGGAGGCGCAGAGGCGGACCCGTCGTGGAACCGCTACACCGTCGCTCATTACCACCCCCCCACCCCCGTATATATTACCTACCTACCTACGTACCACCACCACCGTCATCACCGCCACTATTGCCTGCGCGAGAGCGCCGTTCTCCGGGCTCGCTGCCGCCGAGCACGGAGCAGCCACGCGCGCGCCCCCGCCCCCGCTTAGAGAGGATTCTATACCCCTAGCTCGCTGCTCTGGTGTCTCTGGTCTCTGGATCACAATGCTCAGCCCGGACTCGGATAGGAATGTGGTCTCCGTCGCGCACTCATTTTGTACTTGGTTCTACTGTAATGTGGTCCGTTCTCTTGGAGCTCTTTGAGTGTCCTGTGTGCATCATCGTATGTGAGCGACGCTGTGTGCTCTCTGGGCGTACCCCGCGGACGGCGAGGTACATTTCGCGTCGCGAAGCCTGATTCTCTCCGCTGGTGCGCATGTACTGCGACCTCTCCGCATGGACGTGTAATCGAATATGACCTCCCAGGCGTGAAGATGATATATGACACATGTATGTAATGCGCGCGATGTTGACGTATACTGCATGCGCTTCCGGAGAAGGATTTCTTGGTGTTACAGACCTCGGTACCGGGATGGGCGTTTTTGCGGATCATTGAAAGAAGGGTATCATGGACGTGTCATTTCGCCCAGAAAGCGGAGTGCATGCATATGCGAGGTCTGAACCGTCATGCACATATGACTATAGACCGTATCATAGAAGGGGCGATGACAGCCGTCATGCGCGCCGCCGCGTACTGAAGGAGCGGCGCATTCAAAGCATGTGGCATACGAACTGCACAAGGAGGAGGGGACACGAATGCATACGCGGACACGAGGCAAGAAGGGGGAGAGGTCGCTCATGTTGAAATGTGGAGGGAACGGGGAATACCGCCAGAAAGGTTGACAAACGCAAGTGCGACTACAACTACGTAGGGTAGGTACTATCGAGAAGGATGACGGACAACGCAGAACGACCGAAACAGAGACGACCGACGAAGGAACCTATCACAACCGGTACCAACGGAGCACCTCAGTTAACCTCCATGTCATCCGGCCCCACCTACAGTTCTTCCTAGTCGCAGACTTAGGAGGAGCCTTCGGAAGGTTTAGGCGCTTCGGAGGAGGGAGCGTCTCCGTTCGCTCGTCCCGGGCCACCACCGCGGGTCAGGCCGGCGGAGGCGAATCCGCGGGCGGCGAAGCCGCCTCGACCACGGCCACGTCCTACGAAGGAGCCCCGGGACCCGTTCTCAGAAGCGCGCGACTCCTTGTCCGTGGCTTGCTTGAGTTCGGGGACGCTATCGTTGAGTTTCTGAAGAAAACGTCAGCATCCCTTCGTGGGACAGGTACAGAGAGCGCATACCTCGCCCTGCCTGGCCAAACCGGCCTTCATGGCTTCCTCGTCGCCAAACTCAACATAGCACATCTTCTGGTTGCGACCAGCAAAGTTCTGGGGATAAGTGACGCGGATGATCTGGCGGGCAACGTGAGCAATGGTGCGATACCCCATGGTTGTCATGACTTACCCCTTCCTTTGCATCGCTAAAGAAGTCCCTAACTTCCGTCTCGTTCGCGGGATTCGGCATGCGCATGAAGATGGTCCACGGGTTGCGTGCCGGTCTCCTGCTTGTCGGCGTTCTCGCGCCCGTGCTCTCCGTGGCCGGAGACGTGATGCCGTCCTCTGGGCCCTTGCTGTCCGTACCAGCAGCCCCGGTGGTAGAGACCTCAGGTGTAGCCTTGCCGGACTTCGGGCCCTGCGGCGGCGGACTGCTCAGGTCGACCTCCGCTCTCGGCTGGGCGGGCGACGCCGTGCCGCTGCCCGTTCCGCCCTCCTTCGCCGCCGCTTCGCGCTCGGCCCGCTCCTGCTGCTTCCGCTCCTTCTTGCGTTCGCGCTTCGCACGCTCGCGCTCGGCCTTGTCCGCCGCGGCCTGCGTTTGCTGGCCGTTGAGCTTCGGCGTCTCCCGGCCCGACCCGCCCGACCCGGGTGGCGGCGTAGTCGGTTTTGACTTGGACCCAGTCAGATGTGGCGGAAGCGGCTTCTCGGTAGCGGCGGGCGTCGCGTTCTTGGGCGTGGCAGCACCGCCAGTCCCACCGGTCCCGGTGGCTTGTACGGGCAGCCCTGACGTCGCAGAGCTGGGAGTTGCAGCGACGGTGGAGGGCGTCACCGTACGACGGTACGCGTAGTTGAAGCCTGAGACATCGGTCAGCGCTGGGCCACTGCCAACAAGACATATACATACCTTGGCTCTTCAACTCAGCGCTGACGCGGCCATCCTTGATGTCCAACACAAGCGAGCCGTACGCTGCGTCACACAGGTTCCAGTTCCAGCAGTTCTTCCACGCCGGCTCCTCACCAAACGGTTGCCCGGTAGGAGCCTGCTGGTTGGGCGGTGGCGGTATCCGCTCGATGACTGAGAGAGCCTTGTCGAGAAGGACTCGCTGGTGCTCGTCGATTACAGCGTCCACTTGCGCCTTGACGCTCTCCCAGACTTTGTCGAACGCTTCCTTGCCCACGACGAGCTTGTGCCGCAGCCCTTCGAAGTCCGCCTGAACGCTGAACTCGTTGTACGAGGATGCGTACCGGAAGTGCAGGCCCGCTGACACGGTCAAGTCTGCCTTGAGCACGAGGCCGAGCTGGTTGATGATGCCCTCGCGGCCAGGACTAGCATGCGTCACGAGCAGACGCGTCTCTGTGGGGTCGAACACCCTCTGTGCGGTGTCAACGAGCTCACCAATCTGCAGAGCCGTCGTCCACATCGTCCCTTGACCACCTGCAATAGTCGCGTTGCCGTCCCCGTTGTCGAACATCTTGTGTGGCACGAGCGCGCCGCCAAGACCCAACAAGCGCAGCTTGACACCGCCAATGTCGAGACAGCGCGTCGTCGCCTCGTCGAGGACGTGCAGGTTCTCAATCTCGTACTGGCCCGCGCGGAATTTCTCGAGCACGATGACGTCCTCGCACGCGCCCCATACGGTGTACACCGGCACCTGCAGTTTGATCTGTCCGGAAAGTAGGAGGGGGAACTCCGACAGCAGCGAAATGGTCACGGTTGAGCGAATGGCCGAAGGCGGGTTCTCAGGAGCGAGTAGGTGGTTTCTTTGCGCGGCCGGGATTAGCGGGGAGTACATAGTGAGGTGGCGGAGCGTTCGGTCGTTTATCCTGTCGAGACTGGACGCCTCTACCGCAGCGTCAGCAGGGAGGACACGTCCGAGAGCAAGCTGCGGGCGCACCGAAGAATCCAAAGTCTCCAGTATGGATAATAGCAGACGCATTTGCTTCCCTCGCGAGGTCATTGAGAGCAGAAAGGCGGCCACGGATGTCAGCTATGCAAAGGAGTCTCCCCTGGGCGGTATCGAAGACTTTTGTCTGGGTATTTACTTGGTATTGCGTGCGAGGGTTGGGGGAAGCCGTGGGACGAGTCGAAGTAGAGGCCGGACGGGAGAGGTTCTGCATTTTGGAGAGGAGGGGAGGTACAAAGGACGAGAGGGGCACAAGCACTCGGAGCTCGAGGAGCACGTCGCAGCCCAACACTCGCAGACGTTACATCAAAATTTGGTAACACTTGCCTTATCCGGCCGTTGTAACCACACACAAACCCCATTCTAGGGTGTCGCGTAAATTCACGTAATGTGCCGCTTTCGGACGGTGCTTGCTCCCAACCATCGAAGAGCATGTCCTGTTGCGCAGAAAGCAGGAAGGCGTTGTAGCGTTGATGTCGTGGTGGTACAGACGTGCTCATAGTGCGTTGTCGGGACGAGCTGATCGCACCGGAGAATACAATGTTTTTGAACGGCATGGCGCATTGTGCGATGCGGAAACGTCCGTACGCCGGCTGAGGGCATGCACTGGCGGGCTCGGAGGGGCGGCCGAGCACTCGCCTCTTATCGTCCTACTACGATGTGCTAGGAACACGCCATCGCCCTGCCTCCGCTCGTGGCACTCTCCAGCTCAGCACCGACTCCGCCGCCGTCTCTGGTCTTCTCAGGATCCTCCCAATACTCTCGGTCGTAGATCCCTGTTCTCATGACCAGCATCCTCCATGGCGGCCAAAATACAGCCCCCGCAGGACAACACGGGCTCCTCAGTGCTCTCTCAGATGCCACCACCGATCTCTCTAGCCTCGTCTGTGCTCGCCTCTACAATATCTCTACCCGAGGACCCGCTCATCGCATATTCTGTGTTCGTATGCGCGCCCGCCACAGCGGACCCTCTGGACCAGCTCGAGCTCGCCCGCCGGATCGTCCTACGCAGGAACTCGGGCAAGGCCTTCTTGGAATCGCTTCTACCGATCGTGCATTTAGGCAAGGATGGGTGCGCCCTCTACGTCTATGCTGTTGGGTCCACACAGCGGACCTGCAACGCCCATGACGCCCTTGCCAAACTAGAGTTTGACACCCTCACATGTGAGTGCAGACCATTGCCCGTCCACGCCATCTCCGCACAGACACCATTCAGCGGGAGTTCCTCTTGCGACACTCAAGACGGTTATGAGGCCATGAGCTCGGAGATGACGCTAGGCCGTGCTATTGGCGGAACGCTCATCTCGTACGGGGACCGCATACTGACCATGCTTCTTTTCCAGTATCGGAATCTTCCTCATTTATCCCCGCTGCCATCTATCCCTGCTCCGCCGCCTGTTCTACGCAGTCAACTCCTTGCGAACGCTGTCTGGAGCACACCCTTCCTTCGCCCTCCGGTTCCCCACCGCAGCTACTCCCTCGAGCTTCGCTGCGCCTGCCACTCACACTATTCCTCCAAGCCACACGTGACAGGCTCATTGATGAAGTGGCTGAGGCATCGAAGTTGAATCCCCACGGACGGTCCGTCGCCCGGCTGAAAGGCGGCTTTCTCCTGGGCTCTCTTCCGACGTCTTCAGAGTGGGGTTCCGGATGGGAAAGCCACGCGCACAGTCGCCCGCTCATTGCATGCAACTTACAGGTGCACATCGCCTTCTCGGCGTCAGTACCCTTTTCGGCACGACTCGTGGTTCATCCAGTAATGCGACCGACATACTACCTGCCCCTTCACCGTTCACTCCCGTTGCCCGCTGGCACTCCCATCGTATTGCTCCCGCATGGCGTGCCGGCGTATTATCTCAATACGTACAGCGGCCCCGCAGCAGCGTTGACCGCTCAATTTGAGGAGGCCCTCCTGGGATTAGGCGCCGCGAACTGGAAGTGCTCCGCCTCTCGCGATCAAGCGGAGAGCAACGATTCTCAGTCACGCCGGACTTCATCTCGTCAGGAGCATCCTCCCTACGTCATCGCCTGGCTCGCGGTGCAGAACAAGCAAGGAGAAGACAAGGGAATGCCTATAGTGTGGCCCGCTACACTATGTGTTTCCTACCATGTTAGCTCACCCTCTTTGCACGCTCGATCTCCTCTGAGCTACATCCCCGAACTACCTGCGCAACTCCAGTCTTCACCCCCTCCACCTCCTTCGGCTGTTCCGGCAACGTTCTCCTTTAGCACGGCAGCATCCTCTGCTATCGATATACCCGCAAGCGCGTCGACTCCTCAATCGCAAATACCTCCCTTGACCTCGGAGAGATTGACCCCATCGTTCCAGAGAAGACCCAGTATACTCCGCTCGTCACCGACCAGTGACTCCTTGCGCGCTTTCCGCTCGCTGACGCTAGCCAGGAAGCCCTACAGTCGCCAGATGAAGAACGTGGCTTCGGAGGTGAGCGGTTATGTCGACTCAGTCGTCAAGGAACGCGAACGCGAGAGGGAGCGACTGCGGAGAGAACGGCAGGAGCAGGAGCTGGCGAACCAGCGTGCTAAGCTCGCGAGCACACAGCCACCGCCTTCCGCTGAGCCTTCTACACCCGCGCCCGTCCCTCAGAAGCCCACTGAGTCTACACCAGCGGATTCTACGGCCAACGCTCTCCAGGAACCCGGCCCGTCTTCACGGCCTGCGGAGGTTGTCGAACCAGAGTCTCAGCCGACAGTAGAGTCTGACCACTCTGGCGATTCTTTGTTCTCTCCACCTGATGCTACAATCGACCTTCCCTCCACAGAGGAAGAAGCTCCGACGGCTCCTGAAGAGGCCCCGACGGGTGCCGCGGTACCTCCACCTGCCGACGAGGCAACCATCCCGGTTCCTATGAAGACAGAAGAGTCGTCCTCCATGGGCTTCGATCCTTTCAGCGGTTTCGATGGATCTTGGGGACAGCAGTCTAGCTCGTACATGGATACGAACATGTACGACATGGACTTCAGCATGAACATGGACTCTCTGGGTGGCGGTCGGACAAGCGGGGCGGGAGTGGGCAGCTTCGATATGGACGACGGCTTCGGGGTGTTCACGGAGGACGACTTCGACTTCTTTGACGCGCCGAGTGCACAACGCGGAGTAGCCTCAACTACGCATCCTAGCGCTGGTGAGGCGGGGGCGGGTATGACGCCTGCGACGGCACCACCACTGCCGGGACTTACTCCACTACTAGCAGGCGATGGCCCACTCTCGGGCCCTGGACCGCCATCTGCAGGCGTGAGCCACTCGTCGCCATGGATGGCACATTTAGGTGATCCATTCACTCCGCGAAATACCGGAGATATGCATGGGACCGTGGACCATTCTATTCCTCCTGACCTGCTCCCGCCTTCGCCAACAAGGACGCCGTCAACGCACTCCGCTCCTGCGACGCCTTCCGTGCAGCTCTCCGATCCGTACAAAGCACATGAGGGGCGCAAGTCGAGCCTCTCTGCTCTTGGTCCCAGCATCTTCGACCCCATCCCGTTCGCTTCGAGTCACCGACAAGCGGACGGGAAGTACGCTGTCGGCAAGTTTGCGCTGCCCTCTCCACCGGCAGATCAAGACCGCACCGAGGCCATTATATTCAACACCGGAGGCCCTCCATCTCTGTCCGGATGGAAGTTTCGCTACAGTGCGGTCACGGATCCCAGAATAGGTGTGGTGAAGAAGCTCATTGGGGTCAAGCGGAAAGGCGCAGAGCAGGGCGTGCGGGATCAGCGGAGATCGTCCGCGTGGGACTTCTACCGTGAGCCGGAGGAGTGGCAGAGCAGCTCGCCGCCCACGGCTGCGATGGTCGACTCAGAGGAGTCCGAAGACGAGCAGTGGATGGAGGACGAGGAAACAACGTCGGCCCCACGGCCGTCGACCCCTCCGCCTTCGTACCTTCCTCTCGGGCCTACCCTGCTGCAGACTCATTTCCATCACTCGTACTTGCTTCCCATGTGTACGCCTTTGCGTCCTCCAGGAGTAGCCGCTGCTAGCCCTCCCGGAAACGCCCCGCCGATGTCTGTGCCGACTCCCGTGTCTCCTGCTGCGATCCTGGGAGCGGCATCGGAGAAGTCGAAATCTCTGGAGGCAGCTGGTCAAGTTCTGGTCAAAGAGGTGGTTGAGAATCCGATGTGGTCCGAGGCATGGCGAGCGAATGCCTCGCTGACATTGATGCCCCCCGTTCTCCCAGCGAAGCTCTGGCAAACAGACGCGAAGTTCATCAGCCACTTGCTCGATGCACGGAGGGAAACGGGTGCTCCCGTTACCCTGCAGAATGTTGTTGGAGGTAGGAAGGCATTCTTGCGCCGATGTTCTGCAGCTGACTCTCGCTCTCTGCAAAATCATCAGACGATGGTTCCCCTGTTAATCTGCGCGCCCTGGAGCCGCCGATGCTGGCCGTAGGGAAGGACGAGGCCATCATCCAGTTGTCTACGACTTCACTTCGTTTCTGGGAGAAGCTTGGCCTGACGCCTCGTGCTGGTCCTAAGGATGTTACAGCCTTCATTTTCTACGAGGGTACTGATGAGAACCGCGATACGGAGTTGGAGACTTGGTTGCAGAAGGTGTCTGCGGCGTATTCGGTGAGTTGTACATTGCCATCTGTTGGACAGCGCTGACTGCCGAGCAGGCGAAGAACTTTGGCTCGCACGCTGCTGGCATCTCCAGTCATTGTACGAAGCCCGGCTTGGTACCCACGCGCTTCGATACCCTGCGCAAGACCCTCAGTGCGTCCTCCAGCGTCTATCCGTGATCGTCGAGTCTGAAGGAGACTTTCTATGTAGCGAGCTTCGTCTCAACCATCCCGACTCGCCAGCCTCATTTGGTGTTCTACATCGCGACGCCATCCCGGATTATCTCACCCTCATCAACCGTTCTTCGTCAGATCCTCTCAGCTGTGCGCCGTTTCTATAAGGCTTATTCAGGAGGCGATATCCTGGTACACTTCGTCCCCGAGTCACTCATCGAAGGCATCCACACACACCCAGGCTCCAATCTGAGCGGCTTGGATGACTTCGTATGTAGCGTTTACGACCGTCTCCTGGTGCCGGTGGCTCGTGCGATGTCGCGCAAATTCTTCGCGCTGAGTGCACCCGTTGTCGGCTACTTCGAGGCTCCTGCCTATGCTCTGATATCTTCGCCAGGCAACAAGTCTCATGCGGAGCGCGTTTCACCTCAGGTGTCGTTTGCGCTGGAGTCCTCTGTGTCTTCTTTGGACGTGATGAATCGGCACATGCTGCTTCATGTCGGCTACCAGGTCTCTAGCTGCGGTCGCTGGATTCTCGCAGCTTGCATTGACGCCGAGGGCGAGGCGCACGAGTTGAAAACCTGGCTCACACCTGACGACAACATCGAGACTTTCGTGGTCAATCAGGTCTGGAACTTCGTACACGAATTTGCCAGGCGCGCGAACATCGAGTGGAGGATTGTCGTCACCAAGTTGGGCTTGATGGGGTATTCAGAAATCGATGGTAAGTTGACAACTCATTCTGTGCCGATAGAACTCTATTTGATTATGATGACTCGACTAGCTTGGGTTTCGTTCCTGGAATCAGCCGTCGCTATGTCCTCTGAAGTCCCACCAGTACACGTAACGCTTCTCGCCGTCGATAACGAGAACTCCTGGACTTTCCTGGCTCCTCCTGAGACCGGTTCCCTCGAGATTATCCGACGCAACTCGGCCCCTGCCGCCTCACCACGAACGTCTGCACGCTCCTCCCATGCCATTTTCTCCGATGCTGCCTACACAACCTATGCTCTATCGTCCCCTCCCACTCTTGCTCTGTACCCAGCCTACACCGTCGATCGGTCTAGCAAGTGTATCCCCTCTGCGCTCATCCCTGGTTCCTCGGACCTTCCCTATATCCCCGATCTGGAAGACGACTCGGAGACACCAGCCCATCATCTCCCTACTACTGCCGACATCCTACGAGTTCCGGCTTGGCGTACGATCATCTGCGCGCCATCGCTGACAGACCATACCTCAGTTTCCACAACCAGCATTTTCCAGCTGCACGTCACGCGATCTCTGCGGTCTACCTACGAGATTTCACTGAGAAAGAACGAAGTGGTCGACACTGCCCAAGTCCATACGGAGCATATGGACGACATCATACGCAACTTCAACGACCTGGCCGTCTTAGCGCGCTCAAGGTGGAAGCTGCGTGCCGACCCTGCATTGCCGTTCCACCTCGCCGCGCTGGAGGTCATGCGTGCGGCTCTGAGCGGAGGAAGCACTGATTCGTAGGAACGCATGTGCGTTTTCCCGCGAGCCGTATCGCGGCACGTCTCAATCGTCTCTCTCGTCTTACGGTTTGATTGGTAGACATTCGGTACGCATACTTGAACACCAATCGGTACAGTAGTTCCATACATTATCACTCGTCGCCTCGTTTTGTTTGCTTCTCCATAGCACAGATCCCTTGCCATGTAACTACTGTACAGACTCTTGCAAGCCTATTCCCCCGTGTAATCTCCGTGTAGTATTGCATCCTTACAATGCATCAGTGTAGTCAAACAGATCCATCCACTTCCGATGCGCCCACGCAGGCCTCCCGCCCCAGCTAGGTTCTGGCCCCCAGACCGGTGACCCACTGAGGAACTGATGCGGTCCACCTCGTCCAGCCCAGCGCGCGCAGTGCCCGGACTTTACACGGGTGACGGCGTGTTCTGCACCTCTCACGAACCCTCCGCCTGGAGCCGTCCTGCAGTACTTGCGCATTCAGTTGCCCCGGAACGTGTTGAGACATTCGCGGATGGCGTTCTGATGCCGACTCTCATGTCAAGCTAGGCTTGGGCCGATCCGACTCGGAGAAGGTTCGAGGCAATCGAGGTCTTAGTATGGGCAGCGTACTCCTTCCAGTGTTCAAAGCCGTGCTCACGGGCTACTGCTGACCGGTATGTTTCAGCACGCAGTTGAGTGGTGCCACAAAGTATGCTGTGCGCAGTCGGTCGTCTGTGTACTACGAGCAACTGCGCTGTCCCTTGGTGCTTTCACCGCCCAATATTCCAGTGGTGAACTGACCATCCATTTCACTGAAACTTCTGCTGCCCTGACATCGGCCGACGCATGACGTCGGTTCGTGATCCGCCTTGAGCAGAAACGCCCTAGATGCGGTCTTGCGATGGCCGTACGCCGGCCTCATGGGACCTGCATACGACGGGCAGAAGTAGGCCTTGTCCGAGAGACAGCATTCCTACGTACATCGCGGGCCTCGGTGCACATGGTCCATCTGTTGGCCGCTATCTTGTGACCGCCCAGGCAGGCCGTGGTCAGTGGACAGTGGTCGCCGCTGCCAAACCTACCGTGCTGTCGCGGTATAAATACGAGCCATAGGGAGCCCACCAGACCAGCAGTGACCTACCAGTCTCGCTAACACCCTCAGTCGCATCCGCACTCGAGACATCCTCATCCTCACCAGCACCATCATGCAGTTCACCTCGTTCACCGCCCTCGTCCTCACCTTCACCGCGCTCGTGTCCAGCGCGTTCGCCGTCACGGTCTCCTACGACCAGACGTACGACAATGCCAACGGCGACCTACACACGGTCGCCTGCTCCGACGGCCCCAACGGCATGCTCAGCAAGGGCTTCTCGACGTTCGGGTCGCTCCCGCACTTCCCCAACATCGGCGGCGCGGCAGCGGTCGGCGGCTGGGGCTCGGCCAACTGCGGGACGTGCTGGAAGCTCACCTACCAGGGACGCAGCATCAACGTCCTCGCGATCGACCACACCGACGCTGGGTTCAACATCGCCCTCGAGGCGATGAACGTCCTGACGAACAACCAGGGCGAGTTCTTGGGCAGGATCGACGCCCAGGCTACCCAGGTCCCGGCCTCCCAGTGCGGCCTGTAAATTTGGAGAGCGAGGTGAGTCTCGGGTTGCTTCCGGGATGGATAGCTTGGACACTGACACGAGGTGTGTGCGGTGCTCAAGGTGTCGCGCTCTTCAGATGGACACCCGGAATCGGACTCGGACTTGGATACGGACTCATGATCACGAACTGGACGCTTATGGACTACGATGCATTACCACGGACAAGTTGTCACGACCTCTGTAGTTGTTCTTCGATAGCCCATGTAGCGTGCTGTAACTTGGGAATACTTGTGTAACCTGGAATGTTTGGAGTCGATGCGCGGCAGGAACAAGAGCCTGAGAGAGCCTCAGCAAGGGTCTGAGAGATGGTTGAGAGCAAGAGCAAGCTCCGGTCCGAGTTCCGTGGGGCGCAAGTTCCGGGCTAGGCGGGGGAACATGTGATTACCCCGCCCTTTCCCCGCGCCCGATTTGGAAGGGCTGAGTGTTGGGACGACAGCATCCGGGGTCGGGCCCTCGTCCCCCGACGTCCATAAAGCCATCTTGGTCCCCGACCACCACCTCCTACCCTTCGCATCACCCCACCGAGTCTCCTTGCCGCCATGTTCCGCTCTGCTGTGCGCGTCGCGAAGCCTGCATCATCTGTCTTGCGCCAGAGAGCGTCGGTGGCCCCGAGGATCGCCGCGAGGTATGACGACCAGATACTCTGTCTGCGCATATGCACCCTGACCCCATGTCTATGATGTAGACATTTCTCTCGCTCGCAAGTCGTTGCATCAGATGCGCACCCAACATCTCTGGACACCTTTACCGAGGAGGAGCAGATGCTCCGAGAGTCTGGTGCGTCCCTCCTAAGTGCCAGCGGGTTCGTTACTAAGACCAGCTGCCGAGTACAGTTAGGAGATTCGCGGAGGACGTTGTCGGGCCAAAGGTCCGCGAGATGGACGAGAACGAGATGATGGACCCAGAGATCATTAAGGCACTCTTTGAGCAAGGAGTACGTCCTCTCGCGTCTCTCACTCTCGTTTCTGCTCAACTCACCGTTGTGTCTTAGCTCATGGGCATCGAGACGAGCGCAGAGCACGGTGGTGCAGAGTCATCTTTCACTTCGGCTATCATTGCTATCGAAGAGCTCGCGCGAGTAGACCCCTCAGTGTCAGTCATGTGCGACGTCCACAACACCCTAGTAAACACCGTCGTCCGCAAGTACGGAACCAAGGAGCAGCAGGACAAGTGGCTGCCGAAGCTGGCACAGACAACAGTATGTAGTCTTGTCCTTGCAGCACGACACAGTTCTGACCCCCCTGCTTCTCGTCAGCTTGGCTCGTTCTGCCTTTCGGAACCTGCCTCTGGATCAGACGCGTTCGCTCTGCAGACCCGAGCGAAGAAGGATGGCGACCACTGGATCCTCAACGGCACCAAGATGTGGATCACTAACTCATATGAAGCGGACTTCTTCCTCGTCTTCGCTAACGTACGTACCCACCTCATCCTCACTACCCCTTTCCCGACTGAAAATGCCTCAGGTCGACCCAAGTAAGGGTTACAAGGGCATCACCTGCTTCATTGCGACCAAGGATATGGGCATCAAGATTGCGAAGAAGGAGCAGAAGCTCGGTATCCGCGCTTCCTCAACGTGCTCGCTCGCGTTCGATGACCTTCGAGTGCCTGCGGAGAACATCATTGGCGGAGAGGGCAAGGGATACAAGATTGCTATTGAGATTCTGAATGAGGGTATGTCTTATGGTCGCCATCCCCACGATGCATTTGTTAATGTGCCTGCAGGTCGTATTGGTATTGCCGCACAGATGCTCGGACTTGCACAAGGCGCGTTCGACAAGGCTGTACCATACACCTTCCAGCGCTCGCAGTTCGGCAAGCCTGTGGGGACGTTCCAGGGCATGGCGTTCCAGCAAGCGCAAGCCGCAGTCGAGCTTGAGGCTGCGCGTTTGCTGACCTACAACGCTGCTCGGCGCAAGGAGGAGGGCCGCGAGTTCGTGCGTGAGGCAGCGATTGCGAAGTACGCGGCGAGTCAGGTCGCTCAAAAGGTGTCCGGCGCTGCGATTGAGTGGGCCGGCGGTGTCGGCTTCACGAGGGAGACCGGCATCGAGAAGTACTGGCGAGACTCGAAAATTGTGAGTTCTTCGGGTTCCTTTTTACGAGCAGGATGTGTTCTGATGCAGAGGAATTGTAGGGCGCGATCTACGAGGGCACGTCGAACATTCAGCTGCAGACGATTGCGAAGTTCATCCAGAAGCAGTACTCGTAAACGTACTAAGCTTTCCTATTGGCTATCGATCATACCAGTATACTATGGATGTATAAGTATCAATCTTCCACAAGTACCAACGCAGTACTACGGCGAGAGATATTTTACGGTCGCCGAAGAGGCATCGTCGATCGTGACATCGGTGCGTGCCTTCATAGAGGAGTTCGTGGTGAGATGGATGTTAAATTCCAGGAGTCTCTTGCGCACCTTGTTGTTCAGCACGAGATTGACAATGGTGCCGTCTGTCAGACCGACGGAACTCCCCGCGTTGGTGGTCGCAGACGCGTCTGTGAACTTGATCTATTCGACGGAGTGGTCAGCGAAGGCCACTGGACGCGGTCACATGAGTGGTGTCCCCTCACCGAGCCGAAGTCCGCGAGCGGCACTTGGCCGTACCAGAAGAAGTCTTCCATGATCCACTCTGCTGTTTGCAGCGAGAGTTGCTGAAATGTGTCTCGCCGTCAGTAACCCATTCATCAACGATATGCGCTTCACTCGTACCGGATTGGTGAAGGGGGGTGAGGGCGGCGCGTCGAGCACCTTGGAAGTCGTCTGCCCAGTCGTCTCGTTTTCAATGTCAATCGTCCCCTCGCGGTCGCTTGTCGCAACAAGGCGGAACGTCAATACGTCCCCGGCCGAGATGCGGAAATCGGTGAAGTTCCACGACGAGTCCGGTACCCACTCATACCAGGCGTTGTACGTCAGTTGCCCGTTTTCGACCCAACAATCGACACCCGCTTGGAACAAGCCCTGCGTGGTGCTGCTCTCCGTCTGCCAGCCGTCGATCCCGAGCCAGATGCTCGCTGCGGCGTACGTGCTGGGCGCAAGCGTGGGCACGGTGAATGTGCCGGAGACGGCGGTGAAATTCTCCCCCGCAGGAGGTGAGGGCAGCACGACTCCGGCCCAGTTGTTGCTTGTTGCGGTGGGATTGGCGGAGGTTGCGAAGGAAGCGGGTATAGTGGCGGGGACATCTGCTGCAGGGAGAGCGGGACGGCCGCGTCGCAGAGCGCGTTCTGCGAATATAGACGGCCGGGCAAGGACTTCGCCTACGAGAAAGAGTCCGGCTAGGAGTACGATGGCAGCACGCATATTGACAACAGCGTGATTCGAAGCTCACAGAGAAGGGAAGGACCTGTTATATATGTATGTCGAGGTCGGCGCAGTGGTCGCTATGCGGCGCGGGTCCTCAGCCTGGTCCTGTGCTGATCGATCCATGTGGTCGACGATAGCTTGTGTCTGGCCATGTGGATCATAGCTCCGATCCTGAAAAGTTGCGACATGGTATATTCGCGGAAGGGGCTGCAACTGTTCCCTTGCTATACCTTCAATTGTCCGGTGCTGTACGTAGATGGGCGGTCGGCGGCAAGCCTTGTAATGCTAGCCTCTTCAAAGTCGGGGACTGCTGCACTTCAAAGCCATCGGCACCGGCCATCCTGCCCCAACCCCGCTCGTTCCTGCCAGATAGAGCGCCGTTAATAAGAGCTGCACGCACGAACTAGTAGACCAGTTGGAGGAGGATCATGGTCGCAGTCGCTGGCCCGGCTGCAGCACTGTGGCCATTCACCGCAACAGGCGGGGAATGTCGCTGCTGCTTATACCGGGCCGAGTGCTCCGAAACAGAGCAGGTTCGTCATACGGGCGCTTCGTTTCGTCGCCTCCCACTCACACCAGGACCTGCTGGGTGCACACACTCAGGAGACTCTTTCTCCGTCCCTTCTTTGTCCTCCTTTTCTCGTACGGGTCTTAGGCCAATTCCCACTGAGGACGGGTAGAATCCTGTCTGGGTCGATAGGCGATATATGAGCAATGTCAGCCAGCACCTCTTGTCAGGTGAGCTTTCAGTGGTTGCGGCTAGACTTCCTTCATGTACTGACATCCATTCGCATAGGTGCCCTCTCGGGCTTCGCGTCGACGATAATACTACAGCCATGTTATTAGCTTTCATTCCAGCGCGTCATGGAGACGAGTAATAACTTCATCCCGTCTGTTAGTTGACCTTCTCAAGACGCGTATACAACAGCCGGACCACTTGAACAAGCTCAAGCATTCCCCCCTCTCCCCCCAATCCACCCTTATATTCCGGACTGCTCGAGACATCGTTCAGTCCAACGGTGTCCTCGGACTTTGGCGTGGCACCACTGCCTCCTTACTCCGAAACGTTCCCGGCGTCGCGCTCTACTTCACCGGTCTCAACCAGTTCCGCGCCTTTCTTGCCACGTCGCCATATTTCGCCCCCTTGCGGGCATCGTCAGCGTCTTCGTATTCTTCGTCCACATTGCCGAAGTTGACTCCTCAAGGCAATCTACTTGCTGGAGCGGTCACTCGCGTCGCCGTCGGAATCATACTGAACCCGTTCTCAGTCCTGAAAGCTCGTTATGAGGTTCGTTCTTGCCTCACCTCCAGCGCTGTGATCTGACGACACACCACCGCAGAGCTCCTACTACTCGTATAATTCGTTGCCCGGGGCGTTCATGGGAATCATACGGTCAGGCCCCTCTGAGGTTTTCCGGGGCGCCATTGCCTCCTCGCTTCGAGACGCGCCATATGCAGGCATCTTTGTGGTATTCTACGAACATATCAAGACTACCTTGTGTAAGTCTTGTCATGAAGTCCCGTCCCTCTGTGTGGCTGAATCTGCCGCCAGCGAACGCGGTATCCTCTGCACCGAATGCAGCCGGGATCCCAATACCGTTTTCCACATCAGCGGCCGTCAACTCGTTATCGGCGGCGTCTGCAGGAGCATTAGCGACCCTCGCTACGCAGCCGTTCGACGTCTTGAAGACGAAGATGCAGGTTCGTTCAGAAACGAAGTACCGCGGTCTGCTCAGCACAGTGGCAGCAGTATGGAAGGTGAGAGTTCAACGCCCCAGCGGTGCTCGCACGTCCAAAACTCACTGTGCGCATGTCAGCAACGTGGCCTGCCTGGCTTTTTCGATGGGGCAACGCTGCGCATGTCGCGGAAGATCTTCAGCTCCGCGATTGGGTGGGCTGTGTATGAGGGCGTCCTGATAGCCATGCGCGCAACATGAGCCGAGTCGGGACACTGTATCTCCATGTATACTCTGTAGCTCTCATGGGCCGAATAGCATCTGCACTCACCCTGCGCGATTTGTGCAGGCTCGAGTCGCTGCATGGGGACTAGACTACCGAGGCTCCGCGTATGTGCATGTGTATCCGCAGTCGATGTCGGCATAAATACAGAGATACAAGGGGAAAGCGTGTGATGACCGTCACATCACAGAGCTGCGTCATATCGTACACATAGATCACCACCCGAAAAGCATCTGCACGATGCGCCGGAGGAAGTCGAAACCGAAAGGAGAAGCACTCATCTGCATTTCCAACGCTTTCAGGCGTTCGGATAGGGCAGCCATATTACGGGACAGTTCCTCGACCTAGGGGGCCGTTAGTTGGGTTCGTAGGCGTATGTGCGTGGGGAGGGCAGACGAACCGACTGCTCGCTGGAGTGCCGCGACCCAGGCGGTGTGAGATGGCCTGACAGCGTGCGGTCATCGCTGCCTGTTTCCCCGCGCAGGCTTTCGTAGGCCTTCTCGTAGACGTGCACCTTCGTCGCCACATAGTCAGTTTTTTCCCTCTTTGTGTCGTCACAGGTGGACGAACCGACTGCTCTCTGGAGCGCCGCGACCCATGAGGCGTGAGATGGCGGGGCATCGTGTGATCCTCGCCGAAGATGCCTCCGCGCAGGCTCTCGTAGGCGTTCTCATAGACGTTCGCCTATACCGTCATATAGTTAGAGTCTCACATCTGTGTGTTGGCATACGTACCTCTCGGTAACACTTCTTGAACAAACCATCTGCGTAGCGGTCGACCTGCTTGTCGATGTCTTTGCCCTCGGAGCGCCAACCCCGAATGAGTTCGCGCATACGATCCTCGAACGCAACGAAGACTGCGATGCATGACGTGGCGAGCTCCTCCATGGCGATCAGGTCTGCATCTTCGACGTAGGACGAATGCACCATCTTTGACACGGTTTCACGGAGATGCACCATGAGCAGATAGAGCAGAGGCATGACGTGCTAGACACAAGCGACATCAGAAGGGGACCACTATCAGCGTGTAATGCTGCCGCGGACTTACCAGTTCAATGCGTGAATCTCCCACTGCGCAATGGATAGAGATCCTATCCGTGAGATGGCTGCCGAAATGAGCGAGGTTCTTCGCGATCTTGATTTCCTCGTGCGTTCGGTATTCTTCTTGAAGACGGCGGAGCTGATGAGGGATCCCACTGGTCACCGTCACGTCCTCCACGTCGGCGACTAGCACGAGGATCTTCAGGGATTTGACAATGTCCTGAACTAACAGCCACGACTTTTGGCTCCTGTCAGGCATGGTGCTCGAGTGGACAGACTGCTCGATTTCCTGGATCGTTTGCTTGATTCTATGGTGATACCTACGAAAGAGAGCGCGGTGAGTCAAGCTAGGCTGGGGACATTGCAATAGGTATCACCAGGTGTTGTTGTTGTACCATCCACAAGCCCAGCTAGATATCACTTGAGTCATCACATATGCAGGTACAACAAGGGACTCACAACGCAAACCATTGGGGATTCGTCCAACCGTTCAACGAGTTCCGGGCGGAGATGAACTCGTTGAATTCTGAGACGGAGATATATCCACTGCCATCATCGTCCATAGCATCCCCGATTGCCGAGTGATCTGCACAGTAGGAGACACATCTTTGAGAGATGGAGCAAACGACTTCTGTGTGAATGTGGCTTACACATCACGCGAGAGAAGAATTGCAAAGTCCAGGCATCTTCATGTCTGCCGGAAGAGGTGTGGAATTGCCTCTGGTAATGCTCGTGCAGTCCTGTGGGAGCCCCGTGGATCCAGCATGAGGTTGAGCGATAACAAAGAGACAGAGGTACCTTCGATAAGAAGCCGGCCCTTGACGATAGCCTTCCATTGCTATGTATGCAACAAGCAGATGTTATCGCTTTGGTCACGAAGAGCACTATGCACAGGAATGACCCTACGTTGCCTACAACGAACGTGAGTTAGCGTCCGATCGGTATATGTGACCGATCTGCCCACTACACTCACTTTGCCACATAGACTGGAGATCTCGATCCTCTATCAGCTTATGGGGGCCTTCGTTGAGCTATACAAGCACCTTGAGCGAGTTGAAATAGAGGGTACGAGCAAACGAGGATTCACCCGGTCGAGTATGGCAACTCGTGAAGCCGATACCGCATCTTGCACGCTCTCGAGCTTCTTCAAGTAGCGAGCACTGTGCGCATTGGACGCCTCAGACTAACATACCGACGATGTTTTGCCTACGTACGTCTGGTTCTTCAGCAGCTCCTCGAACCCCTGGCTGAGGGTTTCCTTCATCCCCGCGGTTGCCTTTTCATGCACCATGCCAGCCACTTTGTCCACCAGCTCAGGATTCTGCGGTATAAAGTATAAGTTCTCCCGGCAAAGCTCGTCATCCTGGCTCACATACCTGCCTGACTGCGTCCGGGCCACCATTGCTTCTGACGAATTCTTCAGCAGCCTTCATGTCCTGATCCAAGAATTGTAGTCGGCTGAGGATCTTGCTGGTATTATCTATGATCGTGGTCAGCTGCAACTGGGTCAACGTCTTCCTCATCTCATTCAGTTCCTCTCTGTGCTGTTCGAAGGTTTTGCTGAAATGCTCCAGCTTCTTCCTGTGGACGGCGGAGAAGAGAACCTTGTCTGCCGCGGGACAGTTCAGGAGTGACGACTTTTATTCAGCAGACTATGGGAGGACTTACAGGTCTTCTGCCAGCGTGTGTGATACGCACTATTATCAGTTGAGTCGAGGAATGTCATGTCATAGGATGGGGTACGAGCGTACTCAACGAAGGCACCTGTATGGTCAACATGAAGCGACGTTAGTTACAATGATATCGCGGAACCACGAGTAGCAGTTGCTCCATACCGAATTCGCCTATGGTCTTAGCCATACTTCCGACGATGGTATGCAGCTTTCCATTCACGTCCTCTTCAATAGTTCGCTGGACTTCGGTGAGAAACCCAACGTGGTAGACGGTGTTCATCTGGAAGACGGCGACGAAAATAAGCGAGGCAACGAACTATGACCCGCGTCTTCAGATAGCTACCATGGTGGCATGGACGACCACGATATGCGCGTTGTTCTCGTGTCTCGTAAGTTCCATGTTGACTACTCCCTACCGCCGTTGTCAGGACTGCACGGTCTTTCTCCAGTATGTAATGAGCGTGAGAGTACCGTTAACACTGTAACAACCATCTGAAGAGAGGTGAGCTCAGTTTTCTCGACAATCTCAACGAATACGTGCTTGTGCAACGGGGTGCGCACTCGCCACCGCCCCTAGATAATCCAAGACATGGCTCGTGCCCTCCATGACCTTCTTCGTCACGTCATTGACTTGCTGCTTGGTAAGGTGCACTATGTGCCCGACGTGATCAGCTCGAGCGGCCTGATGTCACGACAGGGGAGGCTGCAGTCACATTGTAGGCTGTCGAGCACGCTTTGGGCATCGTTGAGCCCCTGAGCGGCCTTCGCCCCCAATCCTTCTGTCGACTGGGCTTAGCTCAGCGACGTGCCAGGGAATGAGGGGTAGCTTACTGATATCGGATACATTGTTCGTGAGGCGCGGTTCTTCTGGCTGCAGATTCTGTGTAACTTGTCGGCGGCATGCTGGTTTCCAAGGCATTGTTGAAGGGATACTTCAGGGCTGGGAATCTGAGTAGTCCCGGGGCGTAGCGGTGGTTCTTATGCGAAGATGGACAGTTCACCTTGCAGTGTTCCTCACCATGTCGGCGTTGCGGAGTGTGATCACAAGTTCGATTGATTGCAAGCCTGCGGATCCTCACGGCTTGACTGGGAGGCACAGGGTAGCTGGTACGCAGCGCCTGGAGTAGCCAGAACGAGTACCGGCATCAGTGCATACGGTCTGGGCTGTGGCGGCCACACGCAGTCCACGATCCCGCAGGGACCGGCCCTAGGCATGCAATTGAAGACCATCGCCTCCTGGCGCACCTCGGGGAAGCTCTCGCCACTGACATGTAGCAGTGCGAAGCTGGTGTTTCTTGTGTTGACGAGTTCCTTATGCATGCGGTCAGGGATTGCTTGGCCCCATTCTCAATGAGCCAGGCAGGCTTTACAACAGCATGCGATTGTGCTGGGGAACAACATACCGAGCGGTACCTTGTACCCATCCCGCACTGGGTTCGGTACAGAGCGATCAGGAGGGCCTCCCTGCGCGAGTTGAGCGGCTTCCACATGATCTCACGGCCATTGTCTGGCCGATACCTGCTGGTGAACTCGGAATCGGTCCGCGACAGTAACTGTCAAGTGCAGCGTACAAGCCGTGTTGCTAGGGTTCCCAAACAGCCTTCCGCTCCCGTCTTCGCCGATTGGCTGAGACTCGCTTGAGCGGATGCACACGCGGCGGACGTCACGATAGAAAAGGTTGAGATAACAATCCAGGTCCGTACATGCGTTCCGATCGACGCCCAGTCACTGGTTCTTCTTCTCCTCCGCATTGAAACCCTTCGGAATGTCGTTGGAGAGCGGTGATTGGATGCTCGCCAAAGCGGATACGCCGACGAAGATTATGGGCAGGAGGACGAAAAGCGCGACGAGGAGCGCGAGGATGAGGCCAGGCGTGAGCAGCTGGTAGCGCTTCAGAATTCCACCAGCGCTAGGATCGGTCGGTGCCGCTGCTGCGTCGAAGGTGGACGAACTCGTGGTGGACTGGCGAGCGTGCAGGACAGATGCGGGCGAACCCGCATAGATTACCAGGTAATTGGAGAACAGCGCCTCAATCTTCGCAAGTTCGCTCGAGAGCCACGACTCTGTACAAGGGGCACTTCAGTTGTCGCACTCCACGGTGGAATTCACGGACGACGCACGGTGCTCAGTCATGCTGCTCTTCCTTGACGCGCCTTCTTCGCCGTCCTCCAAGGCAGGCAAGGAGATGGAAACAACGTGCTTGCCCTTCCCCGCATCGATCTCCAGGACACCATGATCCGTGGTGTGGTGTACGGAGCGCGAGCCGCAACGACTTGAGAGCGTTTCCGCGAGGCCTTGGAAAGGGTTGGCGTGGTGGCCCCGGCTCTCAACGTAAGGGAGCCGAAGAGAAGAAGGAGCGGTCGAGAGCGCCTTCGCTACATGGCATGAGGGCTCGAGGGTCCGGAGATCGGAGGCATGTAGCTAACGTAGTTCAGTGAGAGTCGCATGACTGGCAGTCAAGAGCATTGGACTTACCCCGGCATGGTCAATCACGACGACCGCGTCATGCTCACAGATATCATCATGGGTATAGAGAGCATTGGCGATGGCATGCGAGTCTGCCTTGTCTCCTTGAACGACGGCTGGGGAGGACAGGGCCTTCGAGCTACCGTTTACAGGGTCAGTTCGCCGTGCTGCACGAGTCTGGGAGTTCCTAGTCGACTCACTGGTGAGACGACCATGCCAACACGGGGTGTGTGTGCGAATAGGCCGACGCCGCAGCCGGCAGCAGTGCGAAAAGGAGGGTGAGGGCGCGGCCTGCCATGGTGGTCGGGATGCGCTCCTCGTCGTTCCCTCCGCGGTCGACGTCAGGCGCAGACAAGCGCCCGCGGCGGGCTTTGCCGCACGAGCGCTCCTGGCTGCTGTCCTGCGGTGGCTGCACCCATTTCTCGCTCTCTCCCCCACTTCCACCCTTCCTTCTCCAGCCCCAGCATGTCTCAGGTCCAAGCTGCTATTCCAAGTCAGCCCCGCGCAAAGCAGCTTCGTGCTTGTCTTCTGTGCTCCATTATCCAAACACCGGCGGACTTCCGGAAACATGGGTGTCCGAACTGCGAAGAGCTCATGCAGGTGCGTGCTATGTGCGAGGCACGGGAACACTGCAGAAATTAACGGAGGATGCTGCATCTCCTGCAGATGAAAGGATACCCAGATCGCATTCAGGCATGCACCACGACTCATTTCGAGGGTGTGATTGCTGTAATCAACCCAGAGGATAGCTGGGTCGCTCGATGGCAGAGGACATGTGAGTTGCCTGTAGCATGTTCGGGCCTTCCTTGCTGATGCTCTTTATCTAGCAAAGTATGTGCGTGGAATGTACGCCGTGCGCGTGAAGGGTCGCATACCGGAGGATGTCGAAGCTGAGCTGGAGAACCGGAACATCAAGTACCGACCACGCGACGGCTCTGAGCAAGACTGATTCCTCCCTCGGCATCCTTCCTGTTCCGCCTTTCTAGATGTCGCGTTGCACGTCCACGCCTCCTCTACTTGTACTGGTATCTGTCGGTCATGATTGTAACACTACCTCCAGCGCGCAAGGGTGCCCCGGCTACCATGCTTCTTGTGTGCGGCCGAGAGTGGCTGGATGCGTCATCCCGTGAGCCTCAGCGAGCTATGAGATGACTTGCCGGAGGTATGGCACATAGGTTTTCAGCGTTATCCGCTGAAGACCTACGTTCCATAGCACGGGCAATATCTCATCTGACGTTTTAGCAGACAGTGGCGACTGGCGAGCCCTCACGGCCGCAGCTCCCTGTACTAATACCCGGTCTGTGTGCCACCGCCACTCCGATGTCCTGCGAGTACAACGAAGCACTATAAAGCGTCATTGCAGAACTTAGAGGACAACGGCGCGAAAGACCGTTTGTAACGGTGCCACTGGAGACAGTGACGCGGACCTCGGTGACTTGCAGGCACGCCGGTGGTTACCATACATGAACAATGTAGCTGATGTAGTACAATGGAATACAGGTATATCATATGTTCCAGCCATGATGCGAGGGTTCAGAAACCGGCGCTGGCGCTGGGACACAAGAGGGCCTTGAGGTTGCCTGATGCCGCTCGCTCGCGGCAGGCGTTGTGCTCCCGCCCTCGTCCTTGGGTACAACTTCGTCATAATACCACCGTGGCAGGATGCCCACCCTGTCCTCGCCTCCTTCCACCTCCCGTACGCCAGCTTCGTCGAGCAGAGAGAACTTGACGCCCTGTTTAGGTTCGAAAACGATCCGCCAGACTCGAGCCGAGGTGTCACTCTGGCTAGAGGGCTCCCCGGCGGAGAGTAAGGACTTGACGGTGGAGAGAAACTGCTGGCCCCAAGAGAAGCACACTTGCGGGTCCCAGGCGCCTGGCTTTCCGCGGACCAACCGGGGTATCTGGATAGTCTTGAACGTTTGCGTGGTTGTGAGCCGTCCGGCTGGGGTGCGGAAGCCTACGACGATCTCCTACAAAGCATGTAAGAACGGCTCTACGATCTGTAACAAATTATCGCATACTCACGGGGACACCTAGCAGGAACGATTGCATGTAGAACTTCAGGAGCTTTCTGTGGCGAATGGGTCAAATACTCGCATGTACCGAAGGAGTAGGAACAGACTTCTCGAAGCGAGCCTCGTCCTCAGCACGCCGGATGGCCATGGACGTCTTCAACTCTACCAAGGAATCTGTTCGACCCGGCGTAAACCTATCTGTAAGAAAGGTCAATACGCTTCAGCCCGTGCTTTGGGGACCGGCGCACCTCGCACACAGTCGACTTCTCCTCCAATCACTAAGCGGCTGTCTCCGAGCTTGGTCTTGACGACACTGCACCATTGTACGTTCGTATCCACGTCGCCTCCCCATCCGACAGGATGGCCGTCTGTTCGCTCGGGCACCCCAGGTCTGGAGGACGTGCACCATGACTCGAAGGAGTATCCGTAGTAAGTCTGCAAACGCTGCTTAGGCGCGAGGTCCTCTCTGCATGCAAATCGGGAGTGAGACTCGGAGCCTACTCTGCAAGTTATGGCCTACTTTTCTGACAGCCTCGCGTCGGAGAGGTGTTCCTCTATGTATAATGTACCGTTGACATACATCGCGTTGAACTCAGACCTGTCGCGGTCTTCATACGGTGCCGTCAAGATTCTCTCTCGCAACGATCATAAGCCGGGTTTATCTCACGCTGAAGTCGCCTGGGGGTGCGCGACTCACTTGGTCATGATCCCTCGCCACGTTACGACGGCGATGTCTCTCAGCCACTTCACGCCGCTTCCGGGACCCATGCTAGCGTCTGCCTTCTGCATAACACGCTGTACAGCTTGCAGCAGGCCATCTAGCCTCGTTCTCTCTTCTGGTCGCTTGATCCAGCGGTCGTACCCGTAACGAAGGTCGGCGCCGGGTGGTGGGTGGACGTAGTAACGCAGAGCGGCATCGGAGAACTCGAGCACGCGCTCGGGCGTGTAGGAGAACGTGAGCAAGCCAGTAGGCTGTTGGAAAGGGACTGGTCGAGTTGGCTGAGCTGAAGTGGTCGAGGGGTACGAGAGGGTGTGGCTGGATACAAGGGTGGAAGACCTAGCTTCTGGATCGACCTCTAAACGCTTCCTCGGTGGTTGGGATGGCTCGGGCGAGCCAGACGCGCGCCTCTTGCTCATAGTACAGATGGCGTTGCAGACGGGGACACGAAGCACCAGGGGCACCGTCCGAGAGCGAGTACACCTCAGAATACAGTAGTGAGAACTTGAGACTCGCCCGACTCCGAGGGAGACGTCGGGTATGCACAGAACAGGCGCCCGATGAGGATCGAATCTCAGCCACGAGGCGGCCACGTGGTGGCTGTGCTCAGTCGCGCCACCAATCAGACGCGTGGCCTGTGATTTCCACCCCAACGCTTTGTGGCTGGAGTCAGTCCTCGAAAGCAGCGCGCCTTCTCTCGTCTGACCACCATCTGCTCCTGCTCACCCAAGACCTAACAGCATTACAACTAGAATAATTGGACCTGAAACACCTAAAATCTAGTCTATGCTCTCTAACTGGGATAAATATGGCCGTCTCAGCCTCGACATTGCCTCCACCGCGACCTCCGTAGGCTTCTCTGCCGCAAAGGCATGCACCAAGCTCGGCGTGCGTACAATCTGTGCCTTCACATTTTCGTGTGAACTCACGCCTCCTGTATAATAGTTTTCAGTGACACGCGGAATAGCCTCGACCGCTGCAGGCATCACTGGCTCCGTCATCGACCACACTCTGTTTCGAGGCAGCACCGGGGCCGGGGCTAAGCTCGGCAGCGCCGTCTCTTCCGTCATCTCAGCGGTCGAGTTTGTCGCCCTCGCGCCCATTCTCCTGGGGGAGACCATCACTTCAACCTCGCTCGTCGCGGCACAATCCTCCTTGTCCATGATCACGGCTATCTTCCCCGGAAGCGATGAAGCCAGCTTCTCTCTCGCCAGCTTTGTCGGTCTCGTCCGTCGTGAATGGAATGAGCCTGCAGCGAGCGAAGGGTTGCCGGAAGAACGCTATGGTCTGGGTGAGGTACTCAAGGCGCTGGCTGGGTTCGCGGCACTCCAGGGTGTTACCAGTGAATGGCAGGAGAAGCGCTGGTTCAAATACATGAAAGAAGTCCCCGTCTACGACGAGTCTCACGTTTCTCAGCCGCGAAAGCGTGTGGACTCTCGTGTCACCATCACTGGAGACACCTTATACGCCAGCCACAGCGGGCGAATCATCACCGCCGACATTACGGAGATACCTGTCCCAGGTTCATGGCCTGCGCCAGAATCCACTTCCCATCCGACACGTTTATCGACGTCGAGGAGACCGCCGGCTGCCGTATCCATTGACGAGATCAAGCAAACGTTTCGGAGGCTGTCGAAAGTAGTCCTGGCAGGCTACGGCGGGGCTAGTCTCCTCTTCTTCGGCGTCTCACTCTCACCCGCGGAGAGGGAGCAGCAGAGGGAGGAATTGAAGATTGCAGACGCCATTGATGCCTCAGAGAAGGAAGCTGCGGGACCTCAGGGTTCAAAGGAGTCCCCGTCGGCTTCGAGCTCCGGCGCTGACATGCCTGGAGGGCCGTCATACTCATGGTGGGACCTACTGATGGGCAAACACGACCATGATATTTTCCTCAACTGGGCGAAGGCACATTCGTCATCTAGCCCAGCACCGGACGCAGCGGTGAGCACACTACGATACTGTAATGCTTTTCACTGATCCTCATCATCCAGGTCCAGCCTCCTACGGCTCATGTGGGTACCGAGAGCCATATGCCGCGCTTTTGGGTCCTCACCGACCATGTGCGGCGGGAAGTCGTGCTTGTTATCAGAGGTACAATGAGCTTGAACGAACTCGCTGTCGACCTCACGTGCGACCCTGTCCCCTTCATCCTTCCCAAGGCCAGCAGTGCGGCCTCCAGGCCTCCCTCACACACATCGCAAGCTCCATCTGCGTCGACAGTCCCCGAGGACTCGTACGATTCATTGGACGAGGATGTCGAGACCATCCCCGGCTCGTTTCCCTTCCCAATGGACCTGTCTGTCCCCTTCCCGCGCTCGCGAAAGGAGTTGGAGAAGTCCACGAAGCCATTCCCCCGATCACGAGTGCCGTCGGAAAGTGCTGATGACGCTGTGTATATCGTGCATGGTGGGATGTTGAGAATGACCCGAGCCATGGGTGCGCCTGGGAAGCCGGTCCATGTCGCTGTCCGAGACGCTCTACGGAAGAACAAGGGCTATTGTGAGTGCTCGCCAATATCTCGTCTCCAGGCATCAGTGACCAATTGCCCTGTAGCGCTTGTCCTTTGCGGTCACAGTCTAGGTGCCGGCGTTGCAGGACTACTTGCTCTCGTGAGTGTTAAACACTGTGCATATGTGATGGATATTGACCGTCTCCTCTAGATGTGGGCCTCGCCCGAAACGCGCTTGACCCATCGCGCTTCAGGCCTCCCGATCAATCGACAGGTTACCGCGTATTGTTTCGCGCCTCCATGCCTTGTCTCTCCTCGCCTCAGTGCGAAGGCGGCTGCATCTGGCCTCATCACGTCCTTCGTATACGGCCACGACATCGTATCTCGCCTTTCTCTTGGGAGTGTACGCGACCTCACAAGAGCGGCTGTATGGCTATGCGCGGCGGAGAATAGGGATGGAGACAAGGCCGACGGTTACTCGAGCGTCACGAAGAAGGCACTAAAGTGGAAGATGGGCAGGGGAGAAGAGGGTGACGAGGAATGGGTAAGCTGTCTTCGCCCTGGTCCCATGTGAGTGAATCGCCGGCTGACGTATGTCTGTTACAGTTCCTCGCCATGCGGAAGACGCTGGAGGCCAACATGCAGATGGCTGACCTCTTCCCTCCTGGACGTGTGTTCTGGGCGCTGCGGGACGGCGACCTTCACCGCTCTCATCGTCTCGGAGCGGGCTCTGGGAAGAGTTCGCCCAAGGAAAAGGTGCGGCTTTTTGAAGTCTTGGACGTGAAGCAGGTCTTCGGGCAGATCATCTTCGCGCGCGACATGTTGAGCTCGCATCTGCCACATCAATATGACAAGGTGTTGCACGAGCTCCTGTAATCACGAATCTCATATACACGTTTGAGGCTCCTCACCTTCTGTAGCATACCCTCCATGTACGATACCTTCACCTACTGCTCTAGCTATGCAACTGCATCACTGTATACCACGTACTACATCGCCGACCCCTCGATACTGTACATCATGTGTTTCGCTTCTCACTGCTGCGACCGGATCGTCTCGTAACATAGGAGCCTCACAAGACCTCCTCAGTTTTTCAGCGACTGCAGATACTCCTCTAGAACCTCCACAATCACTTCGTGATCCTCCTGCATCGTCAGCCCGCTGACCACGATGACGCCCACAACACCCTCAACGTCCCTAACTCGCACAGGAAAGCCGCCACCGTGGATGGCGTATTCGCCCGCACGCTCGCCCAGCATGAACTTGGCGCGGAACGCGTCCTCGTTCCCAGCGTACTTGTTATGCAGGAACCAGGTGCTCCTGCCCCAACGGAGGACTGCCGCGCGCTTGCGTGCAACCCAGGTGTCGTTGTCAGCCTGCGTGCCGCGTCCGGTCGCGCAGTGGAAGAGGAGCTGCGCGCTGTTGGCGAGCGTGATGTTCACGACCGCGGGGTTGGGCGACGCGCGCCGCAGGCGGTCGCGCAGCCGCGTCCCGAGCTCCCAGGCGGTGTCGGCGGTGAAGTGCGGGAGGACGCAGCGCTCTTCTTCCGCTATGATCGCGTCGAGCTGGTTTGTACGATGATGCTTGGTGAACGAGGGCCTAACGACAGGAATATAGTGCTCACGTCTTTGGGCGGGCTGCGGATCTGGACGAAGTCTCCCTGGCTCATGGCGTACTGGTGGGCTGGTAGTATTTGACTGGGTGTGGCTTGCTCGCGGAGCGATGCGAGGGTAATCGGTGGCCAATTTGTACGCTCGCTGAGCTAATCGATGTGGCAGATTATCAGTGCTGGTGCTTTGTCAACCGGTCATCCTGGGCTGTGGAGAGTTTGGGGAGACCCAATAGCGAACTCTGTTCTGAGAATTTCGACGCTGTTTAGGGAGCTTTCCGCAAAAGTGAGTCACACTCATTCAAAACCTCCCCCCTTCAGTGGCCGGAGGGTACCACTGTCAAGCCCGACGCAGTGTGAGATATGGTGGTGCTCGGACGAGGTAGGAAATGCAGTAATAATACAGATGCTACTAAGGTACAATACATAGCGTCAATACAACATCATAGAGCCCCTTCGAATAACAGTTTTCTGGGTTTGCTGAGCGACGGCGCGGGCGTGATGAGAGCGGGCCTGGAGACGGGCCGTCAGCATCCCGGTCCAACAGAAGACTAGTCATGTACTCACATCGAGGTGCCCGTCATGGCAGCAGGGTTCCCCATGATGATACTCTCGGAGACACCGGCAATGCTGTCCGTCTTGCCGTAGGCGGACGCGTCGAACAGGTGGTCCGTCGTCTTCTCAAAGGACGCCAGCATGAGCACGCTGTCCTTCATCTTCGCAACACCGAAGCGCGTGATGCCGAGTACCTCGCCCTAGCAAGAGTCGCGTTAGCAGTGGGACCAAAGGCAACGCCAAGCAAATGCATACTTTATAGGTCATGACGTCTCCCAAAAGCATGACGTGTCGAGGGTCGATACTCATACCGTGACTTTGCATGGTATACTGGATTTCGTTGATGATGGTACGCCGGGCAGCTTCGATGCCCAGAACTTGCGCGACTTCGATGACGTGGTTCGATGTAGTCTGCTCGCCCACAATGCCTATCCTTGCTGTGAGTGGCCAGCGCGCTTGGTAAAGTCTGAAGGACGCATACCCTGGGTAGTCATGACTTTCTGCAAGCCATAACCTTCTACGAGAAGCTCCTTGTCGCCCTTCTTGCCCCGGTGGTCATTCTCCTCCTTGATGTTGATGATGGCACGCCTGATAGTCGGGACACCCTGTACAGAGGTCTTGGTCAAACGGAAATGGGACGACCAGATGAAGAAACGAACCTTGACGACAACCTCCGGTAGCGCCCGCTTGAGCTCACGCAAGCGATAGTACTTGTCAGGACCGTCGATGTAGATGCGTAGACGGTTCTTGCGGGGTATAATGGTAATGGACTGGGGAGATCGGTGAGCATGGGATTGTTTAGGTAGAGAGGTGACGTACCTCTTGCTTGATTTTTAGCTTACGTGCAGCCACAATTGCCCACTTGATGTCATCCAGTGTGAGCTCAAGCTGGGTGCACGTCGGTTTTTGAGTTCTCAATTCATGACAAAGAAAGACCGCACGAACCTGGAGGTCCTGGATCGTTTTCATGTCCACGATCACACCGATGTAGGTATACTCCGGAGCCCATGCTTCCTCAAGTACAGAGGCAATCTAAGACGATTGAGTCGGGAAACTGCGTGGGAGACTAAGGCGCGACGCTTACGTCTCCTATATGTGTGCGCTCTAGGCGACCCTTGACGATACGAGCGGATGCCTCGCTGTCAGCAGTGACGAGCTTACAACTGATAATGGGCGTGCTGATTGCTTTCGCAGCGTTGATAATCTCCTTGATGCGAGGCACACCAAGGGTGACGTTCATGGACGCGACACCAGCGAAGTGGAACGTCTTCAACGTCATCTGCGTACCGGGCTCTCCGATGGATTGTGCACCCACGGCGCCGACAGTCGAACCTGGCTCAATCTTCGCTTTGACGTACTTGGTCCAGCAAATGTCAAGGAAGAGCCGTAGCTGCTCCTCCGTCACCTTCAGCTTGTTGTCAACGGCGATTTTGTCGGCATCTTCACAGCTTGCTCAACACAGCTGTATCATGAGGAAGGCCATAGTTGGACTCACCGGACGCGCCCATGGACAGATCAGTATCGGCATCCCACTCATCCTCGCGTTCAAGCGCTTCGAACATGCCATGTCGTTTGCGGACTTGGCCCAGCTTCTGAGCGATGTTTTCAGAGATGAAGCTGCGAATCGTCGCGAGGTATGCGGCTGTGCACTCGGAGGTGTACTTGCGTGTCGACAGCTCACGGTCGACAAACTCGAGGATTTCGAACGGCAGCAGGCCGCGGGAATGCCTGTTGGCCAGAGACTGTACTCACATTGGTCAACAAACAACACATGATAGAACACTCAAAACGTACGCATGCATGCCGCCATGCTCGCTGATAGTCGACTGGCTGCGCGTCGCCCTCAAGACAGGCAGGATCTAGGCCGTCATCACCATATCGAAACTGAACCACGCCCCCAATGGCATTGCGCACGGACGAGTCGTAATGCGTGACGAGATCCTCCAGCGCCTTCATGAGACGACGCTGCATATAACCGGTCTCGGCGGTCTTGACAGCGGTGTCGACGAGACCTTCACGACCCGAGATAGCGTGGAAGAGGAACTCCGTAGGTGTGAGACCCGTGTAGAAACTGTTGCGCACGAAACCCTTCGAGGGTGGATCTCGAGACTTCTTAGGGAAGTGAGGGAGAGAGCGGTCCTGGAAACCATCCGGGACACGGTGCCCAGCGATGATCTGTTGCCCGACACAGGCAACCATCTGGGACACGTTGATGACGGAACCTGAACTCCTGTCAGATGCGACCCGTGCGCCCGAATGAACCGGAACGCACCTTTGGAACCACAGGTAGCCATAATCAAGGGGGCATTGTGGCGACTCAGCTCCGTCATACAAATCTCTCCTACGTTACCACGGACATCGGATAAGACCTTCGAGATCTCAGCTTCAAGGGTTTGCTCCTGGTCACAACCCGGCTTGTTCTCCAGGAGACCCTTCTTTGCCCGGATGATCAACCGTTCACAGGCGGCGTACGCCTCCTCAACCATATGGTCCTTCTTGCTCGACAGGACAGGTCCGGGAATGACGTCGTTGATACCTAGCGAGAAACCGTAGTTGGCTGCGAGAGGTTAGTTTGGTCATGACCTGACGTTGGAGCACGTACCGAGATAACGTGCGCAGAGCTTCGCTACTCTGTTCATCGCCGCTGCAGCCTCATGCGGGCCATAGTCCCGCATGATAACACCAAAGACGGATTTCTTCTTGCCGCTACCAACGGTCGCCTTGTCCATGACACCACACATTATCTCGCTATTCACGATGACCAGCCAGCCATCGTTTGGAGACAGGTCTGGCGCAGGTTTCATGCGCGGGTAACACTTCGCCTGTGGTTTCTCCTCTTTGTTGCACTTACTCTCGACGTTGACGAACACCTTCGACTGCCGGTTCGGGCGCATGAGGACGTTGAAGATCTGCTTGCCTGTCCATAGGCGTACGGGTTTCCAGATCGTCGGCGGGGGAATGTCTATCTGGATATTCGCATCGGCGAAATACGAGCAGATTTGTGTGAACTGCCGCCGGTCAAAGAAAGTGTCGCGTCGGGAGAGGAGGAAAGAGGCAGTGATGAAGTCCTGGATGGCAGCAATGACAGGCTCGCCATTCCGGGGGGTGACTAGGTTATGCTTGACGCTCATCAGCTCGAGAGCCTCGGTGCGCGCTTCCTCGGTTTGAGGAACGTCTACAACGCCGATGAGTTCGTATTACTAGTAGAACGGCGAACTTCAACATACGGAGATTCATCTCGTCACCGTCGAAGTCCGCGTTGTATGGACCACAAACACACTCGTTTAGACGGAAGGATCTCCATGGCCTCACTTTGATCTACAACGTCTCATGAGCTCGGGACCGCGATTGCTCCACGTCTAACGAAGCGCTTACCCTGTGACACATGATAGAGAGCTGCAATGCTTTCAGGTCAGCCTTCCGAATTCTCGGACTTACCGGCTGCGCTCACCTTGTGCAGACTGGGCTGTCGGTTGAATAGCGCGATGTCGCCGTCAATGACATGCCGCTCAACAATGTCGCCTATCCGAAGACCGTCCGCGATAGCTGTGCGGTTCCCGAACTTGAGGTACTTCTTGAAGCCGTTGCTACCCGCCGTCACATAGTTGGCGCCAGGGTGCACATCGCAGCCATTTCGCACCGCCTTCTTCAGCCGCTCGATGTTGTGTGCAGTCACACGCTCTGGGTACGTTAGGATCTTGGCTACACGTTCGGGCACGGCGACTTCGTCAATGCGGAGGTTAGGGTCGGGAGAGATGACAGTACGTCCGGAGAAGTCGACACGTTTGCCGGAGAGGTTGCCACGGAAGCGACCTTGTTTACCCTTGAGACGCTGGCAGAAACCTCGGATCGGCTTCTGGCCCATCTGCGACGGTACACCAGGGAGCTCGGAGTTAATGTACATCGCGACGGAGAGCTGGAGGAACTCCCATTGTTCCTATGCGGTTTCAGAGTAGTGAGAACGCATATGCCAACTCGATTGTAAGTATCAATCTGACCATGAATTGTGCTGTAGGGGCACCTTTGGCGAGACCCTGCTTGATGAGTGCGTTGCTGAAGACGATCTCAGTGAGCTTGACAGTCAAGTCATCCTCATTCGAGGCGCCATCTTGTGCAACGGACGGTCTGATCGCCACAGGAGGAACGGAGATGTATTGCCAGATATACTGCTCTGGTCGACCATACTCTGGGCGAAGCCCGAGCAGCTCGCAATCCTGAACGGAAGTTAGACTCAGCGGTACAAGGAGTCGGTGTGAGCATAGTGACCTCGTCAGAGATGCGCTTGAAGAGGTCGAGAACTTTCAAGGGGTTCAGGTCTTCGTGGACCGCCTTGTTGATGTACATGCCCAGCTCCTTCTGCGCCTCAACGGCGGGGCCAAAGGTTCGCTTCCACTTCTCCATCTCCTCGGCGGTCTTCTTCGCACGGAACTTGTCGTGGATGATCTTCAGAGCGCCTGCCTTCTTCACCGTTCCATTGGTGGAGGCGCAATAGGGACAGTACACGGTCTTCCGAGCGAGGGCATTGACGGCCTTGACGAGAGTCATCCTCTGCAAGTTCTCGAGGTTGGGTCTCCGGAAGCGTTTGAGGTATGCGCGGCGATCGGGCTCTTCTAGGAGCACCCTGGCGCATGTCTAGAGAGGATATTGATATGTGATATGGTGGAGTTACGAGCGTAGTCACAGACCTTGCAGATACATTGCAAGATGCCGATAGTGTGCTTGAAGTAGCCAATGTGGAAGACGGGAACCACCAACTTGATGTAGGCATAGTGTCCAACACAGTCGACCGAGTTGAGCCCACAGGTTTCACAGAATGCACTTTTCTCCGTGGTTCCCTGCATAAATCATGAGTATTTTGCTTCTGGACACACGCAGGGCGGCGTACCAGGCGACGATCGAGTACGCCATTCTTGACGGGCAGACGGTCGATCGGGGTGTATAAATCGCGATGGGTGACCTCGAACTCGGCGAGTTTGACGGTATCCTGGTTGTTCAGTAGGCTGAACTGAAGCTTCTTGCTGCATGCGAGGTCAGAGAGGGTGAATCCACGAGCCAGGCCAGTGGACGTACATGACTTTGGGGGCCTGGTGGGACACAGATTCCTTCATGGCGTTCCAGCCTTCCTGCGCACCGTGTGCGCACCTCCCACCAGAGCTCGCTACCTCAGAGCAAGCAGAGCAACCGCCAAGTCTCAAGTCTCAGGGACAGCGTCCAGCCGTTAAGAGCGTACAGATGTGCAATCCCAGAGCAGCACTGTGCCGTGCTCAAGTCAAGGGACAACTCGAAGTCGGGATACTTTTGCAATCCACGTGACAGGAGTCATATGGGCGCTTACCCGTGGGCGCTGGACCTAACCCTAGGCTCGTTTCTGTAACCCTAGCTGAGATCGAGATACGCGTGTCGCGTTGACTTGCGCGTCCCTCAGTCCACCCGCGCACGCCCATCCCTTCCTCCGCTCACCATGTCCCGCACCTCCTACGATCGGTATGTAGTCAACACACGTTCTGGAGTACATGCTAAAGGTGTCTCTTTCAGCTTCCTTACCGTCTTCTCTCCGGAAGGTCGGTTGTACCAAGTAGGTTAGTACATAGTAGCACCTATGTCCAGGAAGGTCACTCATGGGTCGCTTGCAGAATATGCCTTCAAGGCCATCTCGGGCTCCGGGCATACAGCCATTGCAGTAAGAGGGAAGGACACCGCGGTCGTCATTACGCAGAAGAAGGTTCCGGTAAGTCATCCTGCGCCTTCACGGTAGTCTGCTCAGAATGCCGACGCCTCACCCGCTACAAGGACAAGCTCCTCGACTCCTCAACTATCACCCATCTCTTCAGCATCACCCCCACTATCGGCTGCGTCATGACTGGCTTAATTGGTACGTCTGTGTGGCTTTCTTGCTCAAGGCTAAAGCTGAAGATGGTCTTTCATAGCTGACGCGCGCGCACAAGTGATGCGCGCACGCGCGGAGGCAGCAGAGTTCCGCTACAAGTACGGCTACGAAATCACACCAGATGCCCTGGCACGGCGCATGGCGAACATCAATCAAGTGTACACCCAGCGCGCAGGGATGCGGCCGCTCGGTATTGGTATGTGCTCTTTTGCTCTGCCCGTCGCGCCGCTCATATGAGAAACCGGGTGGTAGCTATGATTCTCATCGGCATTGATCCTGAGTTCGGACCTCAATGTTTCAAGCTTGACCCTGCCGGCTACTTCGTCGGTTATCATGCAACGGCGGCAGGCCAGAAGCAGCAGGAGGCCATGAACCATCTCGAGAAGAAGTGGAAGAAGCTGGATTCGGGGCGTGGTGCTGATGATGCTGTGAAAGCAGGCAAGACGCTGTCCCGTGCGGAAGTCATCGAGGTACGTTCGCTTTGCGCGACACTGGGGAAGCAAGACTGCTGACAATTTGAGCAGATGGCAATCGAGGCCATCTCGACTGTGCACGCAACGGACTTCAAACCGGATGAGGTCGAGATTGGTATCGTCTCTGATGGCGACGAGGAGGACCCAAAGACGCGCGGACAGTGGCGGGTCATGCACACGGCGGAGATCGAACGGCATCTCCTGGCATACGCTGAGAAGGATTGATTTGCTTTGTACTATGGACTCGGTCATGATTGTCACGGTATTCGCATTCCCTGAGGCTCGACGTGCAGCACTCGGCTTTGAAGCTGGTTTTCGTATTCAGCGACAACGAGCACAAGTCGCGCGATGGAACAAGCTATCGTACTTGAACACACGGGGCAAATGTGAATCAGGCGGTCGGAACATTCACGCGTGTCGAGGATTAAAACATTGGGGACGGCAGTGAAGAAGGGCAAAAATCCAAAGCGGGGATCAGCCATAAACAACATTCATGCATCCTTAGATGGTCGTGAAGAGACGCGAGTAAGATGACCCTAACTACATCGAGAGAACATGGGATGAGAGCATACATAGGGGCAGCATAGGTGACGTCGAGCAAGATCAGAAAGTCGTCTTCTTGCCCTCGGGGGCGACGATGGCACCGCTGCGAGGGGCACCACGGCCGCCACGGCCGCCACCTCTGGGTCCACCGCGACCGCCACGTCCCCGGTCAAAGCCACCACGACCGCCACGACCGCCGCCACGGCCACCGCGATCACCAAAGCCCTGAACGAACACTCAGCTACAGCACCATACTAGACAGCAAGAGTAATACTCACACGTCCGCCACCACGGCCTCCGCCGCGGCCGCCGCCACCATTGTTGTCCCGGGGCTGGGAGTAATCGAGGCGGATGGGGCGACCAGCGATCTCAGTGCCAGAGAGACCCTCGAACGCCTTCTTCGCCGCCTCCAGGTCGGTGAACTCGACATAGCCGAAGCCCTTCGGACGGCCGGACTCGCGGTCGGTCGGGAGGCGAACGCTCTTCACGTCGCCGTACTCGCCGAAAACCTCCCAGACTTGGTCCTCAGTGACATCCCAGCTGAGGTTGCCAACGAAGAGGACGGAGGAGGCCTCACTGGGCGAGTCACCGAACTTCTCAGCGCGCTTCTCACGAACGGCGCTCTTGTCCTTCTGCTCGCTCTTGTCGATGTTGACAGGACGGCCATCAATCTCCTTGCCGTTGAGCTTGAGCGCGGCCTCTACAGCCTCGGTCGTCGCGAACGTCACGTAGCCAAAGCCACGGGACTTGCCCGTGTTGCGGTCCATCTGGACACGAGCAGAGACGACCTCACCGCACTCGGCAAACTCCTGCGCGAGCCAATCGTTGTCAACGTTCCACGATAGACGGCCGACGAAGATGGTCTTCGTCTCCTCGGAGTTGTCTGCGGGTGCAGCATCACCGTTGGCGGTCTTGACCTTTTTGGCGGGGGCAGCCGAGTCGTCCTCAGCTTTCCGCTTGCCTGGGGGATGGTGAGCAGCAGTCATCACCTTGACCGAGTTCGCACGTACCCTTAGCAGCGGGGGCGGCCGAAGCATCAGCCATCTCCACATCCTCATCCTCATCTTCGGAGCTCGACTCGTCGTCGGAGTCCGACGACGACGAGGACTCCTTGGTAGCCTTCTTGGCGCCCGCAGCGGGCTTCTTGGTCGCGGGTGCCTCATCAGAAGAGGACTCGGACTCGGACTCATCCTCGGAGCTGCTGCTGCTGGACTCGGCCTTTTTGGCCGGGGTAGCCTTGGCCGCAGGCTTCGCAGGGGTGGCCTTTTTGGCGGAGGCGGGGGCAGCCTTTGCAGGCGCCTCATCCTCCGACGAGCTCTCGGACGACTCCTCTGATGAAGACGACGAGGACGCTTTGTTAGCGGCCGCCTTGACCTGAGCAGCCTTGGGCTTCTCATCCTCAGACTCCGACTCGCTGCTCTCCTCAGAGCTCTCGCTGGAAGACGCAGCCTTCTGCAATCGAGGACTTTAGAACAGGGCACCTCGGAGGTGCTATGGTGCACATACCTTGCCGTTGGCCTTAGGGGCAGCGGCAGGCTTCTTGTCCGACTCGGACTCAGAAGACTCCTCGCTGGAACTTGAAGACTCCTCCTTGGCCGCCTTTTTGGGTGCCGCCTTAGCAGGGGTCTGTAGTATGCTGTTTAGTCGCCACTCAACCATGGGGCTAGTAATAGAACATACCTTCTTGTTAGCAGCGGGTGCCTCGCTCTCAGACTCGGACGAATCCGAGTCGGAGCTGTCAGAGCTCTCGGCCTTGGCGGCAGCCTACAAACACAACGTGTATTAGGATGAGAACGAAGAGAAGAGAAAAAAAATAAGCGCACCTTGCCGTTTGCCTTCGCCTTGGGCGCGGGCTTTTCCTCCTCAGACTCGGACTCTGACGACTCCTCGCTGCTGCTCTCTGCCTTCTTGCCCTTGGCCTTGGACTTGGCCTGGAATGATGTTGATCAGTGCGTGGACGCGTACTGGAGCGCGAGGAAGACGTACCTGCTCCTTGGCCTTCTTCAGGATCTCTGCGGAAGAAATTGGCTTGGGGGCCGCAGTCTTCGCGGGCGAGGGCGCAGCGGCCTTCTTCGCGGGCGTAGACTTGTCCTTCGCGGCCTTCTTGTCGGCCTTTTTGTCGACCTTCTTCTCTGCAGCTTTGGCCATGGCGGGAACGAAAGGGGATGAGGCGGGAGAGAGAAGGAGGAGTGAGAGTGAGCAGATGAGAGGAAGCGCAGAGGAGCCTAGCAAAAATAGGCGCCACAAATTTTTGCAAACAGGGAAACCGCGCTCGGCGCTCGGCTTCCTCCGGGTGCTCGTGATCGGAACATCGCGCCGGATACGCCGGCCGCCTGCCCCAGAGCGCACTCCTCGGGCTGCTCGCTCGACCATCTTGCACCCTCACTCGACTGGCTCAGCACTGCGGGGAACAGCGCCGACATGGACTTTGACGTCGTTGTTCTTGGTACTGGGCTGTCCGAGTCTATCGCAGCTGCGTGAGCACCGTATGTCTTCTCTCCCGTTCGCTCGCTCTGAAGGCACGCCGCTCCAGCGCCCTCTCCAAAGCAGGGTTCAAGGTCGCGCATGTTGACAGCAACCAGTACTATGGCGGCGAAGAGGCATCCCTGACTCTGGATGAGCTAGCGGAGTGGGCGGATGCTCGCTCGGCAAAGCCAGACGACAAGCCACCTTCGGACTATCTCGCAAACCAGAGGAGGCGATATACCTCCATATCTCGTTCATCCACTATTCCCCCGCAATCGAGGCAGTACGCTGTCTCCTTGGCCCCATCAATCGTGCCTTCAGTCGGCCCGCACATAGACTCCCTTATAGCGTCCGGTGTGTCTCGCTACGGCTCCTTCAAGTTGCTGGAGAAGCTGGCAGTGTATGATCGGCCTGGATACGTGCAGAGTGTACCCGGTAGCAAGGAGGATGTCTTCAAGAGCAAAGCCCTGTCTCTTGTCGAGAAACGACGCTTGATGCGTTTCCTATTGTTCGCAGCGGGAGAGTTTGAGGGGAAGAAGGAGTTGGAAGGGAAGGAGCAGATGCCCTTCCTACAATTCCTGCGGGAGGGATTCACCCTCGCCGACAAGCCAGCAACTGCCATCGCGTACGCTCTGGCTTTCTGTACCTCCCCAAATGGTATGCACTGTCATGGAAATACGATGGCGCTGCTCACACATGTTCTAATATGCCAGATCCCACTTTGCCTGCATTGCAGCGGATTCGGCAGTATCTTCGGTCAGCAGGACGGTATGGTGCCTCACCCTTCCTTGTGGGTCATTACGGTGGCTTGGGCGAAACTGCGCAGGGTTTTTGTCGGACCGCGGCGGTCAAGGGAGGCACATATATTCTGGGCCGCGATATACTGGCCGTTCAAGTCCCCTGCTCGGCAGAGGACAATGCAGCCCACGGCGAGAAGGCACTTGCTGCTCCTACTGAAGAACCGCGATTTGCGGTGGAACTGGATGAATTTGAAGAGCCTCTTGCAGCGAAGGTCATCCTGTCTTCCCCCGACTACGCTTCCTCCGCTTCCCCCCGCGGCGCGCCGTCAGCACCCAGCTCGTCTATTACTTCGTCCTCCCATTCGGTCGCCAGGTGTATCGCGATCATTGACAAGCCGCTTGTGTTTACGCCGTCCGAGGCACCGGACACCTCATCGGAAATGGAGGACCCTGCAGAAGATGCCGAGGGAGAGTCTGCTGCGAAGCCAGCTACGCCTAATCATGAGGTCGATACTGCGGTGCTCGTCTTCGCGCCAGGTAGCCTGGAGAACGGGTCACCAACAGAGGCGGCGCACGTGCTTGTCACGGGTGAGGGCAGCCTGTCTGCTCCGAGGGGACGATGTGGGCTACTTCGTCCAGCTGCGAAGGCGTTCCGCTTGCTGATTGATGTCTATTAGGGATACTTAACATCTCACTGCCGCTTCCGGCTGCCGCTACCTCTCGGTCGTCAGAGGAGCTTCTGCGACCCTACCTCGATGCTACGCTTACGCTCACCGTCTCTCCGTCTGGCTCACCGGAAATCCAGCCGGCTGCACTGCTGTTCTCGGTGTTCTACACCCACCATCCAGTTCCCGCCCCCCCGGCCTCAGACTCGGGCGTCATAGTGACGCCTTCGCACACGCTCCTCCTTCCTGTGATTGCAGATGAAGCCACGGAGCAGGCTGAGGCTATGTTCTGGAAAGCGGTCGAGAGGCTTGGGCGGAAACGACCACCATCAGACGAGACTGCAAGCAGGAAGGACACCGAGGGTGAGGATTCGAGTGAGAAGGAGCCGGAGGAGTCAGAGTTCATCGACTCGTTCTGGCCACCGTTGGACGCAGCAGAGGTGGAGACTTCGGAGGACTGGTAGATGCGACGTTGGACTGCAGTAAAGGAAATGTACGAATATGGGTCTGATGGAACACTTTGGTCTCGTCAGGACTATTGTAGGCACATGTATACCGTACGAACGTCTGGCGTTCTTGAAGTTGCGGCGGAAAGCAGAAGCGCGCGTGCGGGGAAGTCGATCTCGATCAGCCCGGAGTCGGCCGACAGCCCGAGCCCAGCGTCCTCGACCTCAGCTCACTCGCTCTGTACAACTCCATCCTCGACGACCACCACACCGCACATACTCATCAGCTATGCTGCCCTCACTACGCCTCGCAAACGCACACAAGCCTCTCATTCGTTTCCTAGGCAGGCGGCAATGGCCCTCAAGTACGCCCGTCTCTGTTACGTCCTGACCTCGGCGCTTACCGTCCTATGACGCTCTCCTGCCCCCGGATACGCCCTCGTCGTGTTGCAGAACCGGAGGAGCAGCACCCGCACCCATTCGCGCCCCAAGAGCTCAAGCAGCACTTCTCCGACTTCTTGAAGAAGTTCGAGAGCTCGTCGTCCGCCGCGTCGGGCGGTCCTACATCAGCAGCACCGAAGGCGTCATCACCGTCGAAGAGTGGCGCGAAGGGCCCAGTGTACCAGGACTTCTGGCAGGCGCCGCCGCGGCTGTGGAAACATGACCTAAAGGACTGGGAGATTGAGCTTGTACAGGTGCGTTGTTACTCAGAGAAAGCAATCGCGTGCGCTAACAGGGTCTCGTACGGTGCAGAGCGGCGGAGCTTCGCTGCACTAATCACTTGCTGTCTGTGATATTGATCTGGCACTAATATATGGAGTTCTGTATTCTTCAACGCACTCCTTGCACGAGCTCGAACCCAGTGGACGCGAAAATTCAGCTAATCCGCTGCTCTGCAGCAGATGTGCTCGACACACGGTTGTGGATGGGGCCAGGACACGACTCACTGAAAGCTGCGACGTCCTTCCGATACCCTTCGAAATATGCGCGTCAGCCTAGTCGGTACGTCGCCCAGCATGGCTGCTTCCAGGACCTCACCCGACTGACCTGAGCTCCAGCAAGTTCCTCTGCTCCGCGTTAGGTAGTCAGGGTGACACTTGTTGCAGACCAGCACCTGAAGCCGATACGGCATAGGTTCTCAGCCATTGGGATGATTTCCCGCTGGATGTGATAACGGTCAGGCTCATGACCGCCGTACCATTGCGGCCCAGGTACGAAGGCCACATGCCACTCATGTAGCCACCGTCGAATCCGCGGCTCGCCAGGTTCGAGTCCATTCTCCAGGATCCCAGTGGCAACAGGCATCACGCTGCTGCTGTCACCACAATATACGCAACAACCACGTTGTCCCATGGAACGACTGAGCAGGTCCTCAGAGGTCATGATACAGTAAGTCTAGTCAATGACAGCTCAACAATTCACTTCGCGACGCAGCACCGCATTGGTGTTCTAGTCGACGGAGTTCATTGTCGGCAGCGTACCCGAGGCGAGTGGTTTGGAGGTGTGTGCACCATCGGCTCTCATCATCTGACAATCGCCAGAAATAACTACGCATTATGGCCATGGATAGGGAGTAGCAGCGGTACCGCCGGGAACAACGCACCGCTGGAGAAGTCGAAGCGGGAGATGCACACATGGTCTCGGGCGCCTAACGGGAGCATGCAGCATGGACGGACGCGTTCTTCTCCGATGGAGGCGAGGCATGACCATGCCTCTCGCGTCCCTGGCTCATTTAACGCACCACCTAGCGTAAGTAGTAACCGTATCTTGCGACACATCATATTCTTGAGAAGCGCTGATAGCGTCACCTTCGGCGGTTTCGGTTTCGCGGTAATACTCCGTTCCGCTATCATCACCGATCCCTGCGCCCAGGCTGGTATAAAATGGACCGACACAGAATCTCTTGTACGTGCGGCTGACAGTATCCAGCTCCCCTTCGCACCTGCGACCATGTTCTTCAGGCTCCCAGCCCTCACTGCGCTTTTGGCGGCGATCCCTGCTGCTTCCGTGCTCGGTGGCCAGATCCCTATTGTGAACGGGGTCATCGGCGGCGTCGAGACCATTCCCAAAGTGAAGGCTGCTGTAGCGGATGTTACGCCTGCGGCGACGACCCCGGGCAAGTTGCGCGTCGTAGAAAACAGCGGCGTTTGCGAGACCACGCCCGGCGTGTACCAGGCGTCAGGTTATGGCGACCTGACCTCGAATGAGAGCATATGGTTCGCCCTCGCTCCCAAGAGGCTGCGCATGCCGTACTAACCTTTGTCGCTGGAACTAGGTTCTGGTTCTTTGAGGCGCGTAACAATCCCGACACGGCTCCTCTGACCATCTGGCTCAATGGCGGGGTAAGCGCGTCTCGCAGATACCCGGGCATCTGCAGTGCTGAGACGTCAACAGCCGGGCAGCTCGAGTATGATCGGGTTGTTCCAGGAGCACGGTCCTTGCAGAATAACCAATGACAGCAAGAGCGTCACCCTGAACCCCAACTCGTGGAACGAGGTGTCTAACATGTGAGCAGCCCTTGCAGCCCTTCGTCATACCTGCCGGCCGCCGTACTCGTCTCAGTGGAGCATCACTGACTGTGTGACTGATGTGCGCAGGCTGTACATCGACCAGCCCGTCGGCGTGGGCTTCTCGCATGGTTCGACGACGGTCGGAACGTCGCAGGAGGCCGCTCAGGATATTTGGAAGTTCCTCCAGATTTTCTTCTCCGACTCGCGCTTTGCCAAGTACCAGCAGCGCGACTTCGCCCTCTGGACCGAATCGTGAGTGCAGATCGTTTCATTCTGCGTGGCTTGGGCTGAGATGTTCATTTGCATAGGTATGGCGGACATTACGGACCCACCTTCGCTGCGTGAGTATGATCCTGTGATCTGCATACCCGGTTGATTGCTGAATTGTCACGATCCAGCTACTTCCTGCAGCAGAACGCGGCTATCGCCAAGGGCACCGTCTCTGGCCTTCCCATCAACCTGAAGGTCCTCGGTGTTGGTGATGGCTTGACAGTATGTTGCTGCGCAGATGCTCCGCTCGAGTCATTACTGACATTCTGAGTAGGATCCACTTTCGCAATACCCTGGCTACATCAGCTACGCCGCGTCGAACCCGTGCGTTGTTTTCGCCCTCTCGTGAGCGTAGGCAGCAACTGATAGTTTTCCGAAGGTACCACGCCCTTGTATCGCAGTCTACTATCAACCGCGCGAACAGCAGCTTCACGAGGTCTGGCGGTTGCAGGGATCAGGTAAGAGATCCCCCGGATATCCGGAGACCCAAGACTCACTTGTGCTGCAGATCACCGCATGCTACAACCAGGGCACGGACGACGTCTGCTCCGAGGCGCAGAGCTTCTGCAACAACAACATCCTCTCGCCGCTCGCAGGTAACTACGACGTGTACTACGTCCTCGCGAAGAACCCGGACCCGTACCCGCCGAGTCTTGACAGCTACCTGACGAACAAGTCGCTGATGCAGAAGATCGGCGCCGAGTCGACATGGCAAGAGACAAACGATGACGTCTACAGCAACTTTGCGGCCACAGGTGATTGGATGCATAACTCGCGCCCCGACCTGGAGACGGTCATCAACGCGGGCGTGCGGACGATCATATACGACGGCGATGCGGTAAGCTGAAACGCAGGGGTCGTGAGTGAAGACAGTGGTTGACGTGACGACAATGCGCGCAGGACTACATCCTGAACTTCCACGGTGTGGAAGCGATGGTCAACGCGCTCCAGACCAAGTTCAGCGCTGAGTACGCGAAGCAGCAGTTTGCTAACTTCACCGTCCGGGGCCAGCCTGCCGGTCTCTTCAAGAACGCGGGCACGTTCTCGTATGTTCGCATCTTCGGAGCGTGAGTCATTCAACCTGCTACACTGCTCATGCAAAGTACTTATGACGCATCGGCATGTGTTCTAGTGGCCACGAAGTACCCGCGTATACGCATGGCTCGCTGGGCGTCGGTGAGGCAGCGCTGCAGATGTTCTCGCAAATCATGTCCAACCACTCCCTGTTTGCAACGTAACTCAGCTTGCTCGATGGGGTTCTGCCCAGCCCTACGAGCATGGCAATGATGCCGTGTAATAAAATCGACCCAGTTCATCCACTCGCTTCCAGTAACACTCCGAGTACTTGCCGCCTCACGAGACCCGCAAGTAACCTTTTATTGCGCTTTCCGCAACACAGCAGGCGCTGTCATCGACCGTTGTGGAGGGCCTATCCAGCAATGCCCTTCTCAGGTTGAGATTTCATCCCGAGCTCTTGGCTCTTCATGGTGCTTGCTCCGGCATCGCCTCTATGTACGGTGCAGCAGAGTAGCTCAACCAGCTCTTCAGGGATCTCGAGGCACTACCTGTTATGACAAAACTGTATGCTGCCCACGAGCTGAACGTAGCTTTGCACAAGCTGCATTCAGATCGTGGCTTGGCCTGAAGGCGGCGCATTGCTCGCGCTCGACTTCTGTGGGCTACAGTGCTACAACCGGGCTATAGCACCATACCATGCTGGACTGAATCGTTCGACCAGTATCGCAACCCCACTGGGCAACCTTCGTGGCCGCGGAACCACGGTCACAGCCATTCTGCACGCCTTCTCGGTCGTTCCTCGCGACCACCAAACGTGGACGGGTAAAGCTTGCTGGCAGTCGATCTTGCTCAAGCTCAAATCGTGCTGAGTCTCCGGACCTGTAACAGAATCGCGCTCCTTCGATCAATCACTGTCGCTACTGCTATCGTCGCCGCCTTTGCCTTCCTCCTCCTCGTCATCCGTGCTGCTCTCGTCGTCGCTCTCCTCGCCGCGCGCCTTCTTGACCGACCCCCCACGCATGAGCGCCATCTGGCCCGCGAGCGAGTCCTCCTCGGGCTCCGAGATGTCGTCCTCCGCGTCCGGCTCGTCCGCCGCGAGCACGGTCGGGTCGTCGATCTTGAGCACGACGTCGCGCGCGGCCTCCTCGCCGACGAACGTGTCGCTCACGAGGAAGACCTTCCACGTGAAGAGGCCGACCGTCTGCGGCGCCTGGAACTGGATCTTGTACGAGCGGTAGTCGATCCCGCGCGAGGGGTCCGCGACGGGGATGTCGGTGATCTTGAGGGGCGGGACGACGACTTTGTTGGACTTGATGTCGGCGAGGACGATCCACCATCCTGGCTTGCGGTTCTGCGTGTACACGTGAGCTTGTGTGATTACTTCTGACCGCAACGGGGACACTCACGGCAGGCCAGTATGGCGCGTGTGCGTATCCGCTGACGTACTCGCCCTGAGGCAGGTCTTCCATGTCCTTCTTGCTCAGCAAAAATTCGTTGTCGCGCTTCTCATTCGTCTCGGGCTTCGGCAGTGGTACAGCGCTGCCATCCTTCGCGAGCGGAGCTAGGCGGGCCTTGACCAGCAGATGTACGAACGAACTTGGAGTGACATAGCGTTCGCCAATGACCTTGAACGACGCGTCGACAATCTCGGCGTGCCCAAGGCGCTCGAGCGCCTTCTGTGCGTCGGGAAGCGCAGCGGGCTCAGACTTCGAAAGCGTAGAGATCGCAGCGGAGAAGTCTGACGATTCGGACTTGGGGAGAGTGGATGCATCGGAGGGTGCGATACCGGGGAGCTGAGCTGCCTTGAGGTCGGCCGGACCAGGAGGGATGGCTTGCGCGAGGAAGGCGTGGAGACGCATCGCGGCGAGAGTGGGGAGGAGCCAGTTCCGTGCCATGCTGATGTTGAGCATCGCGTTGAGGAGCGTGGGCGTCTGGAGGAGAACCTGGGTTTGCTCTGCCAAACCGTCAATACGCGTATGACTCCATACCATACTCGATCGCACCTTTCTGGAGCGTGGCGTTTTGGACCGGCAGACGGAGGAGGTGCGCATACAGCAAGATGAACGCTCTCCTGCGGCTCTCATGCTCCTTCGGGATAGCTTCGGCGAGCTTCACCAGCTCGTCCCACTTCCCGTTCAGCTTCTCCTTGATCTGTGTTTCCAACTGCGCCAGCTCCGCCTCTGCCTTACCAAGCTTTGCTTTGGGAAGCTCCCACTCGAAAGACTTGCCCAGGGTACTGGTGACATCGTCAATACCAGACTCCTCAGAAAGACCCTTAAAGAACGTGGCGGCGCTGCGAGCGTGAACGCCATCCTTGGTCTTCTCCCTGTTACCGAACCACCAGCGGCCCTATGCACCGCGCCGTCAATCTACGCGTTGGGGCATAAAGTGCAGCGGTTCCACGTACGACTATCGCTGGCAGGGCGCCGCCAAAGATGACGCCGTACGCGCCAAGGACCCAGATGTTGTTGCCGCTCTCGACGATCCACTTTGGCAGGGCGATGCCCATGGACACTTCTTGACGGCCGTCAGGGTGGCCGTAGTTCAACCAGTTGTTGCGGATCGTCTCGTCGGTAAGACTGTTGGTGTTACATGAGAACAAGGCGCATATATGCACGGATGGTTGCGACGTACGCCTTGTAGGCCTTGGTAATCTCAACGAACTTGGCCTCGACGGCTTCCATGGTCTCGTTGACGGAAAGCTTGACCTTGTCTGGATGGCTACACGTGAACGTGAGGCTTGACACAATCGTCACACTGGATCAGGCTCACAATTTACGGGACAGCTTCTTATAGTGGGACTTGATGTCCTTAGTCGTGGCACTCTGGGACGCGTTAAGTCGAACGGACTATCGTGAGGTTGGGGCTTTGGCGACTCACCGTACTGATGCCGAGGATTTCAAAGGGGTCATATATTTTGGTCTGGTTCTCGGAGTTCATGACCTTGTACACAAGGAACGCCACAATGGACCATCCGCCGAGAATGATGAGTGTCCTGCGGCGGGCACATTCGTACTATTAACACGAGAGTATAAGGAGGGGAGGACATACCGCCTCCGAAGTTTGGGTGACAAGAGGGAGCCGCGTTCCCGCTTGCGGATGCGTTCGCGCTGAGCGGTGCACTGCTGGCATTGGCAGCCGGACAGTGACTGAGGTTCTATAGCAGGCAAAGCAGTTCAGCAATGGCGAGCATATGCGCGTTGGTCGAGAAGTGCGTACTGGCTGATGAGAAGGATGCGAGGGTGTATGGGACGAGGAATATGGAGAGGAAGGTGAGGACGAAGTAGGCGGCCATGTTACCGGCCTCGTCATAGCTGTAGTTGGCCATGGCGGCCTGTGATGGGTGGAGAGAGCTGGACCAAGCTAGAGTACAGAGAGCGCAAGCCCTGGAGAGAGATGCAGAAAGAGAACGAGCGGGCGGGGGGACACGTCGTCGAGGGACGGGGAGGCGGCGTGGGGGGGAGAGGAGAGGACGTGTCTGCGAGAGAGCGAGTGATGAAGCAGACACAGTCAGAGTCTTGCTGGCGCTGCACGCACACGTGAGCCACACCGGCGCCTCGCACTCGTCCTCTCCCGCCGTTTCCCCGCTGCTGCAGCTGCTCTCTCTCTCTACGCGGAGATGCGGGTCAAGGTCGAGAGCGTCGCACCCCTTCCACACGTCAAAGCCTGGTTCAGCGCAAACGCAGTCCCTACCATCTTCGACCTCAAGACAGCCCTCTGCGCAGACCTCGTCCCCCTCAGCCAGGACCGCATCCGTCCGCAAGATGTCCTCCTCCTCCTCGACGACTTCGAACTCCTCGACTCCAGCCCTATCGATGTCGTGCGCGATGGGGACCTCGTAGTGTGCGTCCCTTTTCTTCCGTCTGGTCTCCCTGTCCCACCAAGGCTCTCATAGCCATCGCCCTTCCTAGTATCAAGAAGAAACCCACACCTCCGCCTCCCAAACGCAAAGCGCCTGTGCAAGGTGCGTCGCAGCTGTCGTCCTTCCTCGTCCGCTACTGACATAGATGCAGACGCGGACAGCCCTGCGCGAAAGCGTGCAAAGACCACCAATGGGAACGCTGTATCCCGAGCATCCCTTGCACCGCCGAAAGCACGCGCTTCCTCCAAAGCTCAACCACGCCGTTCAGACTCTACATCCGAATCCAGCTCCGAGTCTGACTCGGACGACGAGTCCACTAGCTCACAATCGGAATCCGACTCGGATTCATCTACGGAGTCCGATTCATCATCCTCATCCTCTTCATCTTCGTCTTCTACCTCCTCTACTTCCTCTTCATCGTCGACCTCAAGCGCACCCTCAGTTAGAAAGTCACGCGCAAAATCCAGCGATGGTGCCGTCAAAGCAGTGTTTGCGAAAGCGAAGCAGTCACAGCCCGCAAAGCCGTGAGCTTGCCACCCCTTCTTGAGATAGCGTGCGGCAACTGACTACTGACAGACTTGGCCCTCCCGTACCACCTGGGCTGGGCAAGCCTGCCACGCACAGTCGCAACCTCCGACGGCGACGCAAGAAGATGTATGAACGCCTCGCCCTCACAGCCGAGCCGGCTAGCGTGAACGAGATACCGCTCGGTGCACGTGCACATACGCTTGAGCCTGCCAGAACGGGATCAGCATCCACGGAACCCCAGACACAGGCCCAGGAGCAAGCACGTCCGCGAGAGAAGGACGCGGAGCAACAGGCACAGGGAGAAACGCCCGCGTTCATGATGGCCTCGCTGCAGAACAAGAACAAGCGGCGCGGCTTCAAGAACATGCTGTCACAGGGTGTGCCGCCGAAGATCGTCTTCCCAGACGCATCCCAGGCTGCCGCGGGGAGCAGCTCAGAGCAGCCATCTATGGACGTCGACCCGGACGCGCGCATCGTCGAGGCCGTCCTGGAGGTGCAGCCGACACCGCAACGTGTGCAGCCGCGCCTCGTCCCGCCGTCCGAGAAGCAGGAGCTGGGGCAGATTCCGGCGAATATGTTTGTGACGAGCGTGGATGTCGAAGAGGGTATGTGGCCTGCGAAAGGGAAGAATAAGAAGAAGAAGAAAAAGAAGCAAGCGCAGGTCGAGCAGGAGGCGTGGGAATACGAACAGGAGGACTCGTTCGCTGGTGGGCTGCCGTATGATGATGTCGAGGTGATACAACCGAGCGCTGTGGAAGTGGGTGGACATGGCGCTGCAGCGGCGGAGGGCTCGACGGAGCATGCTGTCGTCGCTGCGAAGTGGGACACACTGCGGAAGATCACAGACAAGGAACAGGTGCAACCTGGAGCTACTGTCGCGTGGAAGGTATGTTACCCGGAGTCCTATAGTCAGCATACGCTAATACTGATATCGTCTTATAGGCACTGGGAATCAATTTCGCCACCCTCACGCCCGAGATGCTCCTACACGTTGGCCGCGTCATACGTGCTGACGAAAACCTCGTGGTAGAGCCCTTTGCAGAGCCGGGGTCGGCGGAAGTGTCGTTTGGTGGTGCGGTCCTGGCAGAGGAGGGTGGCGCCGTCGAGGAGACGTTCGAGTGGACGGATGTGCTGCAGGGCGACTGGAGGTTGGTGTCTGCGCGGTAGTATGTCGAGGTTCGTTATGTATGCGTTGGTTGAGCTTACCTGCAAGACTCTTGACTACAATGCACATGCACTCGCGCTGGGCTGTGATAGTCCTGTGGGCATTCACCAGCAGGTAACTTAGCTCAGAGTCTCCGAGACGGATGCCCTTCACCATCACCGCCCTATGTGCTGAACGCGCGTTTTGAACTGGACCGAGTACGTGCCCGAAGAGCCCCAAATGCAGCTGCTCTCGACCAGGACACCGCGTTCGAGGGCTGGGGAGGCTGACCACTCTGCCTGACAGCGATCGAAAGCCTCTTCCGCTGACACTGCAGTCAACCTCTCCTCTCCTCTCTATATGAACCCCGCTCTCAGCGCATTCCCTCTTTCCTTCATACCAACATGATCTTCACTACAGTACTCGTTACCTGCCTCTTCGCCCTCCTCGGTGTCTTCCAGCAAGTCTCGGTCGACACCATCCTCTCCACCCTCAGCCCGACCCTCTCCTCCGCTATCGCGTGCATGCATGTCGTTGGGTGCGTCCCTTCGTACTATTCCCACATGCTGATGAACCTCGCTCATGGATGTCCCTTAGGTCGGCGAAGCGTCTGGTCCTTGACGCTTCTCCTTTCGGCGGGGACCTGTTCTTCGGTCCTCCGAACGGGGCGCGCGCCACTAGCCTCGCCCCCCTCAACTTGGACATCCCAGTCCTTCCCAACAATATCTCCACCTGGGCGACCGCGACGAGCTCATTCAGCACGTTGCCGGAGCGCCTAGTTCAACCTCGAGACCACTTCCGGCATCGTCTCTACATTGACGCGCTCATTATCGTCGTGATCACCCTAGTATGTGCGATCGGTCGTACTGTTCTTGACATCACGGCCGCACCGTCGGCTCGCGAGGTGGGTGTTATCTCCATGATACTAGTTGAACTGGAGAGCTCATCGCGACCATGCCGGGCTTACAGCCTTCGGTGCACGCCAACAACACATCTCGCCCACAGTCCATAATCGCTCAAGTGGAGTGGGACGCTGCACTCGCAAACCATGCTGAAGACGAAGACGACGACGCAACCAGAACCGGAGAAGTCCCCTACGAGCCGCTTAGCTTCACCCGCTCCCCTACGAGCACAACAAGGGTGAAGCTCCTCTGCGCTCCGGTACCAGCATACATCCCGCCATCCCTCTCCGCGTCCTCGTACGCCGAAGACCCGGACGCCGATTGTACCCGCGTATTCGGCGTACCGCTGTGGGAGCGGGCGGCGTTCGCTCATACGAACGATGTGGACGACGATGGCCACGACTACGACGACTACCTCCGGCAATCCCTCAATATCCCGCTCGATGGCGCTCCCCCCGTTGCTGGGTGGAGCCAGAGCGAGCAGCCAGGCGCATTGGGCCCTAGTCGTTATGAACTCCGCAGCTGGTGTTTCCCCGATGCACATGCAGACGTCTCCTACCCCGGCATGCAAGACGGCGCGCCCCTCCCAACGTGGTACCTCGAGGGAGCGTTCCCGGGATTGCTAACGGAAGAACCCTGGTCAGACGAAGACCTTTCAGACGGATTCGTCCTAGACGATCCCTTCTTGGACGAACCCCTGGTAGCTGTGCCTTCCTTGGACGATTCTCTCCTGGACGCACCCATCCTGGACGCACCCATCCTCGATGCACCCATCCTCGACACGCCCACCCTCGACGAGCCGCTCCCCGAGGATCTTGCCCAGGACGAGGAGCCTCTGAACGGACCGCTCCTCATCAGGGAATACTTCTGGCACGACCCCTTCCTGGACGAGTGCTTCGCTGCCTCCGAATCTGTCTTGGACGGTCTTCGTACCCTGCGCGCCCACCCTAGCTTCTACGACGAGGCCGTCCAGGTGATACCCAATCTCCTCCACCTTTTCACGTTCCTCGATGAAGACCCGCCTCCGGAGGGAGACTTGGACGATCCGTTCTGGGATGTGTATCCAATCGGGGAAGGATGACGGATGTGTTGGGGTCTCCGCACTGTGCCACTGAGGAAAACACACCTAACCCGTATAAATATGATCGAGAGCGCAATGCGAGACAAGTGTACATACAAATGTGAAGCACGTTCGAAAAGAGCACGCGAAGCAGTAGCGACAGAGGTAAGTGAGGAGCGGTGCGCGCAATACATCATATTAGGGGTCACCGCAACGGAGAACGCCCTGCAGGGATGAGTGCCGCAGCACTTGTCTTTGTTCAAGCTATGATTCAGAGCTCCGGCACGCCTTTGTATGCCGCGTTTGCGACAGCCGCCGCGCTGGGGTCGAGTTGATGGTTATAGGGGTCGAGATGAGGCAAAACTGACTGCTGAGCGGTCGACATCGTGTCAGCTTGCGGAGGGGACGTCGTCGCATGGGACAGTGCAGCTTCAGCGAGAGGAGTATAGTTGGGGTACGTGCTTGGATCGTCAGGATCCTACCATGTGTGTCAGAGGCTTCACCAGTAGCGAGTACCACCAAGTAGAGGATTCCTACGTAGAGCTTCAGATTGAGGCCAGGTACGAGGGGCGGCGGGAAGGCCTCTGCTTCCGCAGCTTCCTCGCCCCATTGTTCCCCCTTGCTAGTCGTCTGGTCTACTGAACCTGCCGGTGAAGAGCGTGTCACGTTGCGCCTCCGTCGTGCCCAGAGAATGGTGGCGCTGATAGCGGTGACTCCGATGACGCCGCCTACGACGCCTCCCACGATTGCCCCGACAGGGCTGGATTTCTTTGACGAGTTCGGGATATCCCCTTCGCCATTCCCGCTGGAAGGGCGCTGTGTCCCGGTTGCGGACGCTGTGATCAAGCCAGTGCTCCTGCTGGAGGACCGCGGCTGCCCACTTGAGGATGCTGCTGGCATGGACGAACTGTCTGCAGTGCCAGGGTCAACAGCTTCATGTCGGGCAAGGTAACAGGACCTACTATTTCCAAGTGCAAGCGCCTCAGCCGCCATGGCGTTGAAGGTATCGTTCACCTGTTCATCTTATGGAAGCTGCAAATGCGACTTGTCGAAAAATGACTGACCGTAACGTCGAGTTGAGCCCAACTAGGCACTTCCGTGGTAGACGGTATGGCCTCGGGGTACCTACATGATGCTATAGGTCAGCGCAGATTCCGTCGCATACCAGACATGACCTACAGACTGATACCAAGTGGTACGGAGCAGCCCTGGCTGTACAACGACCACCTGTATGGTGTATGCTCGCGTTAGCTATGGGGCACCCCAGACGAACGGAGAATTGCAACAAACGGTATGACGTCCGCGGTTGGTCCAAGCTGGCACACGTCACACGCAAATAACATGGAGTAGAATACAGTGTTGCATGTACAATTGTCTGCCGTCGTATTGTGAGCGATTGAATAGTGGCGGCCTGGGAGGACTGCGGCGACGAAAGACCCTGATGACGTGCTTGGTTGTCTATTTCGATCTCAGTACACGGAGAACTCACCTGTACCAGACAGGCATGGAGTGAGCAAGTAAGACGAAACGAGGCACGGGCTCTGGCCCTTGCTGTTGGACATCTGAGTGCTTAGTCTGTTAGTGAGATGACGCCTGCGAGTAGCCTGAGGAAGCATCACCCATGAGTACTCTGGCATGCAAGTTGCATTCGTCTCTTGACCTAGAACCAAAGAAGATTGTGGGAGGGATGTCGATATCGTCAAAGCGAGACATAGAGTGAGCAACATGACGGTATCTTGGCAGGTCAGTGAGGGGGCCTGCGTCGGAGGTCGCAGCAGATGCGGCGTCCTTGAGAGGGCTCCACTATAAGCCGCATCCTCCGCAGTGCGCAAGCAGCGCTGCACCGCACGCAAACGCCTTCTTTCTGACCGCAGGATGAGCTGAGCAGTCTCATATCAAAGCTTCTGCTTCTCTGGTAAGCTCTCGGCTTGTACGGCGGATGGATGTGGATATGCACGCTACTAGACCGTACGGCCGTCAATCTACCCATCGGACCGCAGACATTCGCAAAGATAGAGAAGATTTTTCGAACGAGTGATCGATGCTCTCGCCTTTTGGCGGTCATACGAGGTTGGGCCGCGCCGATGAGAGACGCTTTGCTGGGGCGATAGCCGGGCGCGGGGCGCAGAGCGCTGAACGCTTGCGTCGCTCATCACTGCACACTCGGGAACGAGTGTCGTCCGCTGTACCAAAGCTAGTAAGGGCTGGCGGGCGCTCCACATGCAACGATCAGGTCTGCAAGACGGCAGAAGGACGCTAACTTGGGACATGACACACGGGTTGCTGACGCACCGGAGGCAGCTTTTTTGCACGTTCTAGGTCATCCAAGAAGGGAATGTCGGCATATTTCAACGATGTCACGGCAGGCATGAAAGGATATTGGCCCAGGCAAAAGTCGGTCAAAATGTATCCTCATAACCGGCACGTGGCTCGAAGAGGACAGGCGAGGACTCGCGGCGAGGCGAAATATACTGCACGTGCTCGAAATAATACTGGCCGCTGGCGGAGCAGCACCTTCCTAATGAGGAGGGTTTTGGGCGTCAAACCGGCGACCCTCCGTTATTTACCTGTGTTTTATGCCAGCCGTCCTGGAGAGTTGGGGGGAGCAAGTTGTTAGGATAAAGCACGTGATGTCGTTACGGATTAAGCGGGTCTGGCGCCTATGGACCTAACCTCGTCCCTCCTCTCAGAAATCGCCCCCCAACTCGACAGTGGCGGTGGGAAGGAGCCTGGCCTTGGTTTGGAGCATAGTTAAACTCACCATTCGTGTATGACACGGCTATTGCCCGGTGCAATATCCAGGGATGCCCGCCGTGTGTGAGATTGAGGTTGTCGAATGCTGGTTGTACGAATCCGAGTCGAAACCACTCGGACAGCTGGAGTAGCTACTATTAGAGCTGCACTGCCGGGGACGGCGGTCCAACTGCTCCCAAACAATCCCCAACAAAAGGGTTTGTATTGATTTAGGCGCGCATTCACTAGTACTCACTACTTGCCGCCACTCGGTGGCTTGAAGTCAGTATGCTTGACTCTTGGGGGCCACTCCTCTACGTGACTTAGACTGGCGTAGATTGAAGACACTTTCCGAGTCCCCGGAAATCGCATTCGACAAATCTACGGAGGGTGACATTGTAACTGCTAATAGAATGATCGGATCCTCAGGCTACGGGTTGTGTACTTCAGTCGCAGCGGCTGGCTGAGAGCTCCAGGTCGCAAAGCGCGCAATCAGAGGTACGTCCGGAGCTGCATAATCCACCGCCATTGTTCAATGGCCCGATCCACCTCGTCGATCAGGTCCTGGATGAGAGGATGGTGGCCGGGATCGACGTCCCATGCCGAGAGCCGCGCGGACCGCTCAGACGTGCTGACACAGATTGGGACGACGTCGTGCCTGTTATGTTTCTTCCGGAGGCGCAGCGGGGCCCAACTTTGCTGTGAGCGGCTTGTAGAGCTTTGCGCCACCCGACTGCACGGAACCGCAGAGACAGTTCCGAGAGGATGTCGACTGTCAGAGCGAGATTTCGCCGGCGGAGTGCTGGTGGTGAGCTGAGCAAATTCCTCCAGGAGCGGATTACGAGTAGCCGCCAAGATGTCATCCTGCACAGAGAGCCTCTCAAGCCTGTCGTTCGCATAGCCGAAGCGTGCGTCCTCGTAGCCAGAAGATACAGTCTCAGATGCCACAGACCCAGTAGTCGAGACGGACAGCGCTGAGCGGGAATTGCTGCCAGACAGCACATATGCAGACGCTGCGCGCCCTTGCGCACTCCTCTTGCTGGGGCTCGCGAGAACTTTCACGGAGGACTCAGAGTCCGAGTCAGGGAGCGCGATCTGGAACCCATACTCGGCATATATCGCCTGTCGTCTGAGAGCAAACTTGCGTCGGTCCCGGGCGGGTGGTAGTGCGCTGGGAGAAGGAGAGCAAGATTCCGACGCCCTCTCTGGGTTTGACGAGGTACTTGGGGTGACGTTCGATGGTGCGCAAGGATCTTCATAAGTGGAACTCGAGCGTGATCGATATTTCGAGACCAGGGAGTCAAGGGTGCCTGAGGTAGTATGTATGGCGTTCGCCTCGTCCGCGACACTGTAGTCCGATTCCCTGTTACGACGTCCACAAGACGTGATAGCCGCGCATATTTCTTTCGCCGTAGTTTCGCATGTAATGGCAGAAACTTGTGTCTTCGAGAGTGGCTCGTCGTGTGCAGCTTCGTCGCTTGATATGTGGTGTGTTCTATCCTTGAACGGGCATGCCCCGATAGGATCTTTGCATAGCAGGTCCTCTTTGCATAGGCTCGCGGATGCGGAAGAGAGTCGCTTGTTAGTCTGATCTTGGACGAGGGTATACGAGACGGACGCAGTTTGGACGGATAGGGCAGACCCCGTGCTCGTGGGACGGTCGTCTGTTAGGACGCGACAGGACACAGGAATCGATCCAGACTCCCCGAGAGCATGATCTTGGACACGACTTAGCGGACGTTCGTCGTGCGCCCTATGTAACGAGGTTGCGGCCTATACTCTGTGAGCTTCACTACTCGATAACGTACGACATTGACTTACGATTTCTAGCGGAGGCATGAGAGGGCTCTCCGCAGGCGAGAAGAGGTCCTGGATTGCAGCCTCCTCAGCCCCGTTTGTACTCTCGTGGTGCATATGCCCCTCCTGTCTGAATCTCCACTGCGTGCTTGGCTTAGAAGACAGGCTTGGAAGCTCTGGAGTCCGCCGCCTGCCGCTCGGAACGAGGTGGAAACGGTGCGGTTGGGGAGACTTGAGAATGTCCTTCGTTTGCATTGTCTTGGTCCGCACTCGTCCAGCGCCGCCATCCCCATCTCCACTTTGTGCGAGCGACGAGACGGTGCAGACGCTGGCTGTAGGCGTCAGGAGAGAGGTTGTGCTGCGGCAGTCGACCGAGTTCGGGAAGCCGAGACCGTCTGTACAAGATGCAAACGGGGAGAGCTGTCCGGAGGCCATGGTGAGGGTATAGAGGCTCGGGGCGTGCTGGAAAGGTGAGGTACTCGGATCAGCACACCAAATGCCAGGGAGAAACTGATCCAGCTGTAGCACAGAAAGAGAGTGATAGCCACCGTAGTGGTTGTACGGTTAGGGTAGAAGTGGACGGACCAAGAGAAGTGAGCAGACAAACGACGCCGCTGCAGTCTAGTTCGACCCTTGCGACTAATCACCTGCACCGTCACAGTGACGTCCCCCAGCGCATGGCATTGGAAGCGAGGTGGACCCACAAAGCCAGTGCGCCTCCACGCCGGAACGAAAACGCGAAGAATTCCTTGTACGATACTTCGTATGAGAGTAACTCTGTCGTGCAGAAACGCGTCCGTGATATCATCTATGAGCGCCCCTCGTCCATCACTCCGCTGACAGTCTACTGCTATGTCAGCCCTGTATTTCAAGACTGACGGTCAAAAGACAAGCCTGGGCGACGTACTCTGTACGCAGGGAGAGAATTAGCTCGACGCATGTCCTGTCCCCTCCGCGCCAGCACGCAGAGAGGCAAGGAGATCCTGCAATCGCTTGCGAAGCTTCGTGGCCATGGGATCTTCGTCGGCAGACGGAGGCGGCTGAGAGAAAAACGTGAGTGATGTCGAAGTGTTGCGTAGTTGTGCCTACCCTACCAGCTGGTCGAGCAAATACTGGGAGTGAACTGTCAGGGTTCCCTGTAACGCCGACGAGCGGTCCTCCTTTCGCTTACCTCTGCTTCGTCGATCGTCTGAAGCACGGGATGCCATGAGAACACGTTTGGAAGACGATCTAAGGACTGCCGACCTACCAGGACAATGGGACCCCTGTTTGTAGTAGTCTGAGTAATGGATCGACACAGGCTAACGTACTGGTTGTTACCGGTTCATTGTGATGCTATGTATCCGTCTATGGCCTCTAGCTATAGAATCGTTCTTGTGAGCGACTGAACGCTCCCTGACGCTAGATGAATGTTTACGAGCGGGGGATTCAGGTGGTGCTGGTGAGCAGTGACGAAGGCGTGCAATTCCGCGAAATTCGGAGGGCGTTCAGCATGACAGAATCGGCGATAAGATCTGGGGCACGTGGCCGGTGACATACAGCGGGCGCCTAGTGCGCTGTGGTCTTGTTCCGTTGTTGTCTCGGACTTCGCACTCGGCCTCAGACTCGACTCAGGCACACACGCACACACGGCCTTGATCACCAGCGCGCGCGTTCCCAGAGATGGCCCGTAACTTCATGTCTACACCACCAGCACCAGCACCAGCGCCAGCCCCGCCAGCCCCGGACAGCCCCCGCGAGTCCGAGTCGCCACCGCCGCCGGGCGTGCAGGGCGACCTCGAGATGGAGCTCATGGGTCTCGCCAATGCGCTCTATAACCTTGGTACGACTGTCGTAGGCGACTTGACGAAAGAGAAGGACAAGCCCGGAGGTGGTGGGAAGCAGGTTGGGGCGAGAGTGTGAGCGCATCATTTCGTCTTCTTCGTCTCCTTGGTGTTTGCGGACCTGAGCATTTGAGGCTGCATGCATTCGGATGCACACCTTTGAGGAGATGTCGGTGAGCGAGGCGTGGTTGAGGTTTTTCCTTGGCCGTGGCAGCGGAACATATCCATTTGGACATCTCATTCCTTGATCCTGCACCCGCCGCGTTTCCCCTGTGGGCGCGTTGGGTTGTCCGTAACCCGTTGCTGACTGCGTGCCCGGTCTGCCACATACAGGAACGACGTGATTAACCACCTGGCGACGCTCGACGACATGTCCCAGGCCATCGACACTATGATTCCCATGCAAGTTCTCATGGATATCGACAACTCCCGAAACCCGATGCTGCTAACGAAAGAACGCCTCGAGCGAGCCGCGACCGAGAACCAGTTCATGAACGGCAAAATACACGCCATTGACGTGAGTGCACTGCTTGGACTGATTCGAGATGTGGTGCTGAGCTTGTATGTCAGTCGTACAAGAAGTACCTGGACGAAGCCCTGATCCAGAACTTCCCCGAGTTGCGGGAGTATCTCACGGATGCTTCCACGGCGGACGGCACTCAGCCGATCAAGCTAGAGGAGGACACAGGCGGCGCAGGCGGACCTGGCACGCACTTCGCCAACGGCGCATAGGTTGCTACAGGCGCAGCAGGCAGGCAGGTATGGAGCTTGCCAACCGTACTCACGGGGTACTGCTCACGTCTCCCCGTGATGTTAGTCAGGAATGCACGGCCGTCCGGGGACGGTCATGGGCAGCGTTCATGCCTGTCAAGTCTCCCAGCGCTGAACTGCGGGAGCTATGACAGGGATCCTCGCGAATCTGTGGTGGCCGCCGCGATTGCGTCGCGTTCACATCGGAATGGCAGCGGTTGCCCGTTGCTATGATAGAGCACCGCGCGCGAGGATGCGGCGATAAACATAGGACGGCCTCGAGGCACCGCGGCCGAGGTTCGGGACGGACGCAGGGTCGACGGTGGACGGTGTTGAGCAGGGCATGACGTCTGTTGTGGGCGAGATTGCTTCTGGCTATTCTGTGTGGGAGAGCGATTGGAAGACGGGTCGGGTGAACCTGCGGAGATATGGAGAGAGTTGGACGAATGGGCAGCTGTTGTGCAGGGGTGGTTTGGTAGAATGATTATGTGCGAGCGCGGAGAATGAAGACGGGCGAGAAAGTATAGATTGCGGGAGTGATGTTCGCCGTGGCTGTACTCTGATAACAAGAGCCGACGGCCGACAGAACATCCGGGCCGATTGGGACTGAGTGTGTCTGGAGAGACAAGGACAAGGATATGGACATGGGCCGGAGCCGGAGAGAGAGAGAGAGCACGGGGAGGAGGAGGAAAGGGAGATGTCAGCGATCTGGTTACCATCACTCGAAACATTCCTCTCTCCCACTTCCCTCTCTCTCTCTTCTCTTCTCCCTCTCCCACCCTCCGTCTTCTCTCCTCTCATCCGCTCACGAGCTCGACGCCCAACCGCCACGACTGCGCAGAACACGACTCAGCCATCGCCATCCATACTCTACCTCTTACTCTACCCCTTCTCCGCTCTTCGCGCCCGCTCTTTGCCGTGGCCTCTCTCCCCGCCGTCTCTGCACTTTCCCGATCCCGGACAACCGAGCGTCGTCCATGTCCAAGTTCCTCAACGCGTACACCGCGCTCTCTCCCACAACCTCCCGCTCCGAGGTCGCAGACGTCCTCCAGTCCATCACAAATGGCATGCCGCTTCTCCCACTCCGCGCCTTCTAGCTCGCTCACACCCCCTCCCTTCTTTCCTGCCGATAGCTCTCCCCCTCCAGATCGACGATGTCAAACGTGGAGAGCTCATCCAGACCATCATTGACGACCTGACGAAATCTAACGCTAACGGAGGCAAGAAGAGCAGGCTCACGTCCAGAGGTGTGTTCCTCCCCCCTCCCTGTCCCCCGTGGCGTCACAGACCAACAGATCGGCTCCACCCAATAGATGCGGCCCCCGCTCTCCAGGCAGTCAAGTCCTTAGGCAAGAACCCGGCCGGCTCAGAGGTCATCGCCTCCTCTGCCAATCTCTCTGCCCTCATCGCCCTCTCTCGGACATACAAGGACGACCTCGAGGCTTCCAATGAGGCCATTCGCTGTATTGCCAACGCGATGCTACTCGTCGAGGGTGCACGTACCACATTTATCCAGAAGCAGGTCGGAGGCGGAGAGTTTGCGCTTGAGCTTCTCGAGGTGTGTTTCTTGCCAGACGCTGCTTCCCCACATCATGCTCAATCGCCACAGAAATCTGGAATCCCCGAACGTATATTCCTGGCATCCCGATTGCTCTTTCTCTCTACGGTCTCCATGTTGTCCGCCGGAGACTTCATCAAGTCTCTCGTCGAGGCAAAGCCCCCAGGCCATCCGGGCAACATCACCGAGATTGTCGGCAGCAAGCTCGAGGTCTTGACGAAAGCCATCCTCAGCAGCGCCAAGTTTGCACGCGAAGCCATGACCGATCTACTGAAGTTCACGTTTAATCTGTTGCTACACTATCCCAAGGTCGGTTTCCCGCTCGCTGTACTTCGTTGCGACGCTCATGATGTTGCACCAGCTCGTTGATGACTCTAGTAATAAGAATGAAGTCAAAGTAATGGGTGATTGCTGGAGCGATCGTCTGGACGGGTGCGTCGGCTTTCCGGTTCGCGTCAAGGCGCATACACTCACATGACGGGTCGCAGGATCCTCCCTTACCTCCTCCGCACATTCAACACACTACCGCCCAGCTTCCCTGCACCTCTCGTATCCCCCATGACTCATGTCATTCACTCCCTGATCACGATCCCCGTCTCGCCTTCTCTGCGCAACGTGTGGTTCCCGCCTAATACCAACAATCGGGGTTCACCCATACCCTCTTCAAAGCCTTCCGGTTCTTCCGAGTCGTCGAGCAAGGCCTCCCGACCGTCCAGCAATAGCAGCAGTCAAGCGGGGTCTCCGACAGGCGGTCCGTCCAAGGATCCGAAACCTGGTGCCTTCGACCGCGCATGGTCTGCCCTCGCCGCGGGCCGTCGTTCCCTCTCCCGCTCTTCTTCCCCTCATGCGTCCTCCGCGCCGGTGGACGTGCTTCTTCGCTCATATGACCTGCTTGACGTCTCCTTGAACCACTACATGCCGGGCACCGTGGATCCGGACGACGTGAGCGTGCGCGACAAGTGCCGGAAGGAGACCGATCAGACCCTGGACGATGTGATGACTCCCCTTGCGGTGCTGATCACGAAGCTCTGCCAGGCAGACGAGGGCTCGCGTTTGCGGATGCGCGAATGGATCCTGCCGGAGGACCTCGACAGGACGAGCCCACTGGAAGGCCGCGCGGACCTCCTTGGGAGGCTGCTGAGGTTGCTCGCCTCGGTGCATCATGCGAAGCTCAAGAATGCGGTCGGAGAAATGCTCTATGCCGTATGCGACTCGGATGGTACGTTCAGCCTTCTACTCATGGATACCGGAAGAGTACAGGCTGAAAGTCTCCATAGCGAGCACGCTCGCATCATACGTCGGCTACGGCAACGTTGCTGGCTTCCTGTTCAACAAGGGTATCATGGGCGCACCGCCACCACCGCGTGGGTCCAGTGGCGCGTCTGCGCCGACGACAACGCCTTCTGGTGTGCCAATCAACCCGATTACCGGTGTTGCGGAGAAGCCAGCGCCCCCGATTGAGATGTCGGACGAAGAAAAGGAACGGGAGGCGGAGAAGCTTTTCGTGCTCTTCGACCGCTTGGAGAAGACCGGTGCTATACCGAAGGAGTCGAACCCGATACGCAAGGCGATTCAGGAAGGCAAGCTCGGCTGAGCCGCTGTTGCAGTCACCCAATGCAGGCTTTATGAGGTGGGAGGTGCGAGGACTATGGACACACCTCTTGCTGGTGCTGTCGTGCTTTTGTGAACGAGTAAGCTTATTGCCAGGCGGTGACCGGCGTTTATACCTTTGTGAATACCGCTATATCATCGATAGTTGGCGTTGTGTACATACCCCTCCACACCCTTTGTTCGCATGCATCTGTCCGTCTAGGCTACGATATACCTCTCTAATGAAACATCTATTGCAACTTCTCTATGGCGATCTCGCCTTCATGACGCTGTCTGCTCCGAGGACGTAGGCTCCGCTTCTCCCTCCTGCGCGACGCGCTTGACAGGAGTGAGCCATGCCTCACCGTCCTCGTCCTCCGCTTCCTCGGAAGCAAAGGTGAACTCGCGCATCTCGACGTTTGCCCACGGTTCGTGAGTGTTCCGGCCCTTGGTGATGTAGCGCAGGCAGTCTCCGTGCGAGACGACGACGATACGTTGCTCGGGACGCGATCGGAGCCACTGGCGGACCCAGCGTGCGCGCGCGCGGATCGCGTCCTCATCTGCAGAGTAGAAGCCCTGCTTGGAGTTCCAGTCGGGCGTGAGGGCAGAGAAATCGAGACCGGCGAACTCGGGGTCGGCTTCGAGCACCGCGCGATCCTGTACATTGATATGCGTGACGTTGAGCCATCCATAATCCTATACAGAATCAGAGCTATGTCACGCACGGATCCGGTATCGCATGGCAGGTCGTTCACTTCTTGCAACTGGGGGAGGACAATGATCGGCTTGCCTTGCGCTTCGAGGCGTTTGCGGAGGTGGGGGAAGCCGACGAGGGTGGTGGAGAGAGTGCGGCGGAGGGGGCTGGTGACGAGGAGATCTGCAGTGGCTTGGACGGTGTCCTTCGTCGCTTCGTTCAGCGCAGCAGCTTGTTGGCGGCCGCGCGCGGTGAGGGGGGCATCACGGACTTGAGAGCAGTTAGAATAGATACAGCCCATGAGCGTCGCGAGCAGTTGAGACTTACTGGTATAATCTTCGGCGACACTGGGGGAGTTGGGAGTGGTCGAGGTCAGGCTGCACGCGCTCGCGAGGTGGTATGCAGACTCACTTGTGTTCGGCCTCGGCGTGCCTGGTGAGGTAGATGTGCTTCTCTGTCGCTTTGGATGCCATTTCTATGTGTCCGTCTAGTGGTATCGACGTCTAGGATGGGCAAGGGAGATGGTATCGCTGCTAGATCTATGGTCCTGCAGGAGTCGGTGACGAAATCTGCGGTCCGAGCCACCGCACCTCTCGTAGTACATTTGTACTCATGACGTCAGCGAGTACCTCCACAAGTACGGCACGAGCGCCTTCAATTCCAAGCTCTGACTTCGAGATGCTCAACTGAGCTCGGATAATATTGTAGTAGCTTCCTATGGTGTGTAGTGTGCAGTAGAGCGGTGCAGGCCGGTACATACACCCTTCGACGATTATGTCTGGTACGTCGACGTTGATTCTGTTCTGTATAGCTACCCGCATGGCATGTATAGCAGTTTGGTACGACCACGAGCAAATTTGAATCGCCGGCCAAGCTACCTCCTCCAGTGAGCTTGAGTCAGAAGAAGTGAGGTACAATGAGACCAAGACGCACAAGGAATAGAGCGAACCTTCACGCAGTGCCTGGCAAAGCAGCCAGTAGCGCAGCGGAACTCCTCCCCAGAGGCAGCGGCGATGCTGTCGTGACCGATCACCTTGCAGAGCGGCACTCACGCTGGGTGAGTGCACAGGATGCTATCCCCAGGCCCCAGCGTTCACCCGATCGCCCCACTTCCGCACGATGATCCCGAGGCTGACTGGACCGACCAAAGTGCAGATCAGGATCGCCCAGATGCACAAGAGGAAAGGCTCCGTGCTCAAGAGCCCAGCAGGACCTGAGGCGGATGGGTCGCCACGGGCGAGTTGCGCGATAAGAAGGCCAATCTCGCCGCGGGCGACCATGGCTACGCCCATAAAAACTGCGGCAGGCGCTGAAGCAGTGATTGTAGAGGAGGGCGCCCGAGCCTTGCTCGAACTCGACTGGCATGCGGTAGTCGATGGGCGGTCACCCATCTTCTCTGTTGTGGGCGCACCTTGGGAAGGAGAGGCAGCTCCGGATGTCTCGATACGAGGAGCCGTCGATCGCGAGTATGCGGAGATCCGGTCGAGCATGGGGATCACGCTTCTTCTCAATCCGTTCCATAGGAGGGCGGTGCAGTGGACCAATGGTGCATTGAGGAGGATGGGCAGTCCCACGGCAAGCTTGGCGAGGCACATCAAGACCGAATAGACGATACCGCGCCATATGATCGTGGGGTTCCACAAATCAAGGAACGGCTGGAGACGTCCTGGTCGGCATGCTAGCGCGATGAGGGAGGCGAAAGGACTCACGATCGCAAAGCCAATGCTGGCGAAGAACAGCGGCAAGAGTACATTATCTTGAAGTGGCCCCAGTGTGCGAACGAAGGTGGCTTCGAAGGAGAGCGCATCAAGGCGCTCCTTTGGTTGAGAGTCGTTCACTATCGGACGAGGGCCGTCACTGGGCGAAGCATGGCAGGGCGGCGGATGGGACAAGTAGGTGAGTATGAGGCCGGCAATGTATGCACCGTATAGCACACTTGTCCCGCTATCTAGAGAGACATGAACTATGAGAGCCAACACAGCGTCGAAGAGTGCCCAGCTTACAGTCTGAAATGGCGGCCATGGCACTAACCGCGCAGACCATAAGAAAGAGCTTGACGGCGTCCGCGTGCGCCTGCGTACCCCATCCACTGCCCACTTCTGCGAACATTGACATGCCCCACGGCTTGTCTATGCGAGCTGGAGCGCACCACAACTCGCCTAATCCACGATACCAGAAGAAGGGTCGTAACACGAAACGAGCAATCACCGGAGACATAGCAGCGATGAGGAGGGAGGAGAGAAGAGGTCGGATGACGGTCCAAGTAAGATTGCCGTGACTGGTCTGGGAGGAGTCAGCATTCAGTGCGGCCAACGCGGGAATCACGGCTGCGATGACCAGACCGACGATGTCGTCGATGATAGCGGCACTGATGAGGACCGTGCCTATGCGAGATTGCTGCAAGGGAGTCCGGTCATTCTCCTGCTTGTGCATAGTAGAGATGTCTGCGCGAGGGGCGGGAGAAGGGCCACGAGTGGTGGGAAGAGAGCACGCTTCAGTAGCTTCACAAGAGGTTACCTTCACCGTGTCAGAGGACTCCTCGGAGACAGATCGGCCTCTAGAAACGGTATTCAATGCAGCAAGGGTTGTTCCTAGACTGGTCGAGGAGAGGGCAGCGCCGGCAGCGAATGCTTCTAAGGGACGGTAGCCAAAGCCCGCAGTCAGGAGGGCGAACGAGAAGGCGATGGGCAAGCCGATGCCGACTAGAGCGCAGGCGGTTGACAAGGGGAGATTGGAGAGCAACATGGGCAGGTTCGATGAGAGCCCTCCTAGACAGGTATGGAGCGTCAGCGCAGGGTTTCGTGGGTTGTCATCTCCTATCTGGCACTTGCCTTCAAAGACGACAAGGACGAGGCCGACGTATCCCAGGACGGTGAACGTCTCCTCCCAGTGGATGGGTAGGAGAGCGGCTAGAGGAGATCCATAGACGACTCCTAGAGCGATCTCTGCGACTACTCCACCGTGTAGAATGAAGTCCGCGAGGATCCTGGCCACATTTAGGAGGTATATGAATGACGAGGCCACCAGGAGATGGACGAGGGGAGGCTGTTGGTATGACAAGGCTTCCGGCATGGCTACAGAACCGTCTGCCTGAGCCTTAGATACAATATTCAGTAGTCACCGCGCGAGCAAGCTGTGTGAGCAGCTCACGCCAAAGACACCGAGTCCATGCCGAGGGTGTAAGTAGGAAGATGTGGACCATGATGTGGAGAGCACGTCGTTTACCGTATTGAGAAGCGCACAGGGTCTGAGGTTAGGGTTACTAACCGGCACAGCTCGGGAGACAGGGCCACAACGCATGTTCTTGGTGTGTGCTGCACTTGTGCCAATGGTACTGTGATGCTGCATGCGAAACACGTTCTCCGAGAAGTTTACGCAGACGGGCAGCGGTTGTGGTTGTAATGCTTGTTGTAATGTATGCGGAGTACTGAGACCACAGCCGGGGAACAGACGGGCGCCAAAGGGACGAAGCGTGCCAGCGCTGGATGAGGATCTGCAACTCCGAACTCACTCTCCTCCTCTCTTCCTTCCTTCCTCTACCCCCTCCCTCTCTCTGTCTGCCCCAGTCTGTGCCGTCTCCGGGAATCCGCTCGCAGGAGCTTGTGTGCTTGACTCTCGTTACACTTGGTCTCCTCTTGTTGTCTCTCTTCGCCTTCTCTCCTACCGCAGTGCCAGCACGCGCCAGACTTGATTCCTTCCAACCAGGCTTCTCCCAGCAATCTACACTCTGTCTAATCCAACTTCGGCCCATCCGCTTCTGTGTAGCTTTCTTCGTCTTCTCACATATATCCGCGCACACATACCCCCTCGCCAGACATCTGGATCTCATCCATCATGTCCGAAGACCACGTTCAGCATCAAATACACGCAGACATGACCTATCCCTCCGACGAGGAGCACTCCGTCCTCGAGGACGACTCGGACGGAGAGGACCGTGACATGGACTACATGGACGACGATGACGGCTCCTCCTCACTCTCCATCCCAAACGAGTCCATCGACTTCGACCTCGTTTACGCCCTCCACTCCTTCGCTGCGACCGTAGAAGGCCAGGCAAACGTCGTCAAGGGCGACTCCCTCTTCCTCATGGACGACAGCAATTCCTACTGGTGGCTCGTCCGCGTCCTCAAAACCCAGGAAGTCGGCTACATTCCTGCAGAGAACATCGAGACTCCCTTTGAGCGTCTAGCTCGCCTCAACAAACATCGCAACGTCGACGTACGCGACCACCTAGCTCTCTTTGTCAATCCCGAGCTGACCTGTACGTCTAGCTTGCGTCGGCCACCCAAGCAGAACTCCAGGAGTCGCGTGATAGACTCTACTCGTCTCGAGCAGGCTCCAATCAGGGCAACACCCCTTCCCCCACTCCTGGCACCCGTAACGCGCAGTCCCAGTCGTCCAAGGGTGTGCGTTTCCGGGCAGACTTTGGCGTCCACAGGTACGCGCCTGCTATCTGGAACGAAGATGAGGAGGAAGAGGAGGACGTAGAGTGGGACGACGAGGACTATGAAGACGAGGACCCGGAGCTGGCGGAGGAATGGGAGGAACGCACTGTCGTTGGCAGTCAAGCACCACCTCTAGCCATGGAACCCGACGATGGCATGAGCTGGGAAGACGGCGCCGCGGAAGAGATGCAGCGGGAACGGCAGCAGCAACAGCAACAACAGCAACAGCAGCAAGGCGCCCAAATTCAGGTAGAGGACATGTCCCGCGTCCAAGAGATCCCCGGAGTTCTCTCGCCTCGCGAAGATTCCGTGCAGCCTCTGCGCACACGCGACAAGCTCATCATCGTGCAGGATGAACCGGCACCGGCGTCGCCCTCTTCGCCAGGCCGTACGATGGATCCCGCGCAGGCGACGGAGACCCGCAAGCTGAGCATGACTCCTGCTGTCGCCCGAACCGACGAGTACGCCGCTCCAGCGCAGAGTGGGCCGCTCCTGCCTAGCGCGATCATGCAGCAGCAGTCAGAGGAGCGCAAGCGCACACGCGAGGAGATCGAAGCGCTCGAGGAGGCGGCGCGCAAGAAGGCGCACCTCGCCGGCGCAGCGAACGCCCCTAGAGGCAAAGTCACTTCCACGGTGTCGGTGGGCGAACCAGCTCCCGCGAAAACGAGCGGTGGAGGCAAGTTGCGCAAGGACCGCGGCGATCGCGGTCACGAGACCACTGACGACGAGAGCGGCAAGGAGAAGGACAAGAAGAAGAAGAGCGGCGGCGTGTTCGGCGGGCTGTTTGGGCGAAAGAAGGACAAGGAGAAGGGCAAGGACAAATCGGACACGGGCAGCGCCGCCAGTGCGGACTCACTCAGCCGCGAGTCGGAAGAGTCGGGCAGGTCGATGCGCTCGTCCCCCCTTACTCCACCGTCGTCTGCGGAGGTGTCGTCGCCGACGACGGTAAGCGCGCGCCAACAGCAGCAACAGGCGATGCTCATGCAGAAGAACTCGGCCGACCCGAAGAGGATGATGCAGCAGCAACAACAACAACAACAGCCACAGCAGTCTTCGCAGGACGTAGTCCAGCCACAGCAGAGCCGCGGCCAGCCGGATCCAAACCAGGTGCAGGTGCAGCTGTCCCAACACGCGTCGCAGCTCCGGCAGCGCGACCAGCAACAGCAGGCTTTGTACCAGCAGTATCTCAACCGATCGCCTGCGACGCCACCCGAAGCTCAGCCGTCGTACGGCCTACAATCCGCTTCGGCCGTCATGCCGGGCTCGATGTCGTTCAGCTCGTCCACGAGCTCCGCCTCTGGTCTTACTGCGGCAGGCTCGAGGCCACGTCCTGGTTCACTTGTGCTCTCCCCTACAGCTATGGACGGCCAGGGTGTCGGTCTCCCGGACCTCAGCGTGGTGCGCGTCTTCGCAGGCGATCACTTGCAGACGGAGGCCACCTTCAAGACCGTCCTGCTCAACTCGTCCACCACGGCGTCCGACCTCGTCCGCCAGGCTATCCAGCGTTTCCGTCTGCCTGCTGGAGAGAACGAGCAGGACTACTACCTCACTATCAAACAAGTCGAGGGTTCTTCGGCCGTACTGCGTCCGGAAGAGAAACCGCTGGGTGTGTTCGAGTCGCTCGTCGAGGCCGCGATGGAGATCCCCAAGGTGAAGCGGAGCAGCGTGGGTAGTATCAGTTCTGTGGCGAGCAACCTCTCAATGCACCCGGCGATCAAGAAGTTGTCCATGAACGATTTTACGGACGACTCGCAGGTCAAGTTCTACTTGAACCGTCGCGGCCATGGAGACGATAGCCTTGTAGAGGACGGAGATGAGACGCTGCTCGCGGAGAGCGTTGACGGCGACGGCGAGTCGCGCTCGCGCCCGCAGTATCTGTCGGTGTCGACCGCGAGCGGAAGCCATGTGCCTCCGGAACGCTTCAGCTCCCCATCGTACAGGTTCGGCCTGCAGCTCGTCATCTACCCAGAAGATTTGCCGGACGATATGGTGTTTGACCCGCAGACGGAGGCGATTGTCTTCAAGAACACGCTTCGGAACAGACCCCAGGCGAGCCAGGTGCCTTCCCCGGGCATCTCGCAGACGATGCGGAAGAAGATCTTCGTGTTCCCAAAGAACATCACTGTAGCGGAGGTCATCGAGCAGGGCTTGGACCGGTTTGGGATTCCGGAGGGTGTGGTAGATGGAGGCGACGAGATCGAGGATAAGTTGACGAAGCGCAGGAGCTCTTCACGCGTGCGGTACGGGTTGACAGTTGAGATTAACGGGAAGGGTGAGTCTTCAATCGCCCGGAGTATGAGCGGAGCATTGACTGTAGTCCTGCAGAGCGCGAGCTGTCGCCGTCCAGTAAAGTCATCGATGCATTTCCTCGCCCACCGACGTATCGCCAGGTCGATCGCAAGTTCGAGAGCAAGCGGCGCTCCGTGGACTCTGCTCAGCTGTTGCTCGGCTCTTCGGACGACGTCAGACCAGATGACCCGATGTTCATTCTCCGTCGTGCTATCGCGTACCGGAGCTCTGCTGCTCGCCATCGCTCCTCTGCCCCCCTGGACGAGCTGGCATTGCAGCAGCTTCGGGACTCTGTCGCTAGTTCGAGCACGGCTTCGGACAGCACAGCACAACAGGAAGAAACGAGACGCCAACCGTCGAAGCAGGAGATCATCGCGGCTCAGCGTGCTGCCACGCGGGCGAACCAGCGCGCCATTCTCTCGGCCAACACGAATACTTTGAGGGGCCTGGACGTCCTCTTGCCGGGTAATGCCATGATCCGCAGCTCGCGCTATGAAGTGGACGACCGCATGCGCTACTCGTACGTCGAGCCGGACGGGGAGACTTACGATATCAGCGACATCGTAGAGGAAGAGTGGCGCGGAGAGGTCGGGCCTCATGGCTTGCAGAGAAGCCCGTCGAATGACGATCTCTTACACGGCATCCTTGCGCACGGGAAGGACGGGCTAGGCGCGAAGTTGGACCGCGTACTGAGCAAAATCAAGCACGAGAAGGATGCAGGGCGGGCGCCTCTGTCGCAGTCGTCGTCTGGGCAGACTGTCGACACGATGGATTCGACGCGTACGAGCTCGGATTCAACGTACTCTGCCAATGAAGCTAGGCATGAAGTTTCCTCCTCTCGCACGGCGACTCCGACGGCACGCGACGCACACAGCAGGACCGGTTCTGCTGCAGCAGGGGGCCAACGTGTCGGTTCTCCGCCAGTTTCACGTCTTTCGAGCTATAGGACGGCCAGCCCTGGGGAGTCAGATTATCAACGCTCGCATACGGCAACACCAACCGGACGCACCACCCGGTATCCCATCCCGCACGAACGGCAGTCCTCCTTTGCCTCTGCCGTCTCCGACTACCGGACGGCGACGCCTTCGTCCCCGCGTGGACCGATGCCGTCCAATATGCAGGCGAAAGAGGGGAAGCAAAAGCTGGTGTTACCAAAGAACGATTTCGGCTTGAACGAGATGATGGCGGTGATCGAAATGCGGGCGGCGCTGAACAACAAGATACCTGAGCATACGCCGCTGGACCCGGTGGAAGAGATGTTGTTCGGCAGACCGCTGGATAAGGACGCGCTGCATCCGCAGATCAGGGATATCTATGCTAGCACTTTCGCACAGCTGGAGGAGATGGACCAGGTACGCAAATTTCCATCTGCAGTTGCGCGTGTTGACAGATAATGATCATTTGCGTCCTTCTGTTCCAGACACTCGATGAGTTGCTGCAGCAAGCCGTTCGCGTTCATTGAGATACGAGACCATCATGACGTATTTATATCGTGTTTGCCCGCATGTATCTTACACCTGCCGCGTTTGCTTTAGTATTTATGCACTGGCTACTTGGGATCATATGTGGTTCTTCTGGTGTGCTATGATATATCGTGCCGGTAGTACATGCCGCGAGCATGTACGCTTTTGTGTCGGCGCACGCTACTTTCATTTGCTAACCTGCGCACGCGTCAAGCAGAACCTCGTGGGGGCCGCATTGCGCTGGAAAGCGTAGGAATGCGGCACAAAGGCGAGAAACATGGCAGGCTCCTTCCCACCGCCACTGTCGAGTTGGGGGGCGAAATCCGAGAGGAGGGACGAGGTTAAGTACTTAGGCGCCAGACCCGCTTATTCCGAAACGACATCACGTGCTTTATCCTAACAACTTGCTCCCCCCAACTCTCCAGGACGGCTGGCATAAAACACAGGTAAATAACGGAGGGCCGCCGGTTTGACGCCCAAAACCCTCCTCATTAGGAAGGTGCTGCTCCGCCAGCGGCCAGTATTATTTCGAGCACGTGCAGTATATTTCGCCTCGCCGCGAGTCCTCGCCTGTCCTCGCGCGACGCAGCTCGTCGCGCGCGCGTCCTCACCGTCCGTGAAGCACCTTCTGTCCTTCTGTAGAAGTATTACTGTCATTACTAGCGCACGATTTGGTGAAATTTTCCAGCACACGCAGCGGTACATAGACGAACAGTTGCTCGAGGGAGGCTCACGCAGAGTCATCGCGCACTGAGTGGGTTCGAAAGATGTGAAACATACGGGTACGATACGGGTTTCTGCCTTCATTCACTACAGCAGGGGTTAATGTATATGAAGGTTACGCGAGCTACCGCACATGTTTAGTACAGTACACTATCATGAGGTGCGCCGCTCATTACATTGTGAGAGGTCTCTGTCCGAGGTCATTATAACAAGACGCGCTCTTGGAGAGCCTCTGCACGGATTGTGCTTTGGATGCCCTGAGGCGCGCGCGGGGTCCTGTGAACGTTTCCTCATCGATGTCCAACGTATGAGCCCGCGCGGCGTAAGACTCTTGCGCGCACTGTGATGATGACGATAATCCATATGATCGCGCGACATATTGGAGCTGATATGGCAGCCCCGACACCCCGCGCGCGGAGGCTTGGACGCTTGTTTATTGCAGTTCTAATTCAAGGCATTGCTCAGGACGCTGAGTGGCTCACACACTTCGCGAACAATTGCTCGCGCGCGACGAGCTGCGTCGCGCGAGGACAGGCGAGGACTCGCGGCGAGGCGAAATATACTGCACGTGCTCGAAATAATACTGGCCGCTGGCGGAGCAGCACCTTCCTAATGAGGAGGGTTTTGGGCGTCAAACCGGCGACCCTCCGTTATTTACCTGTGTTTTATGCCAGCCGTCCTGGAGAGTTGGGGGGAGCAAGTTGTTAGGATAAAGCACGTGATGTCGTTACGGATTAAGCGGGTCTGGCGCCTATGGACCTAACCTCGTCCCTCCTCTCAGAAATCGCCCCCCAACTCGACAGTGGCGGTGGGAAGGAGCCTGGAAACATGGCACTTCCTCCCTTCGCGAACGTTTGAACCTGCTGACCTCGCTTGCCGCCATGCACCTCGAACTGCCAGTAACGCTGAGGAACACCAACATCTTGAAGGCAGGTCTGATCGTCAAGCAACGGACTGCACAGATGCGGAGCAAGTTGACTTCGCCATTCGTTTAGCAGGCAGTCCGAGACTTGCTTGGTGCGCTGGTCAAGGCGTGGCAGATCGCTTGGCCCCTGGCCTTCCCCGGAGGGATCGTCATCATCAAGTGCTGGAGGGAGGGTAACTGCTTGAAAACCGTCACACGGATACGCGCCTGGCTGGGCCAGATACGGCGCTACTTCCGGTCGCCATACAAGACATATCAAACTCTGGAGGACGAGGCGGGATACTGGAGGGCGTCGGAGAGGACACGTCAAGCATACCAGGCATCCGATGCGAACACGACGCCGGTCGGGGTGCCTCTGGTGAGATACTACGTACCGAGGCTGCCCCCGGCGTATCGCGAGAAGGTACACGCAGACTCAGAGGCAAGAGAGTACTATCTTTCGCCAAGAGTGTTCTGCAAGTGGCATAGGATGGTCTTTCGAGGGCCGGTAGGGTCGCAGTTCGCTGAGCGAGACGAACGTACTCACCCTGCTGGACAAAGATGCATCCTACGCTGCAAGAGGCCGCGAAACAAATCCGCTATTACAGCACCCGTGACCGACGGGAGATCTACAGGATATCCCGACTATTGACGGACGAGGCAGTCTTTTGCAGGAAATGGCGCTGGACAATGCGGTATGCTGCGATGTGGAAACAATGGCTGGATTCGAAGGGACCAGACGTGGCGATCGTGTTCGAGTGATGTGCCAATCTACCTCTACTATCGCCCTAGCGAGACATACATCAGTATCTCATGTATGATCGACATTATACGTCAATTGCTCACCTCACGTCTGCCCCTTCCTCATCAAGTTCCGTCGTACTCTTCGTCGTTCGCCCCCTGCTCCCTCCCCCTTTCCCCAACGAAGGTAAGGCACCTTGCCCCGCTCGTAACCAGCAATTTCGCCCCCGTCATCAAGCGTGCGGAAGTCTAGCATGCCCCACACTGGTAGCTGAAGCTCGCCCATGACAAGCACTCGCGACGAAGCAAGACGGTAAGGTGGTATGGGAGTGAGCAGTTGCATGGAGCTTTGGGGTCCAGGAGAGATCGCTCGAACGAGGGCGAGACCGACACAGTTCGATGCGCTGGGTAGCGGGGGTGTGGCACCTTGTTCATAGTGGAGGAGCGCGGCCGTGGAACCCTCTTGTGGTGGTGTTGCTTCGAGGGTGCCCGGCTCGCAAGCAACTAGCCCAACGATAGCACAACTGAGTGCTCTTCGGACCTCGGAGGGAACGACGTCCTCGGAGCCTGCACCAGTCAGCACGAGCTTGTCCAGGGCAGTCTGGCAGTCGACCTCGTACGGTGGCTGAGCGCAGAGGGGCAGTGTTGTATTCCATGCTACAGCGGCTGGGGAAGAGTAAGGTGATGAATGCGTCCCCTGAGGAAAGACGGCGTGGAAATACGAGAGGATGGACAGGTTGCGTTGGTCTGCCGCGGTGTAGTGGGAGGCAGTAGCCGATGGGGGCACCGACTCAACCGCATGGATCCGAGGGTTACCGGGATACGGTTGAACAACATCGAACGTGGGCCCTCTCCCACACGTCTGGTCATCGTCGCCTGAGAGGGAGAATACATCACTCGGCTCGACGATCTGCTCGACCTTGCGTGCGAGGTCTGCGCCCAAACCCTTTGTCCAACCCATGGTGTTGACGACGAGAGGTATCGTCGAGCCAATGCGACCGTCTTCTCCCTCTTCTTCCTCAGCACTGTCCTCATCCAACACGGCATTGCGCACGTCGATCTCGTACTGCTGCATGAGAGCCTGGATCGAGTCCAGATAATGTGACGGCGATGTTTTCGGAGACGTCGCGCCAATGAAGTGTGCGGCGAAAGGCATGCTGGGGTGCGTGAACGGCGGACCTAAGGGTGATGGTTGAGATGGGGGACACTAGCTGTTGCACGGGTTCTAATGCTCACCAAAGACAGGTTCCTCAACCACACTAAGGCTGACCATGCCGCCCAGAGTGAACTCCGACTGACCGAGGTCGCATTCTAGGTACGCAACACGACGAAATCTAGATGCTATCGAGGTGATGCGCGATGTACGGGGAGAAAATATGCTTGCGTACCTTGAGAGCAATTTGTTGAGTAACAACCGCGCTAAAGTGCTCTTACCAGCGTTCTTTGGCCCCTTCACCATACATACCCGACGACGTGACTGTGCGTCTTCGTCACCAGTGGAGAGTATATCATTCGTGCCAGCGGCCCAGGTCGCGGGAATGAGGAGGGGAGCTATGTCGGGTGTCTGGAAGGGCATCTGTACACGCAGGGTCGTCTTAGATGGCGGCATGGAAGCATATATTCGAAAACCCACAAAATACACGCCATCGAGTCCGAAGTCAAACCTCGGCTGGTCGCGCTGCCAGCGCGAGGGCGCGAAGAAGCTGTCAAACGTTCTGCAGATCCGCCCCAATCCGTCGACTCCAGTGTTCAGCGCCTGCAATACGACAATGGCGTCGAAACCGGAGGCCGCATCCGCAATATCACCAGGAAGCGTCGAGGGCGACACCGGGCATGACGCAGAAGCGCTGTACGGTAGACATTGGATGATGGGGAGAGGAGACGAGCGGGGAGCATAGACAGGGTGCGCAGCCGAGGAGGCCGACAGAGTGACGCCAGCGAGAGAGACGGCACCGCGCAGGACAGTAAGAGAATAGACACCCAGGAAGGCGAGGGTCTCTGAGGCTCTGAGTAGCAGTACTGTGCATTTCTGCGCGGAGTCGCCAGCAGCCGGTAGATGGTAGACGTTCCGGTCAAGGATGGGCTTGAAGGTCGAGAGAATCTTCGGCTCGTCTGGGGCGAGTGCTCGCTGAGGAAGTGGGGTATCGAGGAGGACAGACTCGTCCTCGGGCTCGCCGTCCTCGTCAGAGGAGTCTGGAAGGGGCGCACTGGGTGACCAGGGGCGCTTTGCACGACCAGATCTTGTCGCGCCCACATGTTGCGGGCGAGCGACGCGGGCCTCATCGTCTGATGCAACACTTGAGCTCGTTGCGGAGCTCCCGTCCTCGCTTTCGCCGACGAGGATGACATCGTTCTGTGTCGTGAAAGCGTCCTCCTGCGCAAAGTACCGCGCGCGCTGCTCCAAAGGGTCTTTGCGACGCTGCACTCTCTTCTTCTTTGGGGGATTCCCGGCGGACGCGCTGGGCTTACGCTTTGAGGGGGGTTTTGGTGCGGACGATGAGGGCGCCGTGCGAGCCGCGTTTTTGGATTCAGGTTCGGGACTAGGAGGTTGTGGTACCGGAGGCGTTTGCGTCTGGGACTGAGCGAGACGCGCTTTCCGCGCGGCAACGGCGCTCAGCATCTGTCGCACGCGTCGTCAAAGATTTTTTGAGCGAAGCCTGCGAGAGCCGTGAGCGAAATGAGGGAGAGGAGGAGGGGGACGGGGAAGAGTGCAAGCGCGGAGGGGGCGGGAGACTTACATGCGCGGGCGCGGGCGCGGCAGATTCAGATTTTTTGTGGCGGCAGTCGATCACTCTCGCTTCAATCTCATCTCTGCACTACTCACTCACTCACTCACTCCAGCCATGTCTGCGCCCGCCTCTGCACCGTCCAACCCATCGCCGACGTCGGTGCTCTTTGCGCGCGGCGTAATCGCGCGGCTCGCGTACTGGCCCGCCCTCCGCATCGCCGTCGAACAAGGCTGGGGCGGTCCCGAGTCCGCGGACAAGCGCACATGGCTCGCCTCCGTGCTCGTAGACGATTTTGAGGAGCAAGACCCCAAGCCCGACGTCGACTATGTCGAGGATCGCCTGCTCCAGGTTATGGCCGACGAGTTCGACACCGTGCTCGAGGATGGCAGCGCGGAAGCCGTCGCGAAGGACGTGGTCAGACTCTGGGCGGAGGTCGCTGCGGGCGGGACAGCACTCCTAGCCGAGTTCGAGGACAGGGCGGACAAGCTCAGTGGGAAGAAGATCCAAGCGGAGGAGGGGACCGGGGATAACAGCGACTGGGAAGACGAGAGCGACGAGGACGAGGACGGCGCGGACGAGGAACAAGCTCCCCAATTGCTCGACCACCAGCCACGACCGCAGAAGGAGGAGCCCCAGATGGACGAAGACGGCTTCATCACCGTCAAGGGAAAGGGCAAAAGCCACAGGTAGCACACCAACAGATGGTAGGTCGCAAGCAGTCCCCGGAGGATGCCACTCATCCAAACCGATCACGACAGACTGTCGCACTCACTCGCCAGTACCTCCCCGTACAGCCTACCTACTCCATGGAATCCACAACGTGATCAATCACATTAGAACTCTAGGTGTACAACAGCACTTTTGTACGATGCCAGCAGCATGCCCCGCCATCCGAGTGATGATGATGTAGATCATCTACGACTGCGAAACAAACTTCTTGCCCTTCTCAATGTTCTTCTTGAGTTCAGGCAAGCACGCCTCGAGCAACTTCTCCTCCTGCGCAGAGAGCTGGCCAAGAGGGTGGATCTTCTCAACGCCGTTAGGCTGCAGCACAAGACGTCAGCATCAGCGTTCGTCGCAAGCACAATTGGTCGTTCACGTACGCCGAGCTCAACGTTGGATGAGAAGAAGTCGATGCCCTGGTCGGCAAAGAGCGGGCTCTTGACGAAAGTCGGTGCCACTACGCCCTTCTCGCCGTTGAGGGCGCGGAGGAGGTCGCCAGTGAAGCGAGCACCAGCGTAAGCCATAGAGAGCGTGGCCGAACCAGCACCGTCCTTGGCCTTCACAACCTCATCACCACCGAACTGGATGCGGTGGACGAGCTTGTCGTACACCTCACCGGTGAGGTTGCTGCCCTGGGGCGTCTGGGAGAGCAGGGGAACGATGGTCGCGCCGGAGTGACCGCCGACGACGGTGACCTTGACGTCCTTGGGGTCGGCACCCGCGACGCCAGCGAGGAAACGCTGTGCACGGACGACATCGAGGGTGGTGACACCGAAGATGTGGGCGGGGTCGTAGACACCAGCCTTCTCGAAGACGGCGGAGACGATGGGGACGGTGGAGTTGACGGGGTTGGAGATGACGAGGACCTTGGCCTTGGGGGAGACGCGGGCAATGGCCGCGGCCAGGTCGCGAACGATGGAGGCGTTCGTGTTGAAGAGGTCGTCACGGGTCATCTAGGACTCGGCGTTAGAACGGGACGGGCGGAACGGGTCGGGAAAGAAGCTTACACCGGGCTGGAGGGCAAGTCAATCAGTGAGGACGTCAATGAAGGAGAAGAGGGCAACGAACGAACCTTGCGGGGAACGCCAGCGGGGATGACGACGACGTCAGTGCCCTCGAGAGCCTGGTCGAGCTTGTCGGCAGGGTAGCCGTGAACCTAGCGGCGGGGGAGGTGAGGAGACGTGAACAACGCGCGTGGGAGGACAGTACGGACCTCGCTGTTGGTGTCGATGTGGCTGACGTCGGCGGCGACACCGGGTGCGCCGCGGATATCGTAGAGGCTGAGCTCGGTGACGTGGGGGTTGAGCTTGAGGAGGAGGGACAAGGGCTGGCCGATACCTCCGCCGGCGCCGAGGACGGCGACCTTGGACTGACGGGCAGCGGAGGAAGAGAACTGGCGGGACTGGGCCTTGAGAGCACGGGCGGCAGCGCGGGAGAACATGGCGGACGTCGTGGTCGTCGTGGGCGACGGTGAGGACGGGAGGAGAAGTGACGTGGAGAGGAGGAAAGATGATGGTCGGAGGCGCGAGGACAATCGCGTATTTAAATATTTATTCCCGCACGCGCGATCGGAGCGAGTCGGGAGTCGGCGGCGGCGACGGCGGCCCTCGTCCTCGCTCTCCCACCTCCAGCCCAATCCGCCCCGGCCCATTTCTGTCTCGGAATAAATAAAAAACAAACATACAGCAGATGGCGACAGACTTCTGGTCCAGCTCGCACTAGTACGTTCGCCGTCCTCGCCCGCAGCCCGTCCGCTCACACACCGCGGCAGCAAACGCTGGATCGTCGACAGGGCCACCCTCCTCCAAGCCCGCTCAGACGACCTCCAGTACGTCGACAACCCCGAGCACCTCGCCTTCCTCAACATCTTCTTCGCAAACCGTACGTCCGCCGACGCCGTCGGTCGTGCGTCAGCGGCTCATGACGCGCCCCAGTCATCGCGAAGCTCGGCAAGAAACTTACCCTCAGGCAGAGAGTGATCGCCACCGCGACCGTCTTCTTCCGCAGGTTCTACCTCAAGAACTCTTACTGCGAGACTGACCCCTTCATCGTCGCCGCCGCCTGCTGCTACGTCGCAGCCAAGGCGGAGGAGTCCCCTGTCCACATCAAGAATGTCGTCTCCGATGCCCGCGCCATCTTCGGTACACCCCTACCTCTCTCTCATAACCCTGCAGACGTTCATTGCCACTAGGTGAGGACTACGGGATCAAGAGCTTCCCGTCGGACAACTCAAAGCTCGCGGAGATGGAGTTCTACCTCGTCGACGAGCTTGAATGTGACCTCGCCGTCTTCCATCCCTATCGCACACTTATGACTCTCTGCGGCAAGCGCGGCCGTCCTGCTTCCGAAGCCGAAGCCGGCGAGACCGACGATGAATCCACCGAGGGCAAGCTGCCGCTCAGCGAAACCGCTGTCCAGACGGCATGGTGAGCGTGCAGCTCTCTGATGTTGTTTACTTTGCGCTTAGAGTTGTGGCGGTCCTAGGTTCATCATTAACGATACCTATCGGTCAGAGCTGTGTCTGCTTTACCCGCCGCACATGATTGCCATCGCGGCCATCTACCTTACCCTCGTTTTCAACACAGCCACGCGAGCCACGATCCAAACCACCTCAGCGCATTCCGTCCCGGGCTCGTCCCAACACACTCAGTCCGATCACTCTTCGCGGCGGTCCTCGCGCTCTGCGTCTAGTAGCAGCAAGAAGCACTCTCAGCCTCCGGACCCCATAGGTTGGATGGCTGGTCTCAACGTCAGCATGTCCCTGGTTGCCACCATCGCACAGGAGATTATCTCCTTGTACGCACTGTGGGACAGATATGACGAGGATGCTGGCAAGAGCTCCGAGTCGGCCAAGGCGACCCCCTCGCAGAGAGCCGTAAATCCTCTTCGCGGCATGCGCGCCAGAACGGCTGCTCGGAGTGGTAGCGTTTTGAGCGGCGCTACGGGCAGCAGTGGAGACACGCCCGAGGCCAAAGACGACGCTATCCCTACAGACGTGGTTACGCCCATGTTCCTTGTGCAGCTTCTATTACGGATGAGAGAGGCGCGTATGGCTGACTTAGCGCATCCAGCCAATGGGCGACCAGTCGCGGTGAACCGTATGCTCGAGCGCACCCAGGCGGCAGGTTGACTGATGTCATCCGAGAGAGCGTAGACGCACGTAGATTCAGGAGGAGAACATGTACAATACCACTGCTGGACCGAGTCTGTGTACAACGTTGTAATAATATATACGTAGACTAGAGTCACGGGCGGGACCTGTAATCAGACTAATCCTCGGCGTCAGGGAAGAGTGCCTCACGGACGCGGTCCGCCTCAGCTTCCTCCTCAGGTTTTGGCCCCTCGACATGCTCATGTTCGGCTCCCGCCTGCCTCCCAGCCTCAGCAGTCGAAGATGCGACCTCGCTCGCGCTCTCCGCGGACGAGCTGCCCCACGATACATTCTCGTTAGACGCGGGCTCCTGCGACGGCGGCGCTTCGGATGGCTCGACGCTCACGGAGCTGGTCGCCTTGGGCTCCGCGACGTCTTCCGCTACACGTGGCGCCTCGCTCTGCTTGCTTTTCAGGTCATTATGCGGGTGATCCCCAAAGATGTCCCGTCCAGGCTCTGCTTGGCCGAACGCGGCAGTGGTCGTGTCTGCCTCCGCGGGCTGCTCGAGCTTCACTGGCTCGCCAATGGGGACCGCACCAAGACCTCCCTGATTGGCCGCTGGGTTGTTGACAAGTGCAGGTGAAGACACGTGTGGAGTAGGGGCAATGGTGCCCTTGTACTGGGCATACTGACGAAGACTGTGAGCCATCGCTCCTCACACAAATCTCCACCTACTTACGTCATCAAGGAAATCGTTGCTGAGGGAAGCGCAATGAGTGCATTGAGCGTCACCGGTGAAGAGGAACGCGCTCACCAAGAGAAGTCCCATGTCTTCAGCCATCTAGCCTTCTGGCATTTTGCCTTCGTCCACGGCAGACCGTAGGCGATTGGACTGAAGTACGAGTAGTTCCACACAGCGATCACCAGGAGTACCGCGGCAATCTGCAAGCGGACACGAGGCCGCAGCGTCGAGGTGACGAGGTCGAAGACGCTGCATGCCAGAAGTATCGCAAAGTAGAGCGCAGGCAAGTAGTGATGCAAGAAGAGCTGGCGGCGCATGAGATAGAAGGGCAGATAGTGCAGCGCCCAGCCGACGAATAGGAAGCCGCAAAGTGCGTCATACTTCACTACCTTGGCTGTCGCCCGATCAATGTGAGTAGGGACATCATCAGAGAGTGCGACACGTACTGTTATCAAAATCGCGGTAACCACGCTTCGCGCGGAGAACGAGAAAGCCGCGGACTGCCGCATACATGAATACAGCAGCGGTACTCAACCACCAGACGATCGGGTTGCCGAGCAAGTAGATTTGGCGATGATCTTTGACCCAGAAGTTCTGTGTAGGGTGGTGAGGATGTTAAGCATGTGGTGGTCGACGGAACACTTACGATGCCGCGACGTAGGCGAGGCCATGCGTCAGGACGAGAGTCGTAGGTGTGGCGATCGGTGAGCCCAGCATTCGTAGTCCACATGACTTTCTGCAATTCCCAAAATTTCGCGAAAAAGCCCGGAAGCTTGTAGTTGACCTTCGGTGCGTCCGGCGGGACTAAGAAACATCAGTCATCTGCAGCATGTGCACTGGGGTAGCTTACATTTTGGATGGGTCGAGGTCTCGATGTACCAAAGCGAGTTTGCCAGGACGGCTTGCTTGTTGCATGTGACTTCTTGCTGCTCGTATGCCCAATCCGGCAGCTTCACCTTGTGCGAAAATAGATAACAACCGGTCATCGGATGCTTCAACCTGAACTGCGTCCTGAGGGTTCTGAGACGCTTCGAGGATTCCTTGTCCCGTTTATCGCCCTTGTAGATCTCAACGATCCAGTCATCGTTAGCATCCCCGGCATAACCAGGGATTCCGTATCCGGAGACCTCATTTTGGAAGTCAACATCAGAGACCGGAGGGCGAATGTCGTGCGAGTGTAGCGACTTGTCAGTCTGAATGTGCCTGATCTTGACGCGGGTACCATGCGTGATGTACGAGATGTCCTCGTCCATCCAAGCTGTATATGGATCGCCTGGGGCTGTGGCATTGACAATGCGCCAGTCGTTGTTGCTGTCGCGGTGCGGATACAGCGTGACTTGCTGCTCTGCAGTGAGAGGCCAGCGTCAGATCTGGCATAGATCATCGGAAGCATGAGCTTACGTTTGCTACCACCTGGGTAACTGTGCGGATGCGAGTGCAGGTATCCGCCCTGAGTGTTGACGTGACGGATGGTGATTTCTGAGCCCACGGCGACATCGGCAAACGTGTCCGCCATGCCACGACCCCGGAGAGTATGCTGGAATTCGGAACTCATGAACCCATCACCCTCACCAGAGTTCGACAAGATGAGGAAGTGAATGCTGAACATCGACATGTAGAAGACGAGTGGTATCAGAATGAGGCAGATGGCGCGGGCTACAAAGTGCTTGATCCAGAGTCTTGCCGGTACGCGAAGGTCGCCAAGGAGTGTCCAGAGCTGTTTGAGAGTGCCCAGACCTACGGTGGCGATGGTGAAGAGACCAACCCATTTGCAGCTGACGACGGCGCCAAGGGACAGGCCGGTCATAGATAGCCAGATCCACCAGGATTCGGTGAACGGTTCGTAGTGATCCTCGTTGCAGAAGGCCGTCCAAGCGAACGTAGTCAGAGCGGTGAAGAAAATGAGCGGTGAGTCGAGAAGGATATGACGGGATTGAGTTATCAAGCCATTCTCGAAAGTGATGAAGAGCGAGGCCAGGAGGGCAGTGGTGACTCGGCAGTCAAGAGCACGAAGAGTGAGATAAGCGAGCGGGATGGTCGCAATCCCCATGAGAGCTGGAACCATACGCATGGCTACATAGGGGACATTCTCGTAGACTCTACGGGAGGAAATGTCAGGTTCCCGCAGGGGGCCTGAATGAAGACCAAACGCACTTCGCGATGTCCTTGAAGTCGAAGTTACCGTCATAACCCGACAGCCATCCCGCGAGAGTGATGAGGAGCTTGGCAAGAGGCGGATGGACGTCGACGAAGTAAGAGGACTTGATGTATCTGGAAGCGAACTTGCCGAAGTGCACCTCATCGAAACTGACGCATATAGTCAGCGTAACTACATATATGCTAGTAGCACTTGAACCTACACTACACTGTTGGGTTGGGAGATACGGAACAGGCGAACCGCGCAGGCGATCAGGAGAACTACGACAAGCAGTTTCCACTCGGCGGGAGAGAGGTTGAGGCCGCCGACAGCGTGGGTTCTGCGACCTGGGCGAAGGCCCTTTGAAGCCGCTTCACGGCGCTGGTCCGCGTCGAGATGGTCGTGTCGTGGATGGGGAAAGCGGGGCGCAGACTGGGAGAGCTTCCCTGGCGGCGAGGGCTGCCTGCGTGCTCGGACGCTGCCCGACATGCCCGGTAGGTCTGTCTGGGAAATGCGTGCTTTTGCTCAGAAACGGAGAGAAATCAAAAGAAAGAGAGTTCGAGCCAGCGAGATACCAGAGTCCGTCTGAACGAAGAGTCGGGAGGAGCGAGTCGGGAGATGGGAGAGAGAGAGGACGGCTTGGAATGCTGCGCGGACGGTCGACGTGGTGGGCGGTACACAGCCACGTGAGCGACATCATAGGTGTAGCGCACGTGATCGCCGCGCGCCTCCTTGCAATTTCGAGTCTCGAGTCTTCTCCGAGCCAGACAGCCTTTCGTCTCATCTCTGCCCGCTCATCGCCATGTCTATGAACATCTTTGGTGCTAAGGTGATTATTCTGCTCTATCTCAATATGGGGTAAGCTCACGTCCAGCAGGCCACGGAGGAAAAGGCGGAAAATGCGCGTCTCGCCTCCTTTGTGGGTGCCCTCGCCCTCGGCGATCTGGTCAAATCGACCCTTGGCCCGAAGGGCATGAACAAGATTCTCCAGTCAGCGTCCACGGGAGATATCAACGTTACCAACGACGGCGCGACGATTCTCAAATCGATCCAGCTAGACAATGCTGCCGCGAAGATCCTCGTCAACATCTCTAAGGTACAAGACGACGAAGTCGGCGACGGCACCACTAGCGTCTGCGTACTGGCCGCTGAGCTGCTCAGGGAGGCGGAGAAACTCATTGCACAGAAGATTCACCCTCAAACTATCATTGAGGGTTTCCGAATCGCCAGCGCCGCTGCCCTCCGTGCTTTGGAGAAGGCCGCCACGGACAACAGGTGGGTTCCGTCTTCCAAACGTCGGGTTCAACTCGTATGTTGACTACGTCCAATCTGCGTGTAGCACCGATCCTTCACGCTTCAGGCAAGATCTCGTCAACATCGCACGCACCACCCTTTCCTCCAAAGTGTTGAACCAAGACAAGGACTACTTCGCCAATCTCGCTGTAGACGCAGTCCTGCGCCTGAAGGTCCGTGCTTTTTCAGAAAAACCCTCGTTTGGATGCTGATCAAGGGTTTGCTTAGGGCTCGACGGATCTCGAGCACATCCAGATCATCAAGAAGGCGGGGGGCAAATTGACCGACTCCTACCTGGATGAGGGTACGTTACATGCTCAAGTGTGGTCGCGCATATCGACGACGTAACTGAGTGTAGGTTTCATCCTCGACAAAACAATCGGCACGAACTCCCCAAAACGGCTGGAGAATGCTAAGATCCTCATTGCGAACACATGTGAGTTTCCCTCGCGTGCGGATGAACACGTCTGACCGCTTTCTAGCCATGGACACCGATAAGATCAAGGTGTTTGGGGCTCGCATTAAAGTTGATAGCACAGGCAAGCTAGCAGAGTTGGAACGCGCGGAGCGGGTGGGTTGGATGTGTTCACGTGCTAGCGGCTACTTGCTCACTCCACCGCAGGAGAAGATGAAGGCGAAAGTCGACGCTATCGCAGCACACGGCATCAACTGCTTTGTCAACCGTCAGCTCATCTACAACTATCCCGAGTCGCTCCTCGCAGAAAAGGGCATCATGACGATTGAGCATGCTGACTTTGAGGGTGTTGAGCGCCTTGCACTCGTAACAGGCGGCGAGATCGCAAGTACCTTTGATCATCCAGAACTGGTGAAGCTCGGTCGATGCGAGTTGATCGAGGAGATAATGATAGGCGAGGACAAGGTAGACATCACATTGTCCCCTGTAGAGATTCAAACCAACCCACTGACTGCACGACCTGTTCAGCTCATCAAATTTTCGGGCGTTGCGGCAGGGGAGGCTTGCACGGTCGTCCTGCGCGGGTCAACGAACCAGATGATCGATGAGGCCGAGCGCTCACTTCACGATGCGCTCTCTGTTCTGTCGCAGACAGTGAAGGAGACCCGAGTCGTGCTTGGCGGCGGGTGCTCGGAGATGCTCATGAGCTGCGCGGTCGAGGAGGAAGCGAGGAGGGTCCAGGGAAAGAAGGCAATCGCGGCTGAGGCTTTTGGTCGCGCGCTGAGGATGATTCCAACCATCCTAGCGGACAATGCCGGATACGACTCCTCTGACCTCGTCGCGAAGCTCAGAGCTGCGCATTACGAGGGACGGTCCGATGCGGGTCTCGGTGAGCCTCCTCCAGCCTTCAGACGCGCTCAGTCACTGAGTGGTCCGTAGACATGAACAACGGTGCAATCGGCTCGATGATTCAGCTTGGCGTCACCGAGAGCTACAAGCTCAAGCGGCAGGTCGTGCTGAGCGCCAGCGAAGCGGCTGAAATGATCTTGCGGTGGGTCGTCACTCTGTCTCACTGCGTTGCAGGCACTGAATCCAACTCGACCCAGTGTGGACGACATATTGCGGGCGACTCCGCGTAGAAGGGAAGCTGTATGATAATGCATTGTACTGGACCTCTTCCAGACGACATACCTTGCGTGCAAGCGTAGTAGCTGACGATTCCATATCATGTTATGCGAGCGGCGTGTTGTGCCTTCAGATTGATTCATGAGAGAAGGCTCCGGATAGGAATTTTGAGCTCCGAGTCAGGTGCGGACACGATAGAACTCCAGTAGCCGCTTGTACCACGTAGCGTGCACCGAAGGAGGCCACAGCTGAGGGCGCCCCTGCTGAAGTCCCCACAGCACCTGTGCAGTTGCGCTGGAATAACGAGTAGAGTCAAATGATGTGCTTGGATCAATGTAGGGCCCGCCTAAGGAGACATCAGCTAAATGTCCAACTGTCCATGATGTCTTGACTAGGCACTCAGACATGCATGCATTAGACCCAGACAGATGTTTGGGCCAACATTATGTTTCTCGACCAGACACAGCTTTGTCTTGTACAAGACCATGAGTATCTACTGCAGTATTGTCTTGTGGAGCCATTATATGGGTGGGTTGGGTGGGATAGGCCATACTTCAAAGTAGTTAGTCCAGTGTGTGATGACAATGGAAGCAAAACTAAATGGATGCAATTACAATTGATGAGGAATGAAGAGATTGTTTATTATGCAGCGAGCTTCCGCGCCTCGGCTACACGCTGGGGCGAGCCAGATGTCGGACCGGTATCTGAAATCCAAGACACCGGTCAGGTGTGTGACCAATACCAGGACCCCCGACAATCTGAGGCGTATCCCTGATCCTGGTCCGGACGGAACAGGCCTCTTCGGAGGGGGTATGCCTGTGCCAGTCCGGACAAATCGACATATTAGCGCCCGAAGGCCTGTGGCAAGTCCGGACGTTGGTGCGGGCGTTCCAGGGGTTGGGGAGCTCGGCAAAGGTGCTAAGCGCCCACGGAACCGCCGGACCGCCAGCGGTGAACGGCCTGTGCTGTTAGCGCCCGCCCATCCAGACGTTTTGGACCGAAAAAAAAGGCCTACACCTGTGCTAATCCGGACAGATTTGGGCGCTTATGAAGCCTGTTCCTTATGGACATTTTGGCCAAAATCGCGGGACCCCGGATCAGGCCTCTTCACCCAGTGTCGGGGGTCCTCCAATACCGGACCGTTGACTTTCGCGCGTTTACCGACAGATGTCTGATGCCAAACACCCGACCATCCTGTGCCAGATGTCGGGCAGATATCTGGGATTAAGCGGGACTCTCAAAAAAAGCACAGTCTGTGAGTCGAACCAGCAAACCCATGATCAGAGCATGGGCGCTGAACCACTAAGCCATGAGGGCCTTTCCACATAAATATGCTTGAGCAACATATAGTGTACTTCCAATGTAGGTACTGGGGTTATCCAGATCATTCCACCATTTGTAGTGCTCATGTTATGTTATTTAGTACAGCTGTGAGTGTTTGACATGGTGGGCTTTGCAAGGGATGTAGCTGAAGTCTCCCAGTGCAATGAATGGTAGGAGCACCAATGCTATGAAGGGTCTGCACCATGGAACCCGGACTTAGGATTTTTCTGAAGTGTTGGTTCACTAGGCTCTATATACGTATTATGTCCCAATTGTTCGAAGCTGCGATGGTGCAGTGGTCAAAGGGTGGCTAACAGGCTCTTTGAAGCTGGGTTCGAGTCCTCAACAACCTTTTCTTTTTTTAGTGATCGTATGTAAAGCCAAATACCAGCCGGATATCTGGCGCACACCGCACCAATGCCGGGCGCTATATATCGAACCATTGGCGGGAATCAAATATCGAGCCGACCCCTGCGGCCAGACATTGGACAGATGTCTGCTCTGCATCAGCCGGGTGTCTGGCATAGGTCGGCTCGATGAAATCTGACCAGATACCGGATCAATACCTGGGTCGTCTGGGCGTGTAATTCTACAAGACCCTGTGGGAATGTAAAATCTGAAACTCCAAAACGTGAAAGTAAGTATTTTGCACTGCGACAAGCACTACAAAACCTAGGGTTAGGGGCTGTTTTCATCAGAAATTTTAGGGTTAGGATTGTAGTCCACTTACTCCTTTAAACAATTTTTCTAATGCGCATCCTGGGCGTCTATGTAACCCTAGCTCCATTCTCATCAGGAGTCTTATCATTGTGCATAACATCGTTATACGCTATAACACACTGCTTACAACAAGTCATGACATGTACATTACTTGTTGAAAGTACAGTGCGTCCAAATACAAAGCGTATGGACACAGATATGTAGATACAACAGCGAGGATAGGAGGATAGAACAAACACTGGCACTTCGGCCCAGACACGCAACTAGAGATTAAGAGAACACTGTGGTCAAGATGCCAGATGCGGTCGTGAGCGTGCAATTGCTCCAAGAGAGAAGAGGACTTACGTTACTTCTGGTAGCGCAACACCAGCACGACACCGTAGAGGTTCAAGCTGAGCCCCATGCCATTCTTCGATTGTACGACAACACCGAGTACAAGACGATGACAATGACACCAAAGGTCGGGTCAGTGGTCATGCCGGGGAGTGTGGGGAGCAGGTCAAAGGTGAACTGCTTGGAGGGTGCTTTGCTCTTCTTGAAGTACTGGCTCACGTCCCAAATGGCAACTGAGAAAGTGTTACATCAGGAGAACCTCCTCTGGGCTGTAGCAGACAGCCATGCTGTAGAGTTCATTATTGCACTTGTAGTAGCATATTGCACCAACTACGTTTATGTAGCTCTGTATTGCACCTTATAGTGTTCACCAAATGTATATTGCACCATAAGTCTGGTGGCTCACAAAAGTGGTTGGAATCGTCTGAAACTACGTCAAAATGTAGATAATTGTACCAATTCTGCTCTACAATGTGGAGACACGGCTGGGTGGTCACGATGGGGTGAAAGAACTACCCGCAGTTCTAGCTCGCAAAGCGAGATATTGGGCGCTTGCAAGGTCCAGCGAGCGCTTCGTACTTGCGCATTTCTTGCACGCACGACCTTTGGGCGCTACGCACTTGACCTCAGTTGAGCTCCTGCGTATTCCCCCTACTACTGCCTCTCTGTCAACTCTCATGCTCTGCTCGTCTCTCCCTTCCGAGTCTCTGCCCTAATTCTATGGCTCTGCTAGTACTGAGCTTGGTCACTTCTCTTGCTTATGCTTGAACATGCCAAATCTGCCCTCCGGCAGATCTCGACACCATTGGTAGGACTGTTGTCGCCATTGTGACACCATTTCTTGCTCAATTACTGCGCAGAATGGCTCTTCTGGCTCGTTTCATCGATCCCTTCTTGACTTCAATACTTGTGATGTGCTGGACAACCTCTGGTGTCGCGTTCAACCATTCCGTTGGCCAGGACGTGTGAGCAGATAGGGGGAGGAACTGATGGGGTCGGATCTCAAGACTGAAGGTATGTATAGTCGTCTTCTTTCATGCATCTTGTAGCCCTTATCTGAGGGTCACTGATGCGCCCTCGATGACGCTGATCAGATGTGAGCTGAGCGGGCTACAGCTATCTCTTTCTCCTGCCAGTCTGCCCAAAATGAAAACCCTACAATCCGGTGAGTTTTCGCCCAATTGCTTCGCAATTACAATGCCAGGTTCGCCTAACTGAGGGCTTTCAAACAAGCCCAAGTGCACCCCAAACGGACCACCTGTTGTTGCATAGCGCAACTCCCCGCCCGCTCCCCCCTTCTCCCACCCTGCACTCTCTGGGATCATACCGTACCGTGAGTATGTTTCGTCCTGTAAGACTTTGAGATCTATCTAAACCTTGTCTGTGCTCATTGTGTTAGGTATGGTATGTGTTTGACTCGCTACCATAGCTCCATACTAACACTCGCCCTAGCCAGACTCGCTCCCTTGGGTCCACAATGGCGGGGCTGGCCGGTGGGTTATGTATTTCTATATCAGGTCGGGCTTGTATTGTGTCGTGTTGGCATGTATGTATTTGTTACAACATACTGTAATGCAATTTCTCGACCATCGGTTTGAACTGCTGCAGCGTACCAAAGTACCCAGGTAGTGCAGGATGCGAACGGTTCAGGTTGCCTGGGGTTACTATATCACATATATGCAAGCTATAGCATGATATGTGGTTCTATATTGTACGCCCGTCTGGCTGTATGGCACTATATACAGGGGGAGTAGCAACAGCCCAACAGCTGCAATATAGCGCTTGTTGCACCATATTGTGAGCAAATGTTTTCCTGATGTAGCGTGCGTCACAGGAGAGGGGTAGAGGGGATCCACTTTTGTTGTTCACACTCCAAGTCGTCTTGTCATGCAATCTTGAGGAGGCTGTGTGACAGCATGGAGGGGTTCTTCTTGGGGGCATGCTTGGTGGGCGTAGCTTATATGAAGGGCAGATCAGGCACTGGCGCAAAGAGTGAGCATGTATAACATTGGCATAGTGGTCAAAACTCACGATCAGAAGCCAGCTCAGAGGGGAAGGTGCACACGTTGACACCAACATAGCAACCGCTGGTGGTGAAAGTCCCCACAGAGATCTCGTCCACCCTGAAGACAGTGCCGAAAAACCCCACAGTACGCTCCCACTCGGTTAGCATGGGACCGAAGAGGATGGACTTCACGTAGTTCAGGGTGGACGAGCCTGGCTTATTGAACGACTTGGGATGGATGATGTCGCAGCTGTAGGTGAAACCGATAGACATGCAGATAGCGCGCTCGTTCTGCTTGCCCAGTGTGGGCAGGGTGATGGCCTTGTTGCTGCTGTTCCCATAATTAGCAAGTTCCACACAGGCAGGGTCATAGTGCGCCGGGTTGATCACGAAGGGTTCCTCTTCAGTGAGCATGACCAGGTTATAAAATGCCCTCTAGATTGCATGAGCGGGTGTTCGTGCTGCAGGTAGGAAGGCTGTGAGTGTGCTCACTTTCAGTTGATGTTGTGCCCGTTCAAAAAACTGCTGGTGTACGGGACGGTGTGGATGGCACTCTCACTTGTGATCACCTTGCATTTCCTATGTGATTCATCATTAGTGGAATGAATGGCTGAGCATAGACGAGGACATACCAAACAGGAGGCAAGTCTTCATAGGTAGCCTTGAGGTTGGGATCGACCACCTTGGGATTGTCGATGTTGAGGACAAGCTTGCTCATAGCAGCCTTATTGCCACTACAACTGGTCAGCAACTGACCAAAGGACAGATCTACGTGACCTACCTGGAGTCTACCATCTCGTTGTCCTTGTCACTCCCTTGCCTGCAGATACAAGATCAGCTTGGGGTCTTGAGGTAACAGATGAAGAGATGAACTTACTTGCTATCTTCAGCACTACTGTCATCGTCCCTGCAGACAAGATCACAGATTGAGGGAGGAGAGGGTCGTATATATCTGAGAGACATACATGTGAGGCACCTTCAAGCTAAGGACATCCTTCCCAAAGAGACGGCGCTGACGACGAGCTCTACAAGCTATAATAAGAGACTAATCTAGGGTTGGTGAGGGGGCACTCAGTACTTGTTCTCGTCCTCAGTGTCCTCTACGAAGAAAGCAGAGGAAGAACTGTTGGAGGTAGCGGTTAGCAATAGCTTGATAGATGTCGTGAGTAGACACTCACTCTGGGGCCTTGGTGCATTTAGTGGAAGAGGTGCGAGCTTCAATGACGACTTGAACTTTCTGCTTGGACGGAGTGGCAGGGCCTTTCTTGGCGGTCGCAGTCCTGAATGATGCATAAGTTAGACAGGGACACAGTATCAAGAAACAGATGATGTACTGGTGGTGGGGCAGAGGAATTACACTCTTCTTGGCAGGCAACCTGCGAGGCAGTATCAGAGAGAGAAGCGACATGTATAGGTTGATGAGTGCACATATGTCTTTCTCATCTTCTTGACAGGAGAGACACTGTGCAGACAAGACATCAATGACCAAGCATGAACAAAGCTAGACATTGTGAGCACGTACCCCTGGTCCAAGTCGTCCTCAGAGTCAGAGCTGGGAGACGATGTCAACACAGTCCTTGTCATGCTATGAACAAGGTGCCTTACTCTTTGGCATGCTTGGCTGGGGTGCGCTTGATTTGAAGTGAGAAGGGCTTAGTGACCTTGCTGTTGTCAGGGTGCATCAGACTTGTGCAACCAGTGATGCAGAAGATGTTAGACATACACAGGAAAGGGACTCCTGGGAGTGGTCAGAGCACTGGAGGCATCGCTACGACGGCGACTGGTGACTGTGAACACAGGTACATGTGAGTAGCTGAGAGGGGCTACGTACATTATCTTCGGGGTGATCTCCACTTCGGGACGTTCCTCTTGTTCGTCATCACTAGCTAGGCATGAGGATATGATAAATAGAATAATGGAAAGCAGAGAAGCACCTGAGGACAGGAACCTCAATGTCACTCTGAGCTTGCTCCTGTTCATCATCCCTAGGCTATCATGAGACGAGGAGGTCCAAGGTGAGGATGAAGAGACTCACAAGATGCTCTCTGTACCATCATCCTCCCCAGCTTCGTCGTCTACAAGCTGATCCTCTTCTTCTTCGTCCTCGCTCTGGGCCGACATACGCTTTGGAGCTCTGCCGCCGCGGCCTCTAGCTTTGCCCCTGTGACATAGGTGTGAGGATGAGATGGGTGAAGTGGGCTGAGTACTCATACCGCTGGGACACTTGGGGGGAATGGGCCATTTCTGGCATGTACGATTGATGAGGTATGATGATTTTTACTAGGCCACTTATTATATGTGTCTCCTAATTTCTATGAAGCTATTATGTGGTGCTTTAGTATTATAACTCAAACTCACACTTATACAAAATGCTACCACCATATCTGTTCTAAGTCTTAGAGCACTCGTGATTGTGTCAGCTCAAAGAGAGCACTGAGATTGTATATTGTAAGGTCATCCACTGAGGCTAAGCATGGAGCTTGTAGCTAACATGATCATGAAGTAGTGTCTAGGGCTGTTTACTGCCAGTAAGTGCTCCAAGGACTGTAATTATCCATGTTTGTATGTGGGGAGTGGCAACGCTCTGCAATGTGTTTGGGCTGCTTAGTCATTTGGCACCCAAGGAAAAGGTGGTCGCGTCTGAATTAGACGCGTGCACGCGCTTCGGGCATCTACGAGCATTGTGGCTGATCGCGAGAGAGCATTGGTACGGAAGGTCTAAGTAGAGATGAATCTCAATGTACGGTACAGCTATTGTGAAAACAATCATGAAGAAAATTGAGCAGGGTGGGCATCTATGGAGTGGGTAGAAGATATACTTGGGCTACTTCTTGAGCTTCTATCTGCCAGGCTTGTCATGACTTGTAGCGCGCGCGATCCCTTAACGTCAACGCCTTGAGTTTCTCCCTCTTCGTCTTGACCCTCGACTTTGCTGGCATCAGCACGTCGTGCTAGTTTTCAAGCTCTTTGAGCACCTCTTGTTGCTTATTTTGGCTAGCATTCGTCATGGACTTGATAGCCTCGAGGTCGAGACGAGCTCGGTCGCATGCACCTTCGCTATGGCGGCATCCGCCTTTTCTTGCCTCTGGTCCCGCTCTCGCGCTTGTCAATCCGCAACCACAACTGTGTGCTCACAGAGGGCTTTGCGATGTGCTGATTCACAACCAATCAAATTGATCTCGCGCACCTGCACACGGAGATGTTTCTGGTCCTCGTCCGTCGACAGGTATTTCTCCACAAAGTCGGTGTCGATCACGTGATCGAATATCTGAGCTGCGTGACGCATTGCGCGGGGTGCGGCACAAGCGCGGGCCACCCTCCGCATGCGCTTGATTTTGCACTACACCATTACTTTGTGTACCTATACAAATCCTTGCGATCTTTGCTCGTCTCGTTGTTGTAGACATCTAGCATAATACATTCTTACTGAAGTGCGTAGAATGTCTCCCTTTGGAGGGTGTATGTCCTATATCTGAGGCTGGAGACATGTTTACAACAAAATTTTCTGCTACATGTGAAGTATGCATGGCCCATGCTCTAACTGACTGATCGTTATCACTTCACGCACTCAGTAGTGTGTCCAGTATGAGTTTTGGTATCGGGACCACTTTCTCTGGGCATTAAAGCTCTTTACAAATACATACAAACAGCATCGAGCTTGTAGGCATTGCCACTCCCCATTTTATGCTTACTTCAGCTCTCTTCTTTAAACTCGTCATTCTAATATTCAATGTGCTATATATATATATATATATATATATATAATATGTGTGTGCGTGTCCTCATATGCTCAATCTTGCATATAGATATAATATATAATACTGAGAGGTCAAAGAAGTTGGGACAAAGGATGATGACCCCTTATTAGCACCTTGAACACTGGTCACCTCCCTTCAAAGACCCTGTGGGTACATTCAGCTTGAAGGTTGCTTGCTGATGGTATGTAACACTCTCATGCACACCCTGGAAAAACACACATACAAAGAAACAACAGAAAAGGACAAGATAATCTGCATGAGCACCTTTATATTCATTCATTTCTCCCCATAAACAGTGTGGTTGCATTCACCTTGAGAAGGGCTCTCTAGTGATATAGGATGTGTCTGTAACTCAGCAAGGAAGCCTGCAACAGGTCAAAATCTGTGTAGAGCAGCATTAGAAACTTGCCAACTTCTCTGAGAAACTATGTCATCACAATCTACTTGAACAGGGCTTCCTGATAGTATATTACATGCCTGTGAACACACAAAAATGCACCTACAAGGTGTCAGAAGGTATATGTGTGCATGAAGGGAAATGACAGTGAGGAGCAAAACATCTACAAGAACCTTCAAACAAGAGCATCTCTCCTAACAGGGTGTGTGTTGTTATATATGGCTTCTGAGTAGTGCTGGTAGGGCATCATATGTCCAGAAAAACACAGTAAATAGGATTGAAAGGAACCAAAAGCTGTGCGTTTGACTAGAGATAAGTAGAAAACAGCAAAGCCATTACCACCACCTTCAAATCTGATGGTAGGTAACAATCAGCCAGGTTGATGTATTAACCTAGGAATTAGGTCTTTCATGGTATATAATCTGTCTATACAGACTCAGGAAACAAGCCTCTCTAAACAAGCCTGGAAGGGCCAGAAGCTGAGTGTATTTTGCTAGGTACAATTAACAGTAGAGAACAGATGAGTCTGTAACAGCCCCCCTATACCTGATGATTTTTTCCACTGAAGTATGTATCTACATTGACCTTGAGATATAGTGTTTTGATGAAGCATGTTATGCCTATAAATATTCACTGAAGAGGGTTGCAAAAGGTTGAGAAGTGTGTCTATGACTGACCACCAAGAATTGAAAAACCGACCAATACCTCTATATCTGACTGGACAAGCTCATCAATGATGTGGTTGCATTCAGTGTGAAAAGAGCGTCCTAACAGTATATAATACATCACTATGATTTACTAGTACCTCTAGCACTATTTACCTGTTGCAACAAACTATGAAGTTGCATTGACTTAGAAATTACTCTCTCATCATCTTCAATGTATCTATAATCATTTGTTATACAAGTTTTTAAGTGGCCAAAAGCTGAGGATATATGCCTGGGCACAAACAGCAATAAAGAACACATGAGTTTATAACAGCATCTTCAGACCAGTACCATTAGATCCAGCTTGAAAGCAGCTCCAAAGTGGTATATAATATGTTATGTTTTGTTATGCAGAAGTTGTGGAAAGAGCCAACTTACCAGTGTGTTAACCCATAAGTGTGAGTAAATCGCGAATTACGAACGCAGTTGTTATTGCATAAGCACGCTATTGGTTCCATCAGATTCAGCTTGAAAAGAGCTTTCTAACGGTATATAACACGTCCTATATCGTGTAGTAATGGCCCCGGCGCGGAGCCGGCTCCCTGCTGCACCCAAATAGGCGCCCAACTCGTGCCCACCGACGGCCCAGGGAATAGGCGCCCAGCCAAACACGACCAAATCTTGTGGCACGATCCCAGAAACCTGGGATCGTGCCACAAGATTTGGTCGTGTTTGGTCGGGCGCTTAATTGACGCGACGCGACGCGTTCTTTACCCTTGTTTGTTCCCAGCCACAAACGGCTACTGGCCCCTTCTAGGTTTGTTTACTAAGTGTTTATAGGCATGTTATATATCATTAGAAAGCTATTCTCAAGCCCAATACAGCTGCATGGTCTATGGAGAGATATAAGTAGATTCAATAATGGTTTTCTTGTTCTTTGCCCCTTTGTAGACTTGTTTATCAGTTGTCTATAGACATGTTGCATATCATTAGGAAGCTTTTCTTAAGCTGAATACAACTGCATGGTCTATGATTACAGATCATCAAATATGAAGGTGCTGGTACAGGTTCTTCTGTTCTTTGCTTGTCCCTAAATACTAGCATAGTAGCATAGCTTCTGGCCCTTAGTAGAACAAGTCCTAACAGCTTATGGGTGTATTATATATCATCAGGAATCTATTATCAAGCTCAATGCAACTGCATGGTTTATGAGAGTGTGATCAGGTATGAAGGTGCTACTACCAAATTCACTTTTCTTTGTGTGCACTCTGCTATACCTTCTCAGGTTCTGGCCCCTTGTAAACTTGTTTACTATATAATCATAGACAAATTGCAGGTCTTTAGCAAGCAGCTTTCAAGCTGAATGCAAGTGCATTGTGAATTGCAACAAATAATCAGTGCTAGAGGTGCTAGTACAGGTTTTGCTACTCTTGACTTGTGCTGAGCCATATACACAATCTGACCCCTAGTAGATGCTTCTGGGTGCATATAGCCATATTATATGCCATTATGAAGCTGTTTTCAAACTGAATCCAACCAAATACTTTTTGATGCTGTATAGCATCTATATTCAGCAGAAATACTCATAAATGAAGGTGCTCATAGAGGGTTTGTTGTTCTTGTTTACAGATAATCTTGTTACTTGTGTTGGCTCATGCTCTGTCACATACACAGCTTTTGACCCTTTGCATGCTTATTGAGTAAGTGTCCATAGACATATCATATATCATCTGAAAGCTGTGCTTGAGCTGAATGAAATTGTAGTAACTATGGGGAGAAACCATCAGACCTGAAGGGCTAGTACAGGGTCTACTATTCTTCACTTATCTCTAGACACATATAAGGCTTGTGACCACTGCAGGCAATCTTCTGACTGCTTGTGAGCATGTTACATATCATCAGAATGCTGTCCTCAACCAGAATTTAAGTAGATGGTTTATTAGGAGATCTAATGAAGTCTGAAGGTGCTACTACCAACCTATCTGTCCTTTGGTCTTGGGTGCACCCAATGCTCCCATGCAGGCTTGTTCACTCAATGCTTATAGTTATATTGCATATCATTGACAAGCTATCACTGAATACAATGCAAGTGTGAGGTTAGTTGCAACATAGGATTAGTGCAAGAGGGGCTAGTAAAGCTTTTGTTAATTTTCTGCCTGTCCTGAGCAACGTACAGCTTCTAACCCTCATGAGGGCACTCTTGACTTATTATTGCTGTATTATATATCAGCAGGAAGCTGCCTTCACACTGAATGCAACTACATAATCAATGAGCTGCTATATTCAGACCAAGGGGTACTAGGAAAGTTTTCCATGCTCAAAAAAATCAGCTCCTGGCCCCTTCCAGGCTTGTTTACTTAGTATCTATGGGCATATTATATATCACTAGAAAGCTGTTCTCAAGCTGATGACAGCTAAATGGTTGCTGGTGAGAAATCATCAGATATGAAGGTGCTAGTGGTGTCTCTGCTTCTTTGCTTTTGTGTGTCCAAGCACATGTCTTCTGACTTTTTTGGGGCTGGTTAAACAGGTTTCTATGTACACCTTATATATGAACTTGGGGGGAGTGGGCCATTCCTGGCATGTACGATTGATGAGGTGTGATGTTTTTACTAGAGTCTATTTATTATGTGTGTTTTGTGACTTCTTACAACCTCTGGAAACACATATTACATGTGAGAGCTGGACTGTAAACATATATCACAGTCAAAAATTACTAGTAGTTAGCAATAAAGTGATCTTTGAAACTGTTATATAGTGCTCTAGTATTATAACTCAAACTCATACCCATGAGAAATTGCTACAATTATATCTGTTCTAAGTACAGAATTTGTGATTCATCAGGTCAAACAAGTCCCTGAGATTGTATATTCTAAGTGTAGCCATTCCGGCTGAGCATAGAGTTTGCAGCTGTGCTTACTGTAGTGACTAGGGCTCTTTACTGAAAGTGAGCACTCGAATGCCTGTAATTGCTTATATTTGTAAGCTTACTTTCTTGTTTATTGTAACAATCGCTGTGAGCAGAGCTGTATTGATGCACCAGTAATAATAATAATAATTATTATTATTTGCCTCCTGGTATGCTCAATCTCGATATAAGCAAGATGCATAAGACTAAGAGGTCAAGAGGGTTGAGGACAAAGGATAATAACCCCTTACTAGCACCTTGAATGCTGGCCACCTCCTTTCAAAAACCCGGTAGTTACATTCAGCTTGCAGATTGCTTGCTGATGGTATATAACATCATCATGAACACCCATAAACAAGACATCTCCAAGTTTGCAAAAGCTGCGTGTGTAACTGGAAAATGATACCAGAAAAGCGCAAGTTGATCTGCAATAGCACCTTCATATCTGATTTTCTGCCCTATGAACAGTGTAATTGCAATCATCTTGAAAAGGGCTATCTAATGATACATAGGATGTGTGTGTAACTCACTAAAGAAGCCTCCAACAGGTCAAACACTGTGTATATGCCTCAGCATAAGCAAC
>MU278011.1:331846-349118 GCA_022385765.1 Trametes cingulata
TTCCTTATCTCTAGACACTAGCATAGCTTTTGACCCTTGGTAGAAGGAGTCTATGGGCATATTATATATCATTAGAGATGTATTCTCAAGCTTGATGCAACTACTTGGTTTATGGGGCATCTAATCAGGTATGAAGGGTGCTTCTACAAATTAACTGTTCTTCATTGTTGTGTGTTCCCTGCTCTATATTATAATATTGAGTTCTGACCCCTATTAGGCTTGTTCACTATATGATCACAAACATATTGCATATCATTGGAAAGTGCAACTGCTTGGTCAATTGCAACAGGTACTCAGTGCTAGAGGTGCTAGCAAAGGTTTTGCTAATCTCTACTTGTACTGAGCCACATACACAGCTTCTGGCCCCTGGTAGTTGCACTCCTGGATGCTTATTGCTAGATTATATACGATTATAAAGCTGTCTTCAAGCCGAATCCAACTACATGATCAAATAGGTTGAATACTTAGTTTATATAATAAGTGCGGGTACAGGTATTAGTATTCTTTATGCTCAGTCATACACACAGTTACTTACCCCTTGCAGGCAATCTAAAATGTCTTAAGAGGTGTATCATGAGTCACTTGCAAGTTATAATTGAGCTGATTCCAACTACATGGTGTATGTGGTGGATCATTTTGTTAGGAGCAATCTTGGGAACTTATAGCCATATTATATACCAATAGGATGCTGTCTTCAAATTCAATGCAACTACATGATAATTGAGTTTGTATAGTGATCCTCAGAAGTACTGGTACAGGTAATTGTATTCTCTGTGCAGGCTTCTTTAGTAAGTGCCTATGAGCATAATATATATTGTCAAAAAGCTATTTTCAAGATGAATTCAACTGAACAGTTCATAGGGAAAAATGCTCAGATCTGAAGGTTCCACTGAAGGTTTTACTGCTCTTGACTGTTTTCTATCTGTAGCCACATACACACCTTCTGACTGCTTGTGAGTGTCTTTTTGGTCGTTTGTGGGCATATTATATACCATCAGAAAGCTATTCTCAAGCTGAGTGCAACCATGGGGTTTCTGAGTGGTGCCTACCACCCATTGAGGAGCTAATCAATATTTATTCAGACACTATGACTGATTATCTTATTCTTCATGGTTGCTTATGCCAAGGCATGTACATAGCTTCTGACCCTGCAGACCCCTTTAGTAAATGTTCATGGGCAATTATACATGACTAGAAAGCTGTTCTTCAGGTGACTTCCACAACATAGTTTATCGGGAGAAATAATCACATCTGAAGGTGTAGTAAGGGTTTTCCTTGTCATTGTCTCTGTCTAGCTATATACACTTGTGTACAGATATATTGTATATCATGACATGCACTGAATACAACTACATGGTTGATTGTGATGGACCGTCATCTTTGAAGGTGGTAGTAGTAGATTTGCCATTCCCCACTGATCTATAGCCACACACACACACACCTTTGACCCCTGGTTAGTGCATTTCTGGCTGCTTATGGGCATGTTATACACTGTCAGCAAGCTAGATTGGAACTCAATCCAGTGCTCATATACTGAGTGTTTATAGACAAATTGTATACCATGAGAAAGCTATGATGAAGCTGAATGCAATGATGCAGTCTATAAGGAGAGATACTTACAACTGAGAGTGCTAGTAGAGGTTTTGCTACTCTTGTTTACACATAATCTTGTTCTTGCTGTGGCTTATGCTCAGCCACATACATAGCTTCTGATCCCTTGCAGGCTTATCTAGTAAGTGTCTATAGACTTATTATATAGCATATCAAAGCGGTGCTTAAGCTGAATGCAATGGTACTAATGGTGGGGAGAAACAGTCAGACCTGAAAGGGCTAGTACAGGTTCTACTGTTTTACGATTGATGAGGAACGAAGAAATCGTTTATTATGCAGCGAGCTTCCGCGCCTCGGCTAATTCTACAAGACCCTGTGGGAACGTAAAAATTGGAACTCCGAAATGTGAAAGTAAGCATTTTGCACTGCCACAAACACTACAAACACTCAGGTTAGGGGCTGTTTTCATTAGAAATTTTAGGGTTAGGATTGTAGACTGCCTAGCTCACAGTGCTTACTCACTTCAATGCTCTTTGTAATGCATCACTTGGGCGCCTATGTAACCCTAGCTCTGTGGCTGGCACTCTGGGCGTGCTATGCAGCATGCGTTCCACATCTGAGTGTTAGCGTAGTGTGTCAACAGTAAGCATATACCTTGACTAGCAGATATAGGAAGCTTAGGAGAGGAATACAGTGATGATACAAGTGCAATTGGACCCAAAAGGCAGAAGAGCATGAGCTCATTGTGAGGCAACGAACAACCACATGTCTTATGGTAGTGTGCTGTCAAGGCAAACTTGTGAAGACTGATTGTGAACCATATATGCCATAATGATCATATAGTAGCAAGGAAGAGCACCATAATAGTGTCTCAACTCTAGTGAATCACAAGTTCTGAGTCCAGCAGGTGCTGTTGCACTATGCCCGAAGGAAAAGGCAGATTATTGATGCAGTTCTTATCCTATAAGCACGCTATTGATACCATTAGATGCAGCTCGAAAGCAGCTCTAAAATGGTATATAATATGACATGTTTTGTTATGCAGATGTTGTGGGAAGAGCCAACTTACCACTGTGTTAACCCAGAAGGGTGGGTAAATCACAGATTATGAATGCAGTTCTTATCAGATTACCACGCTATCAGTACCATTAGAATGAGCTTGAAAGCAGCTTCACAATGGTATATGAAATGTCATGTTTTGTTATGCAGAAGTTGTGGAAAGAGCCAACTTACCAGTGAATAGACTTATAAGAGTGAGTAAATCGCGAATTATGACTGCAGTTGTTATCATATAGGCACGCTATTAGTACCATTAGATATAGCTTGAAACCAGCTTTCTAATGGTATATAATACGTCCTATATCGTGTAGTAATGGTCCCAGCGCGAAGCTGTCTCCCTGCTGCACCCAAATAGGCGCCCAACCCGTGCCCAGAGCTGGCCCGGCCAATAGGCGCCCGACCAAACACGACCAAATCTTCTGGCACGATCCCAGAAACCTGGGATCGTGCCACAAGATTTGGTCGTGTTTGTACGGGCGCTTAAACGACGCGACGCGACGCGTTCTTTACCCTTGTTTGTCCTCAGCCACAAGCAGCCACACACGCCTCCTGGCCCCTTCTAGGCTTGTTTACTAAGTGTTTGTAGGCATATTATATATCATTAGAAAGCTATTCTCAAGCCCAATACAACTGCATGGTTTATGAAGAGATATAAGTAGATCTGAAGGTGCTAATAATGGTTTTCTTGTTTGTTGCCCCTTTGTAGACTTGTTTACCAGGTGTCTATAGACATGTTGCATATCATTAGAAAGCTATTCTTAAGCTGAATACAACTGCATTGTTTATGATTACATATCATCAAATATGAAGGTGCTGGTACAGGTTCTTCTGTTCTTTGCTTGTCTCTAGACACTAGCATAGTAGCATAGCTTCTGGCCCTTAGTAGAAAAAGTCCTAACAACTTATGGGTGTATTATATATCATCAGAAATCTATTCTCAAGCTCAATGCAACTGCATGGTTTATGAGAGTGTGTGATCAGGTATGAAAGTGCTACTACAAAATCATTGTCTTTGTGTGTACTCTGCTATACCTTCTCAGGTTCTGGCCGCTTGTAAGCTTGTTTACTATATAATCATAGACAAATTGCAGGTCTTCAGCAAGCAGCTTTCAAGCTGAATGCAAGTGCATTGTTAATTACAACGATCAATCAGTGCTAGAGGTGCTAGTGCAGGTTTTTCTGTTCTCTACTTGTACTGAGTCATATACACAATCTGACCCCTAGTAGATGCTTCTGGGTGCATATAGCCATATTATATGCCATTATGAAGCTGTTTTCAAACTGAATCAAACCAAAGACTTATTGATGCTGTATAGCATGTATATTCAGCCGAAATACTCATAAATGAAGGTGCTAGTAGAGGGTTTGTTGTTCTTGTTTACAGATAATCTTGTTACTTGTGTTGGCTCATGCTCAGTCACATACACAGCTTTTGACCCTTTGCATGCTTATTCAGTAAGTGTCCGTAGACATGTTGTATATCATCTGAAAGCTGTACTTGAGCTGAATGAAATTGCACTAACTATGGGGGGAAACCATCAGACCTGAAGGGGTTAGTACAGGCTCTACTATTCTTCACTTATCTCCAGACACATATAAGGCTTGTGACCACTGCAGGCAATCTCCTGGCTGCTTACAGGCATGTTACATATCTTCAGAATGCTGTTCTCAACCAGAATTTGAGTAGATGGTTTATAAGAGGATCTAATAAAGTCTGAAGGTGCTACTACCAACTGATCTGTCCTTTGTTCTTGGGTGCACCCAATGGTCCCATGCAGGCTTGTTCACTCAATGCTTATAGTTATATTGCATATCATTGACAAGCTATCACTAAATTCAATGCAAGTATGAGGTTAGTCGCAACATCGCATTAGTGCAAGAGGGGCTAGTGAAGTTTTTGTCCTGAGCAACATACACACCTTCTGACCCTCATGAAGCACTCTTGACTTATATTTGCTGTATTATATATCATCAGGAAGCTGCCTTCACACTGAATGCAACTACATAATCAATGAGCTGCTATAGTCAGACCAAGGGGTACTCGGAAAGTCTTTTGTGTTCTTTGGACTCAGTGATAGGTACACTTTCTAACTCTTGCAGGCATTTTTGGCAAGCGTCTATGGGCATATGATATATCATCAGAGAGCTATTCTTGAAGTCAATCTAGCTACATAAAATGTGATGAGACATCACTTGGCTTCTGGCCCTTACAGGCTTGTTTCCTTAGTGTGTATAAACAAATAATTTATCATTAAAAAGCCACTTCTATGCTGATAGCAACAACATGCATGATTGTCACAGATCATCAGATTTCAAGATGGTAATAATCTTTTTGCTGTTCTTTACTTGTCTGTAGTTGAACACACACAGTCTCTGACTCCTGGCAAGTGCATTTATCGCTGTAGATAGACATGCTATATACCATCAGAGAGCTAGTTTCATGCTGAATGCAAGCACATAGTTTATGAGGAGACATAACCTGGCCTAACAGCTGATGGAAATCCATTCTGATTTTAATTAATGTTTCTAAGCCCTATACACACAGCTTCTGAGCTCTTACAACCTTGCTCACTGATTTATTATGGAGGTTACTACTTCTATGCTCGATCAAATCAGCTCCTGGCCCCTTCCAGGCTTGTTTACTTAGTATCTATGGACATATTATATATCACTAGAAAGCTGTTCTCAAGCTGATGACAGCTAAATGGTTGCTGCTGAGAAATAATCAGATATGAAGGTGCTAGTAATGGTTCTCTGCTTCTTTGCTTTTGCGTGTCCAAGCACATGTCTTCTGCCTCTTTTGGGGCTGGTTAAACAGCTTTCTAAATGCACCTTATATATGAATAGAAAGCTATTCTGAAGCTGAATCCAACTACAGAGCTGATTTCGCAGATCATCCCTCATAAAGGTGCTAGTACTCTGTTGCTTGCTTATGAGCATGAAGTTATATATCAGTAAAAAACTATTTTCACGCTGAATGAAGGGATATACACAGGTTTGAAGATGCTGTTATAAACTCACGTGTTCTTTATTGCTGTTTGTGCCCAGTCATACGTACTCAGCTTCTGGCCCCTTGAAAACTTGTATAATAAATGATTATAGACACATTGAAGATGATGAGAGAATAATCTCTAATTCAATACAACTTCATAGTTTGTTGCAACAGGTAATTAGTGTTAGAGGTACTAGTAAAACATAGTGATGTAATATATACTGTCAGGAAGCTGTTTTCACACTGAATGCAACCAAGACACATCCTAAATAACTAGAGAGCCCTTCTCGAGGTGAATGCAACTACACTGTTTATGTGGATAGATAACTAGATATAAAGGTGCTAGTGCAGATTATCTTGTCCTTTTCTGTTGTTTATTTGTATGTGTGTTTTTCCAGGGTGTTCATGAGAGTGTCACATACCATCAGCAAGCAATCTTCAAGCTGTTTTTGAAGGGAGAGGACCAATATGAGGTGCTAGTAAGGGGTCATTATTTGTCCTCAACACCCTTGACCTCAGATTATTATATGGTCTATTTATATGCAAGATTGAGCATATTAGGACCCATATATATATAGCACCACAATATAGCTCTGCTTGCAGTCAGTATGAGAATCACTAGTTTAAAGAAGAGAGCTGAAGTAAGCATACAAGCATCAGTCCTTGGAGCACTCAATGGCAGTAAACAGCCTTGGACACTACTTCATGATTATGATAGCTGCAAGCTCCATGCTTAGCCTCAGTGGATAGCCTTACAATATACAATCTCAGTGCTCTCTTTGAGCTGAACCAATCACAAGTGCCCCAAGACTTCAAGCAGATTTGATTGTGGCATTTTCTATGAGTGTGAGTTTGAGTGATAATACTAAAGCACCACAAAACAGTTTCATAGATCAGTTTTTTGCTAACTACCAGTCACTTTTTACTGTGATAATTTGTAATCCTGCTCTTGCATAGAAATGTGTATTTCGAAGAGTTGTAAGAAATTAGGAAACACATCTAATTAGTAGACTAGTAAAAATATCATACCTCATCAATCGTACATGCCAGGAATGGCCCACTTCCCCCAAGTGACAGCTGCAAACTGCATGCTTGGCCTCAATCACTAGACTTACAATATAAAACCTCAGTGATCTGTTTGAGCTCATGGAATCACAAGTGCTGTAAGTCTGAGAACAGATAAGATTATGGAGATTTCTATGAGCATGAGTTTGAGTTATCAAAACAGAGCACCACAAAACATCTTCATAGACCACTTGATCACTAATAACCAGCCATTTTTGACTGTGTTCCAGGAGCTGTAAGAAATCAGGAAGCATATATTATGAGTAGACTCCAGTAACAGGTATCATTATATCAACAGTCAATGCACATCTCATACCTCATCAATCGTATATGCCGGTAATGGCCCACTCGCCCCAAGTAGCTGAACTCAATTGTACTAGGGATAAGTCAAAAAACAGTAGAATCTGTACTAGCCCCTTCAGTTCTAATTGTTTCTCCCTATCATTAGACACATACAAGGCTTGTGACCACTGTAGGTGCAATTCTTGCTCCTTATAGGCATGTTATATATCATTAAAATCCTGTTCTCAATCAGAATGCAAGTAGATGGTTTATAAGTGGATCTAATGAAGTGTGAAGGTGCTACTGCAAACTTGTTTTTCTTCTGTATAGGTGTGCCCAACCACACTGTAGATACTCAGCTTCTGGTCCCATATAGGCTTGTTCACTACATAATCATAGTTGTATTGCATATCATAATACAAGTGATTCCTAAACTCAATGCAAGTACAGGTTTGTTGCAATAGGGGATCAGTGCAAGAGGGGTTATTAAAGCTTTTGTTATTTTTTTGTCTGTCTTAAGCAACCTACACAGCTTCTGACCCCTCGTAAGGGAACTTTTGTCATATTATATATTATCAGGAAGCTGTTTTCAAACTGAATGGAACTAGATAATCAATGAGCTACTATAGTCAGACTTTGAGGTACTGGTACAAAGTATTGTAATTTTTTGTACTCAGTCATACATACACTTTCGAACCTCTGCGGGATTCTTTGCCAAGTGTCTATGGGCATATAATATATCATTAGAAAGCTCTTCTTGAAGTAAATCCAGCTACATACATCCTGGGAAGAAATTATCAGATCTGATGGTGCTAGTGAAGATTTCTCATGATTTTGCTATCATTTGTGTCCTGCCATATACACTCAGCTTCTGACCTTTGCAAACTTGTCCCCTAAACATGTAGACAAGTTATATATCAGTAAAGAGCTACTTCTTAGCTGGATTTAACAACATGGATGATTATCACAAACCATCAGATTTGAAGCTGGTAGTAATGCTTTTGCTGTTCTATGCCTGGCTGTTGATAGACATGTTATATACCATCACAGAGCTAGTCTCATGCTGAATGCAAGCACATGCTGATGTAAATTCATCCTGCTTTTGTCTATTAATACTAAGGCCCCATACACCCACAGCTTATGAGCCCTTGCCAGCTTGTTCACTGAGTTTCTATGGACATATGATGTACCAATAGGAAGCTTCCTTTCTGTCAATGAGAACTCAGGTCCTCGCCCCTTCCAGGCTTGTTGACCAAGTGTTTTGGGGCATATTATATTGTTATAAATTGACTACAGCTACATGGTTTCTAAGGAGAAAGAATCGGTTCTGAAGGTGCTAGCAATGGTTCTCTGGTTCTTTGCTATTGTGTGTCCAAGCCACATGTCTTTTGACCCTTTGCAGACTGGTTAGCTAGGTTGCTATAGACATGTTATATATCAATGGAAAGCCATATGAAACCCAAATACAACTACATGGCTGAACTGACAGATCATCACACACAAAGGTGCTAGTACCCTCTTGTTTGCTTATGAGCATGTTATATATTATTTATTTATTTAAAGGTGCTGACAAATGTTTTAGTCCTTATCACTGTTGTTCACCTTCATGCACACATATACCTTGCAGTGCATTTCTATGTGTTTATCAAGTAGATGGCGACCAAATGCTTTCTGAGAGAAGTTGGCAGGTTCCCTACTTCTGCTCTCTACTGTTGCTTATGCTGAGGCATATACACAGCTTTCAACTTCTTACAGGCTTCTTCAGTGAAAGGTCAATGCAACTACACTCTCCATGGAGGGAAAAAATCAGGTATAAAGGTGCTAGTGCAGATTGTCTTGTGCTTTTCTGGTGTATATTTTCAGTCACATACACAGCTCATGAACACTTGTAGATGTCTTGTTTCTCGCTGTTCATGAGGATGTTATATGCCATCAGCAAGCAGTCTGCAAGCTGAATGTAACCGCAGGGTTTTTGAAGGGAGGTGGCCAGTGTTCATGTGCTTGTAGGGGGTCATTACCCTTTGTCCTCAACTCCCTTGACTTCTCAGTATTTTATATTCTATCCATATGCGAGATTGAGCATACCAGGAGGCATATATATATATAGCACATCAATACAGCTCTGCTCACAGTGAGTATTAGAATCAACAAGAGCACTGAAGTAAGCATACAAATATAGATAATAATCAGCCCTTGGAGTGCTTACTGTCAGTAAAGAGCCCTAGACACTACTTTATTAAGGACAGCTGCAAACTCTATGCTCAGCCTCAATATCTACAATTACAATATAGAATCCCAGGGATTTGTTTGAGCTGATGTAATCACAAGTGCCGTGCTTAGCACAGATATGATTATAGCAATTTCCTATGAGTGTGAGTTTGAGTTATAATACTAGAACACCACATAAGAGTCTCACAAATTGCTTTATTGCTCAATACTAGTCATTTTTGACTGTGATACTTGTTTACAGTACATGTAATTGTGTACTTCCAGAGGTTGTAAGAAGGCACAAAACATATATAATAAGTAGACTCTAGTAAAAACATCATACCTCATCAATCGTACATGCCAGAAATGGCCCACTCCCCCCAAGTTGATTTCTGAGCGCTCCCCCAGCGCTGTGGCTGTTTCTACTGTACAGTTGAGCACCTTACGTAACGCACACTGTACACAGAGCGCCGTGTCGAGCCCTGGAGTCCTCAGACTTCACAGAGCTCGACATAGGTGCGTAGTATAGCTGCTGTCAATGTATCAGACTTCACAGAACTCGACATAGGCCATTGTGATCGCTCTGAGGCGCACTGCAGCTAACAGATTTACCTTCATGCAAACATACATTCTGACACCTTCCAGTGCATTTCTATGCGTTTACCAAGTAGATTGTGACCAGATGGTTTCTGAGAGAAGTTGGCAAGTTTTCTATTTCTGCTCTTTACGATTGATGAGGAACGAAGAAATCGTTTATTATGCAGCGAGCTTCCAGCCAAATTGTGTTATGTCTATTGATCCCTGTGGGAAAATATTTTCATACTCCGAAAGGTTTGAGTAAGTATTTTGCACAGCTTTGCACTGCCACACCCAATACAAATCCTGGGGTTAGGGTCAACTTTCATTACAAATTTTAGGGTTAGGAATGTAGTCCACATACACTGCAGCGCTTACACACTTCAACATCATTTGTATGCCTGCAACGGGCACCTGTGTAACCCTAACTGCCTCAAGAGCGCTTGCAGGCATCAAGTGTGCATACATTGACTCTTGGCTGCTCTTACAGTGCTATAGGCACAGTGTACTACCATTAGGGGATCATGAGAGACCTGTATGAATGGCCACATGTGACCATGAATGAAACTGGTACCTCGAAGCAACAACTTCTCCTTTTGTTAGTTACCAAATGTGGCACAAAAAGGTCAATTGGATGATATAATATCGTACTATAGCACATTATAAACCACCCCATCTTGTAGAGCTCTTCGGCAGCTCGAAAATGAGCCCCATTTTGCTTGATTTGGATTACATGGAAGCCCAGAATTGAGCATTTTGTCCCCAAACCAGAACTCATTGTGACCACAGAGTAGGCGCCCAGGGGACTTGGGAAAAATTCCCCAAAGTTCAATCAATTTCTCAGTATTTCTCGATTTTTGAGCTCATTTTTGATTTGCTATGCACGTAGCATATATCATCAGAGAGCTGTTATGAAGAGCTACAAGACCATACATTGCATGTAGGAATCTGACTTGATGCAGATTTATAGATAAGCAATAGCTTTATTTGCTGTCCAGGGCTGACTGTGCCAGCCACTAACACCACAGCTCTTCCCAAACAATCTCAGATTATAGCCCCTAAATATATGATGCATATGATATGCTTCAATACTTCAGGTGCTAGAGAGCCTGCAAATTCCAATTCTGGGATCAGTATTTGGCTTACTGGTGATTATAATGTAGCCATTTCATCAATCCAATAGCATTGTTGTATTTAGCTCAAAAGCAGCTTTCAGACGACATATAACACCCCTACATACCTCAAGAAACAAGAGGAAAACAAGCAGAAACAGCTGCCCAAAGGAAAACAAAAATAAGCGCCTAAACGCCAAAATTTGAAGTCCCTTGGGTGCCTGCTGCTGCACCGCAGATTCGCGGTGCAGAGGCAAGTGCCCAGGGGACTTGGAAAAATCAAGCCCTTCTTCAGCCACTTCCTCACTGTTTTGCAGTTTGTGGACCTGTTTTTTATTGTATAGACGTGTATTATATACCGTCAGAAAGCTCTCAATGAGCTCTACTGGATGATACCCATTTGAAGCATCTTGCACGGCTTTAAAAAAGTTATAAAGGCAATAGAGCTGGAAAATACTTGGTTTCTTCCATCACTTGAGCAAATGACACATGATATATACCATCAGGAAGCCCTCAATCATCTGTATAAGCTGCATGGCTTGTTTACACTTCTGAGAGTGCCAGTAGAGGTCTGATTGTTCTTTATTGTTATCAGTGGCCAGCCATACACACACAGCTTCTGACCCCTTTTAGGCCTGTCTACCAAGTGTTCACGGACATGTTATATATCATTAGAAAGCTATTGTCAAGCTGAATCCAGCTACATGGTTTATGGGAAGAAATCATCAGATCTGAAGGTGCTAACAATAGTCTTGTTGCTCTATGCAGTTGGTTGTCTCAAGCTATGCACACCTGCTAAGCCTTTGCAGCTTTGTTTTACTAGATGTCAAGAGACATATCATATATTGTTTTGAAGATATTCTCAAGCTTGAAAAACCACAAGGTTTATTGTGACAGGTCATCAGATCTGAAGGTGCAGGTGCAGGCTCTTCTGTTCTTTGCTTGTCCCTAGGCACTAGCATAGCTTCTGACCCTTGATAGGAGAAGTCCTAGCAGCTTATGGGTGTATTATATATCATTATAAATCTATTCTCAATGTCAATGCAACTACATGGTTTATGAGAGTGTGTAATCAGGTAGGAAGGTGCTACTACGGAATCACCTGTTCTTTATTGCTTTGTGTGCCCAGCTATATATACTCAGGTTCTGGCCCCTTGTAGGCTTGCTCACTATATGATTATAGACAAATTGCATATCTTTAGAAAGCTGCTTTCAACCTGAATGCAAGTGCATTGTTAACAGCAACAAATAAGCAGTGCTAGAGGTGCTAATACAGGTTTTGTTACTCTTTACTTCTCCTGAGCCATATACACAATCTGACCCCTGGTAGGTCCATTCCTGGGTGCTTATGGCTGTAATATATACAGTTATTATGGGCATCTTATACATCATAAGAAAGCTATTCTCAAGCTGAATGCAGCTGCATGATTTATTAATAGAAATAATCACATCTGAAGACTCTAGTGATTATTTGTTTTTTCTTTGTCTGTTTGTAGGCATAATTACCAGGTGTGTATAGACATACTGCATATCACTAGGGAGCTATTCTAGAGCTGAATACAACTCCAGGGTTAACTTTGACAGATCATCGGATCTGAAGGCGCTGGTACAGCTTTTTCTGTTCTTTGCTTGCCTCTAGACATCAGCATTGCCTCTGACACTTGGTAGAAGAAGTCTATGGGCATATTATATATCATTAGAATATGTTCTCAAGCTTAATGCAATCACTTGCTTTATTGGGCATCTAATCAGCTATGAAGGTACTTCTACAAATTTACCTGTTCTTCATTGTTGTGTGTTCCCTGCTATATAATATTAGGTTCTGACCCTTCTTAGGCTTGTTCACTATATGATCACAAACATGTTACATATCATTAGAAAGCTCTTCTCACACTGAATGCAACTGCATGGTTAATTGCAACAGATACTCAGTGCTAAAGGTGCTAGCAAAGGTTTTGCTAATCCCTACTTGTACTGAGCTGCATACACAGCTTCTGGCCCCTAGTAGTTGCATTGGTGGATGCTTATCACTAGATTATATACCATTAGAAAGCTGTCTTCCAGCTGAATGCAACCACATGATCAAACAGGTTGTATAGTTAGTATATTAAGTGCTGGTACAGGTATCCATATTCTTCGTGCCCAGTCATACACACAGTTACTTGCCCCTTGCAGGCAATCTAAAACATCTTAAGAGGTGTATCATGAGTCATTTGAAAGTTGTAGTTGAGCTGATTCCAACTACATGGTGTATGTAGTGGATGATTTTGTTAGGAGCAATCTTGGGAGCTTATGGCCATATTATATACCATTAGGATGCTGCCTTCAAGTTGAATGCAACTACATGATAATTCAGCTTGTATAGTGATTTTCAAAAATACTGGTACAGCTGATTGTATCCTCTGTGAAGGCTTCTATAGTAAGTGCCTATGAGCATACTATATATCGTTAAAAAGCTATTTTCAAGATCAATTCAACTGAACAGTTCACAGGGAGAAATGCTCAGGACTGAAGGTGCCAATGAAGATTTTACTGCTCTTGACTGCTATATGCCTGCAGTCACATACACACCTTCTGACTGCTTGTCAGTGTCTTTTTGAGTGTTTGTGGGCATATTATATGCCATCAGAGAGCTATTCTCAAGCTGAATGCAACCATGGGGCTTCGGAGTGGTGGCTACCAACCTTCAAGGCACTAGTCAATATTTATTCAGACACTACAACAGAATATCTTATTCTTCATGGTTGCTTATGCCAAGACTTTAGTAAATGTCTATACATGACTAGAAAGCTGTTCTCCAGGTCACTTTATGGGGAGAAATCATCACATCTGAAGGTGTAGTAGAGGTTCTGTTCTTTCCCATTGTCTCTGTCCAGATATATTGTATATCATTAACATGTACTGACTACAAGTACATGGTTGATTGTGACAGACCATCATCTTGAAGGTGGTAGTAATAGATTTGCAACTCCTCACTGATCTATAGCAACACACACCCCTTTGTCCCCTGGTTAGTGGACTTCTGGCTGCTTATGGGCGTGTTATATACTGTCAAAAAGCTACACTGGAGCTCAATCCAATGCTCATATGCTGAGTGTTTATACAACAAATGTATACGAGAAAGCTATGATGAAGCTGAATACAGTAATGCAGTACATAAGGAGAGATACTTATAAGTGAAAGTAGAGGTTTTGCTGTTCTTGTTTACACATAATCTTGTTACTTGCTGTGGCTTATGCCCAGCCACATACAGAGCTTGTGATCCCTTACAGGCTTATTTAGTAAGTGTTTATAGACTTATTATATACCATATGAAAGCGGTGCTTTAGCTGCATGTAATTGTACTAATGATAGGGAGAAACAATCAGACCTGAAGGGGTTAGTACAGGGTGTACTATTTTGACTTATCCCGAGACACATACAAGGCTTGTGACCACTGTAGGTGCAATTCTTGCTGCTTATGGGCATGCTATATACTTGGGGGGAGTGGGCCATTCCTGGCATGTACGATTGATGAGGTATTATGTTTCCACTAGACTCTACTTATTACATGAGTTTTGTCATTTTTACAACTTCTGGAAATACACATATACATGTAAGAGCTATACTGTAAACAAGTAAAACAGTCAAAAATACTAGTACTTAGCAATAAGGTGATCTATGAAACTGTTATATGCTCTAGTATTATAACTCAAAGACATATGTATGTATGAAGGTGAATTACAGTGATAAAGAGTCAAAAATAAAAAGAACATAAAAACTTGCCAACTTCTCTTGAAATCTTTTGGTCACAATCTACTTAATAAACACACAGAAATGCACTGCAAGGTGTCAGAAGGTATATGTGTGCATGAAGGTGAATAACAGTGATAAGGAGTAAAACATTTGCCAGCCTTCAAATAAATAATATATAACATGCTCATAAGCTAATAAGAGGGTACCAGCACCTTGATGTGTGATGATCTGTCAATTCAGCCATGTAGTTGTAGTCAGCTTTGATATGGCTTTCCATTAATATATAACATGTCTATAGCAACCTAGTTAACCAGTCTGCAAAGGGTCAGAAGTGGCTTGAACACACAATAGCAAAGAACCAGAGAACTGCTGCTAGCACCTTCAAATCTGATGATTTCTCCTTAGAAACCATGTAGCTCCAGTCAGCTTATAACAATATATAATATGCCTAAAAACACTTAGTCAACCAGCCTAGAAGGGGCAAGGACCTGAGTTATTATTGAGACAAAAGTAGCTTGCTATTGGTACATAATATGTCCATTACAAACCAGTGAACAAGCTGGCAAGAGCTTATAAGATGTGTGTATATAGGGCCTTAGAAGTAATAGACAAGGGCAGGATGGGCTTACATCAGCTCCTTTAGGCCAGGTTCTGTCTCCTCATAGACACTGTGCTTGCACTCAGCTTATAAATAGCTCTCTGATGGTAAATAACATGTCTATCAACAGCCAGGAATGCCCCTACAGGTTAGAGGCTGTGCGTGTTTAGCTACAGACAGGTATAGAACAGCAAAAATATTACTACCAGCTTCAGAAATGATGGTTTGTAATAATCATCCATGTCGTTACATTCAGCTTAAAAGTAGCTCTATGCTGATATATAACTTGTCTATACATGTTAAGGGAACAAGCCTGTAAGGGCTAGAAGCTGAGTGTATATGTCAGGACACAAATAGTAGCAAAGCTAATGAGAAACCTTCACTAGCACCATCAGATCTGATTATATCTTCCCAGGATGTATGTAGCTGAATTGACTTCAAGAACAGCTTTCTGACCATATATATTATGCCTAGAGACATTTCACAAAGAAGCCTGCAAGGGTTAGAAAGTGTATATATCACTAAGTACAAAGGATACAAAAACCTGTACCACACCTCTAAGTCTGACTGCAGTAGCTCATTGATGATCTAGTTGCATTCAATTTGAAAGCAGCTTCCTGACGGTATATAATATGACAAGAGTGCCCTTACAAGGGGTCAGAAGCTGTGTAGGTTGCTTAGAACAGGCAAAAAATAATGGAAAGCTCTACTAGCCCCTCTTGCGCCAATCCCCTATTGCAACAAACCTTGTACTTGTGTTGTAGGAGTCACTTGTATCATGATATGCAATATGATTATATCCATTTTGTGAACAAGCCTGTACGGGACCAGAAGCCGAGCCTATAAAGTATGGTTAGGCACACCCATACAGAAGACATGCAAGTTTGTAGTAGCACCTTCAAACTTCATTAGATGCACTTATAAACCCTATACTTGCATTCTGGGTGAGAACAGCATTTTAATGATATATAACATGCCCATAAGCAGCAAGAATTGCACCTACAGTGGTCACAAGCCTTGTATGTGTCTAGAGATAAGTGTAAACAGTAGAACCTGTACTAGCCCTTTCAGGTCTGACTGTTTCTCCCTACCATTAGTACCATTGCATTCAGCTTAAGCACCGCTTTGATATGCTATATAATAAGTCTATAGACAGTTACCAGACAAGCCTGCAAGGGATCAGAAGCTATGTATGTGGCTGAGCATAAGCCACAGCAAGAACAAGATTATGTGTAAACAAGAGTAGTAAAACCTCTACTAGCACTCTCAGTTGTAAGTATCTCTCCTTATAGACTGCATCATTGCATTCAGCTCCATCATAGCTTTCTCATGGTATACAATTTGTCTATAAACACTCAGTATATGAGCACTGGATTGAGCTCCAATTTAGCTTGCTGACAGTGTATAACATGCCCATAAGCAGCCAGAAATGCACTAACCAGGAGTCAAAGGTGTGTGTGTGTGTGGCTATAGATCAGTGAGGAATGGCAAATCTACTACTACCACCTTCAAAGATGATGGTCCATCACAATCAACCATGTAGTTGTATTCAGTGCATGTCATGATATACAATATATCTGTACACAAGTGTATATAGCTACACAGAGACAATGGCAAAGAACAGGAAAACCTTCACTAGCACCTTCAGATGTGATGATTTCTCCCCATAAACTATGTAGTGGAAGTCACCTGAAGAACAGCTTTCTAGCCATGTATAAATGCCCATAAACATTTACTCAAGGGGTCTGCAGGGTCAGAAGCTATGTGCATGGCTTGGCATAAGCAACCATGAAGAATACGGTAATCTGTCATAGTGTCTGAATAAATATTGACTAGTGCATTGAAGGCTGGTAGCCACCGCTCAGAAACCCTATGGTTGCGTCCAGTTTGAGAACAGCTTTCTGATGCTATGTAATATGCCCAGAAATACCCAAAAAGACACTTACAAGCAGTCAGAAGGTGTGTATGTGGCTACAGATATAAAACAGTCAAGAGCAGTAAAACCTTCATTGGAACCTTCAGATCTGAGCATTTTTCCCTATGAACTGTTCAGTTGAATTCAGCTTGAAAATAGCTTTCTAACAATATATATTA
>MU278012.1:6078-81563 GCA_022385765.1 Trametes cingulata
GTCGACATCTTGCGCTTCGCGGCGGTCTTCGCAGGACCGGAGTCGTCCTGCGAGATGACGGACTCGGCTTTCGAGGCGGCCGTCTCCTTCGTCGAGGTCTTGCGCTTCGCGGCGGTCTTCGCGGGACCGGAGTCGTCCTGTGAGATGACGGACTCTGCCTTCGAGGTGGGCTTCTGCTTCACCGAGGGTTTGCGCTTCGCGGCGGTCTTCGCGGGACCGGAGTCGTCCTGTGAGATAACAGACTCGGCCTTCAAGGCGGCTGTCTCCTTCGCCGAGGTCTTGCGCTTCGCAGCGGTCTTGGCAGCATCGGCGGCATGAGCCAATGCAGCAGGCCCGTCCTTCGTAACGTCGAACTCGCCCTCGGTAGTGGTGGGCTGAGAGGCCATGTTCGAGGCGGCAGAATCACCCTGCGATGCACTCTTCGCTGCGGCGTGCTCCTTTGCCCGAGGCTTGTCCTTAGTCGTAGACTTCCCCTTTGCAGCCGTTGACTTGCTTCCCATAGCACCAGACTCCTCCATCGGAGCGGCGTCGCTCTTCTCCGCAGGTTGCTCGTTCACGAACGCGGACTCGGGCTGACCATTGAGCTTGGTCTTCGAGCGGGTTCTCTTCTCGACAGACTTCCCCTGCGTCAAGTCCGAGACCTGCCCTGCCTCGGACGCTTCCTCCTTCCCTTTCCCAGCAAACTTGCCTTTGGAGCCCTTCGCTTTTGCTTTGATCGGTGCTGTGGACGAGACGGTAGCCGGAGGATCGACGGACATGGATGGATCAGCCGGGGTAGGGGGTACGACGGCCTTGGTGCGAACGGTAGCGGAGGATGATTTTGATACAGGCGTCATCGCTGTGAGGCTCCTGCTTGTGCTCCAGTTGTGAATGAGGTCTTCGCCCACAGGCTCGGCGGCGGGATCAATGTCCATCGCATCAAGATCGGAGGGTAGGGCATTGGCAGAGCTGCAAATCAAGAAGTGTCAGAGACGTGCGAATGAAGAGTAGGGAGGAGGGCGCACAGCGTGACAGCTCCATGAGACTCGTCGCGGTCACGCGGACCGGTGACTGACGCGTCCCGCTCAGTTCCTCCAATACCGGAGGCGGCGCGATCTTCCGAGTCGTCCTCAGCATCATCATTCTGAGCCATCCGAGCCCTCTTCCTTTGGGACGGCATTGGAGTGTCGGCAAGCACGGTCAGATCTGACATCGTGAAGTCTTCCACATCGCTGAAAGTGGTCGCCTTTGAATGAGCATCCGAGCCCGGTCCGAGTTCCTCGTCCGTAGTGACGTCTAGTTTACGCTTTTGGCGTGGGACGACATCCTGGGAAGGCTTCCAAACTGCGTCAGTACTCAAGTCGGCAACTGTGTATTGACACCTCACTCTACTGCCGGCCGGTTCCGCCGTTGGAACTTGAGTGACGCGGGTGTCCTCCTCCTGCTTGTCTTGCCTTCTCATCTTGACTTCGAGCTCTGAGGCCCGCTTGGCGCCGTTCTGCTTCTTCTTCTTCGAAGCTGCGGCTGCCTTCTGCTTCTTCTCATTGTCTGCGGCTACCTCAGCAGACGTGCGACGAGGAGTTGGCAGGTCAATAGCCCCAGGGTGAGTGGATGCATTCTTTCGACGAGTGTCATAGGGCATGTTGAGAGTGTGAGAGCGTTCAGGGAGGGAGCTTCGCAGCGATGGCTCGTGCTAGGAGGCGGACGTGTCAATCCAAAGTCTGGTTGCAAGAATCCGTCGCGTCGGGCGAACTCCGTCGCTTTCGTTTATATATCAACGCCCATCGGCCTTCCCGCCTCGCTTCTTTACGTATTCACACGAGCTGACTCTGGGCCCAGGAACCAAACACCCACTTGCTTTCGTTCCTCTACACATTTCACATTGTAGTTCGTACTTGAGCAAATAATCTGTTGCTTCCTCTGACCCTCGAATATTCTCTACTTTGAGTGTGCCGATCAAGAAGCCACCCTCAATGGACGACTCGAGCGCGGTATGTCTGCGTAGTTACTGTCTAGGTCATCTCAGACTGAACACGATTTCTTTTGCAGTCTCAGGCCTCAACAAGCTCTGTCGACGTACCAGAACGCGAATGCGAGGCCCGCGAACTGTATCCCTTCCATGCCGCACCGAGTGTGGCCATCAAAACCTCCGCAAATCACGAACCTCCCACCTCCATCTTCGCTATAAGAGACATCTGCTATCTCATTGCGGAAGCACTACCCCAGCCAGATTTCCTGTCAGCGGCTTCGGAGACGGATACAATTGCATCGCACGCTGCCCGACACAACCTATACTCCCTGGCTATGGTCTCAAAAGAGCTATTCTACGCAGCGACTACATTTCTGTGGAGGACGATCAACGACAGTCGAGCCTTGTTCAGGGCATTAGGTGTCGGATTGGAGCTGGACTCACCCATGGCTCTGATGAGCGGCGCTGAGATAGATGCCGTGCTTTGTCCGTGAGTGTTATCTAGAGTGCCTCCGAGTCTAATGACTGAGTACAGATTGGTTGCTAGCCACGTCAAACAATTACTCAGGCCAGGGAACCCCTTGGGGCGCATCGCCCTCGACCACTTTCGCTACTATGCGAGGAAGGTTCAAAACCTGCGCATCATAGTCCAGGACCTCCCTTCCACTACTCTGCAATATGTACAGTCTCTCCTTCCCCCGGGAATCGTCAACCTTTTTCCGACCCTCCGCCAATTGACCTGGGTGGACTTCAACCCCCACCCCCCCTTTGCCGTCGACATATCCCACTTTCTACACTCTACACACCTCTCTTGCCTTACTCTGGTTTTTGACGACCAGGATGAGCCCCTCGACACGCGTGCCGCTCAGACATCCTGCGGCGACGCCGTCTGTGCCTTTGTCGCTACCGTTAAGCGTATGAAGCCGGAGCTACGCGAGCTCTGCATATACACCCCTGCTTCCGTCCCGGTTTCCTCTGCGATTCTCCGAGGATTCCGAGGGATTCGTAAGGTAGACTTGCAGTTCCCCCTGGCCCGATGTACGTCTTCTCTTCACTCGAATTTGCGCTCACACTGACATTCTGCGCACGGCAGCGGCGTCGCACGCGAGAGGGAACACACGTCAGAGAATGCCAGCGTTGACTGAAGTCGAGCAGCTGGACATGCTCTGGACCGCGAGAGGGGATGCAGAGGCGCTGCTGGCTGAAGTCTCCCTTGCCAACGTTGTCCATCTATCCGTCAATACCTGCGCCGACCCGGACTACGCATTCCTCGAAGAAGCACTTGTTCTCTCCACCAAAACCTCCCTGCAGCTTCAGACTGTCGACATCGTCTCTGCTGGCTACGAATGGCGCGCACTAGACTGTCGCTGTGACTTCGCAGTGTTCCTCAACTCCTTCGTCGTGCATCAAAATCTACGAAGTATAGCTATCTGTCTCCCAGGCTATTGTTTTTCTTTCGCACAAAGTCACCTGGACTTCATGATCCGCACATGGCGCCAGCTCGAGGTCCTCGACCTGACTTTCAAGCTACCGCCGACGTACGATGACCTCCCTACTCTTGACGTCACCATTCCCCACATCCTATCGCTTTGCACTCGTCTCAAGTATCTCCACCTCCCCGGCATCGTCGCAGGATCAGATGTCCGTGAAGGATTCACGATTCCTTGCTGCCCCGCTAGCCGTCTGCGCCATCTATCGTCCAACCAACTTCATCTCAGGGGCCCACATGTGCTCGACGTCGCGTTCGAGCTCTGCAAAGCTTTTCCTTGCCTGGAAGAAGTAGGTCCCTCGAACGGCGAGGACCACGATGGCGTCTGGGCTCAGCTCGATCGGTTGTTACATGCCGTGCGCTACAAGGACAACTACGCACTCCTCGAACAGCTCCTCAAGATTATGCACCGGACCTCGTCCTCCTCCCTTCCGTAAGTGCCAATGTAGATCAGCGAGTTGTGACGCCCGGGAACGACACAATCTGAATCATACTCTTACAGGTCTTCACTAGCCATCATTACCACGCAACAGATGAGAGGGTGCGTTCGCTTACTATGCTTCCGAAGTCTCCATGATTCCGTTGACACGCTTGCGTCAACAGAGCTGGCATAGTGCCCGCTATGCCTTTGCCAACCATTGTATGAGACAGAGGATGAATGTCGACCACTGCCACCTACATAGAGAACATGTGCGTCGGTCTTTTCTGACTACTGGAGACATGCACGGTGGCCGCCACGCACAGTCACCGCGGTGCCCTCAAAGCGCATCGACGCCGCCGCCGCCACCGCGTTCATCTCATGCACACCTTCATGGCTCATGCTCCCTGTCGCTATCCTTGTTGTAGTCACTACTGCGCGGCGCCCTTGCGACCACTCGAAATTTCAAACACTCCACTCCTGCCACTCCGTGACATGCCTGACCCTGCTCCTCCGAGTCCTCATCTTCACTATATCCGTTCCTGTCCCCGGCACCGTACACGACTACTGCGCCCATGTACTGTTGTAAAGCTTGAAGGCATGCGTCGTAGTCCACCGCGGCCGAGTATGGGTGCACGGGACAAGGTACCGGGTATACTGCGGCGGAGAGAGCGCGTCGAGCTACGGCGCAAATGTTAGAGCATGACAATGGGTGAGTGAGGCAGAAGAAATCTCACGCGCTCCCTTCAAGTGTAAATCGAGCCAAAGCTCTCTCCCCGCCCATGTCACCTCTTACGAGCTTCAGCCCGCCAGCACACACCCGCTCCTTGTCCCACACGCCCGACTCGCGGCCGCATCATGCTAGCACTCGGACGCCGTTGTGTCGTCCATCCCACTCATCCCATCTCCCTCAGGAAAGCGACATGGCGACTCCGCAGGTCCCGCAGGATGGGCGTACTACTCAAGAAGCCCGCGGCGCCCGTGAGGAACGCTCTGAGCGCATGCTCGATGGGGCGCGCACGCAGGGGTGCGAGTCACACGGCGACCCGAGGAGCCCGCTCGCTCTCGTCGCCAAGCTCCGCCTTCCGTCCGCCAGGGCGATGTCGTGCGTGGGCACGGTGAGCGGTGTCGGACTGGGATTCGCCTGCGCCAGCGAGCCCGAGGTCGGCGTTGCACATGTAGTCGACCCCGGCTGCGAGTGCGGCGATGGCCGGCTTGACGTACCCGAGCCGGAGGAGCGCGTCGAGGAGGACCGCCTTGCGGATCCTGAAGATGGAACTCTGCTGAGGTCCACTAGACTCTCGTCGAGTGGGAGAGGCGCGAGGATGCGCAGGTCGCCTCCTCAGCGGCGGAGAGCCACCAGTTCCGGCGTGGGATGATGCGGGAGGGGCAACTGGGCCCGGGTCAGTGAAGAGGGGGGGGGCAGGCTTGTCGATCTTGCCCTCGGGTTTGAGTGACAGATGCTGAAGGACAGAGACTGGGTGCAGCAATTAGTGAGGAGAGAGTCGCAGCGTAGCCTGGCAAGAGAACGTACGTGTAGGTACGCTGCAGCTGAGACGCGTCTTCTCGGGGTGCTCCCGGATCTCCCTATTCTTGCGAACTGGCACTACGCAGTCCTTCTCATCGCCCTCGTCTCCGACATCGCTCACGTAGTCGTCAAGCGCCGTCACCTAGATGCCGTTCTCCCGCATGAGTGGACGCGGGCGCGGTTGCGAGTCATGCTCGTCCAGCTCGAAATGGAAGCCGTAGTACTTCACTTGGTTGTCCGGCGGCGCTGGCTGCAGCGGTACGTCCTCTTCGCGGGGCTGGCCAGGTGTGCACGGACTCGACGGAGGCTGTATGTGTAGGTCGTGGTAAGAACAGGGCGGAACAGTGTCGCGGCAGTCAGAGCACTCACGGTGGCGCCGGAGGTGTCAGATGAGCATGACGACGGTTTGTCCGTCCGCGAGAGGCCGGCGTCCGAGAGTCAATGAAGGAAGGTGTCGAGATTGCGGGCGGAGGGGTGGGCTGCTGTCATAGTACGTCTGCGCCGGGCGCGCAGAGACTACGGCGCTGTGTCTTCAGAGGTCCGGCATTCATCGCACTAAGGAGACAAGCGTACAGGCATGGGGTTGTATCGGGTTGAGTGGGCGGAGAATGGAGCGGCAGCGTAGACCTTTGACGAAGCGGCGTGAGCAGGATTCAGGAGAGTCTTGAGAGTAGTGAGCTTGAGTCGACTTGTGAGACAGCGGGACATAGGAGACCTGCAGATAGCGTCGTGAGGGGCTAGGAGATGCGATATACGTCTCAGGGTGTTCGGGGAGAGCTTAGCGCGAAGTATGTCGGAACGATATTGGAGGGAGGCGGTAAGGAGGCTCTGACGCTGACTCAGCCTGCGCATAGCCCGCCGTTCTCTTGATTCTCCTCCGCCATCCCCGCGCCCTCGGCCTCCGCAACGTCCAACCCCACCAACCCCAGTAATCCTTAGTTGCTCTACCTAGGCTCTGTCTGCGCTCTGGCCCGCTGAACTGTCTGTCGCTCTCCTCGAGCATGTCTCGTTCATACACGCGCACTTGCCCGCAGCCTCAGCACGACCTCTATCGCCGTGGTCTGCCGCTCCCGTCATGTCCAGCGATACCGCAGCGAGCTCCTCTTTTCTTGCCTATTCTCTCGCTGTCGTCACGCCCGGTTGCTCTCAGGCATCTTGGTACGGGCGTCCTTGGTGCACCGAGTCTGCACGTCAGAGTCTGTTCTCAGCGTACGTTCTCGCCTACCGAACCTGCGTCCAGTAACGTAGTGCACTTGCACAGTCTGCCCCTCTTTCTTTTGTAGCACGAACTTCTCCGACATTCGGGCGCATGCCTTTCTCGACGCCAAGGAATGAGACAGCACGCCCCCGTCTCGTACTAGCCTTAGGAATCGCCCGCCTCCCCCTCCACCAGCCGTGCGCAAGGCCAGCTCTTCCCCGGACCCTCACCACGACGCAGGACACCGCGCGCGGGCATGTTCTTCAGCTCGCCCACCCCCTGCCGCAACGCGCACCACGCCTCGCGCGGGCGTCACAGCCAAATCAGCATAGACCGTGACGCCTTCAGCGACGACTGCTCACAACATCTCCTCACACCCATTGCCGTGGGCCACGCTCTCCAGCACGCCTGTAGGGCTCTACAAGACGAGCGTGACGCGCTTCGGGGGACGGAGAGGGCCCGCGCTGCCGTGCGTATGCTGTCTCGTACTCATCCTTACGTCTTTTGCGTTCCACAGCCGGTTCGTGTGCCTCAGGAAGGGTTCGCCGTTGTTCGGTTGGACGAGCACGGTCGTGTTTGGGAGGGAGCGGCTGAGAACGTACTCGCCCTCGCAACAAGACATCCGCCTGCGCGAACGCAAGACCAGCGGCAGCGGGGGGGCTCGTGGGTCCATAGTTTCCACAGGTACGCTGAGCCCTTCCCGCTACCTCCGATGCCGTAGCAGATGTGGGCGATGGACATGCCCCTACTCATGCCCTCGGCGTAGTACACGATGCAGCAGTACGGCTACTGCCCGCCCTCGCAGAACAGCTCCCGCAAAACGCCACAGCGCCCGCACAGCTCGTCGCCGACATGGCAGACAGAGTTTGTCTGCGAGCAGTTGCTGGGAACGTGTCAATCGGCTGTCGCAAGCACACCCGGGGGCGTCATTGTCGTCTTCTGCGCGTGCGCTCTCGCTGCCCTGATCAGAGTCGTCGCCGCAGCGTATTGGGGGCAGGCATCACCGCACGTCGAGCGGGGACAACAGACAGTGCCCGTCCGCGGGCGTGCGCAGTCACTCGGGCGAAGGAGCATCCGCTTGGCGTCGGAGCGGCCCGCACTCGTGCATAGCTCGTCGCTGCCGCCGCCCCCGCTGCCGGCGTTCGACCAGACGCGGCAGTCGTGCGCGATGCCCAAGGCATCGACGGGCTTCGAGAACATTAGCAGGCCGTTGCAAGGCGGGCGCTGGCAGACCGCCCTGCGCGGTCGCCTGCCACATCTACTCCGAATCGTATTCATCCATTCATTTGTCAAGCCCATCATCCATGTATCCGGACGTCAGCGCATAGAAATGCATCTACCTAACCGTCAGACGTCGCAGTGTCGCAGCACGCTGCGTCGCTCTGTATGTGCTGATTGTACATACGAGAGACGATAAGTCCGGTCGGGTTTGTTGGATACGAGTCACAGGTTTGTGACCGTGCGCGGAGCCAGGCAGAACCTTCAAGAGCGGCTAGCTCCGCTGAGCACCAAATCGTCCTGGTAGCCCCCCAACGGTCCTCTTTCCCTCGCCTCTGCTTCTCCCCCTTCTTCTCCCGGAACACCGCGGTAAAGACTACCGTACTCTAACTCTCTGAGTACTTGTCAGTGTTCGGTATTCATCTCAGGGGATACCCGCTGACTCGCAGCCTCGACTCTCCCCCCCCCTCCACCTCTAGCCCGCTCGCAGTTCGGAATCCGTCCGCGGCTGGCTCCCCCCACCGCCAGCCCAGCGTATTGCCACACGGCTACGACTCGAGAAAGTCCACGAACTCGCTCCGGAGAGGCCTTCGTAACGAGGTGAGTCGACGATCCGTTGCAAATGGAGCCGTTTTGGCGTCCATTTTGAGCGGTCCGTTCTGGGCTTCGCGTCTCCTTTCTTTCGTTGCTCATATGCTAAACGGCTTCCTTTGGTTCCAGGGCGTCTTGAAGATTGCTCTCGCAAGTCGATTTGACGCGACTGATCGCGCTTGTTGACGGCCGGCGTTGGGTGTGTACGCGGTGCCCAGGTGAGCGTCCTACATAGTACCCCGCCCATCCCGAGCATCATCCATGCGGATCCGACCTTGGAACCCGGGATCTGTGCTCCCACCGCGAGCGTTCCGGCACATGCTCCACGCTTACGGCCGGGCATCGACGGCGCGTGTCTGCGCATACTCTGTTGCATTGCATCGTGCGCATGGCGTGGATCCGACCATGGAACCCGTATGTGCACGCAGCTCGCGAGGAGTGCCGCTGTGCGCGCTATGGCTGATGGACCTCTTGCGGCGCCGCATACGCCTGCCGTCTACCCTGCAAGCGGTGCACGCCGTGTGGATCCGACGCTGGAACCCGGGCGTCGCGCTCGCATTGTAACGGCGGGAGCCTGCCATTGTCTCGTTGCGCTTGTACGGCTACTAACGTTCGTTTTTCCGGAAAACCGCTGCTTCCCTGCCGGCTCCTCCGCGTCAGCTGCGAACACCCGGCCCTGCACATGGCTCGAAATCGAGGCGCGCAGCGCCCGAAGACAAAGACGGCCATACTCTGCAAGTCGCGGCTACATGGAGTCGGCGCCGCCGCCCTGCAGAGCAGCTTAGGGATTGGGCCTGCCTTGTATCCCGCGCGCCAGGTACGTCGTGTAAAATTCCATGCCTACGCCGCGGCAGTGTTCACAGTGCAAGTCAGACACGGTCTGGGACAAGTTTTTCCCCTTGGGGAGTCAACTTCAGCAATCCCATTCAGGTGGACTTCGATATAGCACCGCTCGGGCAACTTGCGGAAGAGCGCGCCGACGCCCTCTTCTCCGACGTCATCACAGAAGACGACGGCCTTGTAGGTAACGACCGCGGCAATGAAGATCATCCACGAAGTCAAGCAAGCGGGTCTCCGGCGCCTGTAAATGTGGACGCTGGAGTTCAGCGCGAGAGCGAACGGATACGTCGTGTTTATTACCGTGCGGATATTGCCGCTGGGGACGATGCTGAGAACGATTCCCATGCCCACTGGTACGTATCCTTTACATCCACCTGCATGATCAGATACGCTAAGTCTCCCAGCACATCTCCGGGTGAGCGTTCGGTGCACGAGCCCCTTCGCAGCACCCCAGCGACGCGGTCTCACGGGCGCAAGGACCGGGATAAGCAACGCTTCAAAGAGCGACGTCGAAGCCGCCGCCTAGCAAAGGCGTCACTACTGGGGGAATCACTCGACGGATGCGTCAAGACGATCGCACGGAAACGCTGCAAGGCGGGAGAGCCGGTCACGGTGCAAGTCAGCATGGCCGGTGCGCAGACACTATCATGTCATACGCCGATCTCGCAACACTGATACCCACACACATAGATATGCCCATGGAGGGGGTGAGGGGCGGGTCTGCATTCCCCTTCAATCCGATTGCCAAGGGCGCCTTTGTTGGCCGAAGGCTTCCACAGGGCAGGGACGATCGTCGTCACCTGACGAAAGCAGATGCGCTGAACCTCGGTTTCCACTATGTAGAATGGGACGGATGGTATGTCACACTACTTGCTTCAAAGGATGCTGCTGACGTGGGGCTCAAGCCGCCCTCGACCTATTCTAGACAAGGCTGGGCGCGTCTTCGCGGTCCTCGCCGGTCGCCCAAGGGATGCTACTGGCTGGGCAGATGTGACTGCACGAGCTCAAGCCGCCTTTGAGAAGGCGCGGGCGGAGTATCGCTTTAATCCGACGCAGGTCTCCCATCGTCGTGGCGAGTACCCAATCATTGGCGCAGGCTTTTCATACGGTGGAGGTCAGACGGTGAGATTCACTTCTTGTCTGACCTGGATCTGTTACTGACTGCTTTGAATAACAGCGTCCAAGCCAGATGGCGCACTCCGATGTCAACGAGCCTGTCGTCCACACACTCCTACAGGATCCAGCCGTTGTGCGACTTGCAGGATTTGCCCGATGTACGTTACCTGAATCGTGTCCGAGTCGTCGGAACTGCCACCTCATGCAAACACCTTTGCCTTAGCCGCGTTTCAGCTATATGCACCGCGCTTGTACGGCTACTACAAGAAGGCCATGGATATTCTGACGAAGGACGGAAAGCTCCGACGCAACTTCGAGAAGGATATTTTCGCAGGTGTGACCTTCAACCTGGGCCCGCAAGTTGCCACCTACGTTCACACCGACTCCCTCAATCTTCCAGCTGGCTGGTGTGCTGTCATCGCCCTTGGCGATTTTGATCCGAAGGAGGGCGGTCACCTTCTGCTGTGGGACCTGAAGCTCATCATTGAGTTTCCGCCCGGCGCCCTCATATTCATCCCTTCCGCCGTACTCCGTCACTCGAACACCGTCGTTTCACCGGAGGAACACCGCTACTCCTTCACTCAATACTCTGCCGGGGGCCTCTTTCGCTGGGTCGAATGCGGCTGCAAGTCGAAGAAGGTGTTCGACGCGGAGGGTGGCGATCTGGGGGTCACAGGTGGTGAGCGATGGCTACGCGGCGTCCAGATGTGGAGCACCTGGGAGGAGTTGCAGGGCATGTAGCCTTAGAATTGCCGTACGCCATCCTCCGCTTGTGTAGATTCCTTCTCAATACCTCCGTAGGCAAACGACGATCCACTTGTACCGAGGTTCATGCTCTGTCCTGGGGCGATCATAGGGGTTTAACCGCGGCGACTGGCGGTCCTGTACCTGCTGACATCCTACTCTCCCGGGAATTCCTCCGAGATGAACGCTTTGGACACATCCAGTCGATCTTCCCTGGCTGAAGCATACAAAGGTAACCGTGCATCATGATCTCCACCGCTCGGTTTGGAGCATGTGTGCTACGTTGTCCGCGATCGACTCGGAGCATTGAAGCCCGATATTTCCTGGCTGCCGTGCGGCATGCATTGTTTGCCACAATTCTTGCTTTGAGAGCGAGTCCCGGCGGTACTGCCCAGACTCGCCTATAAATTCAATGGCACAACGGAGCACAGAGCCTCGGCAGCCACGCTCCCCCCCGCTCCACGATGGACCTCACCCCTCTGCCATCTAAGGCGACTAGATCATATGCTCACATGCCGGCGTTCCCATGCACCGTTCCCGGCTGCGGTCGTATTTTGTTTTCATTCTCTGGCCACTCACAACATATGATGAGCAAACATCCAGGTGTCGATGCTGATCTCACAACGACTAGCACGGTCGGCCTTCCGTCCCTCAGGGAAGCCCTCTGCTCTCCCATCGCTTCAAACTCAGCACCTACCGTCTTGCCAGCCAGCACCTTGCAGTGGCCCTCCGGTTTCGAGTCGCCATCTCGCCCTGGGTCGTCGTCTCCAACCGAGACCACAGGAACACCCTCCGTCGTTGACCCGCGGCATTCAGTTCAGCCTCCCGAGGACTCGGAGTCAGAGAACTCCGAGGTTGGAAGCACACTATCCTCCAGTTCGGACCATGGCGGGGCTTCCTGCTTCACCGACGATACCTCTGAGGACGTCTCTGATGATGATAGAGATAGCCTTCCGTACGTTTGATAGCGTGCCTCTGCCCTCGCCCTGTCGATGCCAACACTGATACCTGCCTTTCAGAGATCTGTTAGAACTCTCTGAAGAGGAAGAGGAAGACGAACAAGATTATGAACATCCTGCGTATCCCCGTTGGCACGCTTTCTTCCGCAACGCGCAGCTGGCCTGGAATAACGGCGACGCTTCGGACGAGGAAGGCATCGCTGAGGCAGAAGAGGACGCCGCCGTTCGTGCAGACCTGAATCAAGGGGATCTAGACGGTTAGTATTGAAACTACGCGCCATACTTCTCTGTGAAGTAGCACTCACTCTCTCAAAGAGGTTGAACCTGAGGGCGATGAGTTCTGGGATCCCCGACAGCACCTCTGGGAGTCCGACCTTGTCAACGGCGTCCAGCCGTGCGAATCACCTGACTATATAGACCAGCAGAACGTGCAGCCACACCCAATCGAGCTGGATCGCTTAGAGGCAGGAGTGAGTGGTACACCGGATGACTTTCTTGCCCCCTTCGACGGCATGCCGGACGGCGACCAGCCATCCGACGCCTCCATGCACGACCCTGAGGACGCACGCGCATGGCTAGTCGAGGAATCGCCGCTACGTTCCCAGTCTTCTCCTGCGCCCGATGGGGACCACTGTCCGGAAACTCCTGAAACTACGACGATTAGGCATGTCCATCCCGTGTTGAACGGTATGACACTAGACTTGCATCAATAGTACCCCCGCTGATTCCTAACGACTCACTGGTAGGTCGTCCATGCAATGAGCATGGTGTATTCACCGGCGACGGATCTCCCCCACAACCTGCATCCTCCACCGTTCCGGCAAGTTCGTCGCCGGGAGATTGGTTTCCCTACTCCAACCGGTTGCAGTTTGAAGTCGCTGAGCTCCTCTACGCACGGCAGCAGATGAGCGCGTCCAACATCGATACGCTTCTTGAGCTATGGAAGGCTGCCCTCCTGCCCCATGATGAACCCGCTCCTTTCGCAAACCACGTCGATATGTACCGCACAATCGACTCAACTCCGCTTGGCGACGTCCGATGGCAATGCTTCACAATGCAGTATCCCGCAGCCAACATTCCCGAGCCTAGGAGCGGTGCACCATCCTGGATGACAGACAGTCACGAAGTATGGTATCGTGATGTTCGTTCAATCGTCAGGCAAATGCTGGATAACCCCGACTTCAAGGGGAGGATCGACTACGCACCGGTCCGCGAGTTTGGCCTGGATGGCTCTCGTCGCCTTGAGAACTTCATGAGTGGGGACTGGGCGTGGAAACAAGCTGTGAGTGCTAACTCCTCTACACATAACCACGCCTTGAATCTGACCCACGACTCGACTGTGCTTGCTACTAGGATGCCCTTTCTGCTCACCCGGAGAACGAAGGCGCGTGCTTCGTTCCGATAATCCTTGGGAGTGACAAGACAACCGTGTCGGTCGCGACTGGCCAGAATGAATACTATCCCCTATACGTCTCTATCGGGAACGTGCATAACTCGTTACGGAGAGCACATCGTAATGCCGTCGTCCTTGCTGCATTCCTCGCCATCCCCAAGTGTAGGCTTCTTCTCGAGTCCCATTTTCGTGGCTGACGTGCAATCCAATCTCAGCGAAGCGCAAATACAAAGACGACGTCCACTTCCGCAAATTCAGGCGGCAGCTCTTCCACTCTTCCATCTCTCGCATTCTCCGCTCTCTCCGTGACTACATGGAGCGACCAGAACTTCTTCGCTGTGCAGATGGGAAGTACCGCAAGGTCGTCTACGGGATTGGACCATATATTGCAGACTATCCAGAGCAGGCCTTGCTCGCGTGTATCGTGCAGGGTTGGTGTCCGACGTGAGTAGCATCCAGAGATGTTTCCTCACTCCTCGCTCATCGGCATTAGGTGCAGAGCCGACAGCAAGAACCTCGATGCGCACGGTGCAGGGCGACGGTCTCGCGACCACACTGACGCGCTCATTGATGCCCTCGACCTAGGCATTCTCTGGGACGATCATGGTATCGTCGGCGACGTCGTTGTGTGTGTCCACGACTGTCAAATATGAAGTGATCCTGATCTCGATGCACCCATTGCAGCCTTTCACAAATGACTTCCCGCGTGCTGATATTCACGAGCTCATCGCTCCTGATATACTCCACCAGCTGATCAAGGGCAGTTTTAAGGATCATCTCGTTGCATGGGTCGAGCTGTATATTTATGAGAAACATGGAAAGTCGCGAGGAAATAAGATCCTCTCAGATATTGACAGACGGTACGTTCTCTTGTGCACCTGTGGCTGCATTGTTTTGCATATTGAACCGGCCGGCATCTCAAGTCTCGCAGTCGTCCCACCATTTTCCAAGTTGAGGCGCTTCAGAGAAGGCCGCGGGTTCAAACAATGGACCGGGGACGATTCAAAGGCCCTGATGAAGGTAAGTGGCCCAATGCCAGTCCTCATGACCAGTACTCGAGCAGCAGCCTGCCCTCGTATAGGTGTACCTTCCGGCTATCCACGGTTATCTCCCACGCGACATGGTTCGTGCAATTAGGGCTTTCCTCGAGTTCTGTTACACCGTGCGGCGCAACGTACATACCCCTGAAACTATGGGCCATCTGAAGGATGCCCTGGCGCGTTTTCATCAGTACCGTGAAGCCTTTCGCGTTCCAGGGGTTCGTGAAGAGGGCTTCTCCTTACCCCGCCAACACTCGATGGTACACTACGAGAAGCGGATTTGGGAATTTGCTGCTCCAAACGGGCTTTGCTCTTCCATAACAGAGTCCAAGCACATCAAGGCCGTGAAGGAACCGTGGCGCAGGTCTAATCGGTTCGAGGCACTAGGCCAGATGCTACTCACCAACCAGCGCATGGACAAGCTAGCAATGAGCCGAGTCTCTTATGAAGATCGCGGTATGTTGAAGGAGACACTTCTCCGAGAGGCGCAGCTTGCGATCGGTAAACATCTCCTCGTTTTCACTGAGTGATATTCACTGTCACCGACAGATCCAGCAGCTGCTCCACCGCCTCAGCATCGACAGAGCGGTAAGACAGAGCAAGCTCGGCACGAACGCGCAGCGCAAGACAGCGAGGAGGAACCCGCTTCCAGTGTGGATGAGCCCACAGTGCTTGCGTCCGTCGCACTATCCATCGGAGTGCGTTTTCGTCTCGTCTCTTTCCCCTTGCTCCTGGAACTCTACTGACAGCTATCTCTTTAGAGGAAGCTTTGGGAGCTCTCGTCGCTTGCGGAGGAGCTTCAAGTGCCCGACCTCGCAGAGCTGTTCCGCACGTTCCTCCATCAGCAGCTCTACCCCGATGCCAGCGGTTTCACACTTCCATTTCAGCATTTTCCGAGCTTCTCACAAGACGTTGACGTGCACAATTCCGCAGAGGCCGTCTTTCATGCCCCCAGCGATCCATCCGGAGTAGCGGGCATGCGTCGAGAATTCATACGCGCTATGCCAAGCTGGAGGAGGGGTCATCCAAGATACGACTGCGTGTTCATCAATCGTGACCCCGCTCTCCCCGCTCTCCTCGGGATGGACGTTGCACGGGTCCGACGCTTCTTCTCCTTCAAATATCACGGCGTCCGGTATCCCTGTGCACTGGTACACTGGTTTCGCCGTATAGGGAGAAGGCCCGATGAAGATACGGGGATGTGGATTGTGCAGCCACGCTTCCGCAACGGTAGTTCTCCTCTGCTCTCGATTATACATCTCGATACAATCTACCGGGCAGCACATCTCATCGGTGTAAGCAAGGGTAGTGACGTCGATCTGGAGGAGCTACAATACCATGAGTCCCTCGACGTTTTCGAGCGCTTCTACGTGAACAAGTACATAGATCACCATGCATTCGAGATGTTACACATGTAGTTTATACCTTCAAATTCGTCTCAGATTGCTAGAGAACACACTCACTCTCTTTGTTTGATCTCCCCGAGCCCCCCCCCCCCCACTCGCACACTGAGACTCAGAGCCGCGCACGTGATGGTACACTTTGTTCTCGCGCTCATGCGGAGTCTCGGCTATGCACCTCTAACCTTGCCACCACAACGCACAAGCCGTCGCTGCTATCCTTTCTATGCACTTCTCGCGACTGCTTTTCTATACAAAATTCCGCGATTCTCCGCGTCGCTGGAAGCCACACGACTGCCACCTGCGATGCATAACGTGAGCCGGCCATCTTGCACACCAACGGCGTGATGACACGTCTGTCTGTATCCTCCCTGGTCCAGAGAGTGGCTCGGCTCAGATACATCCCGATTCTCTGGAACACAGAGGTACGTATTTTGAACACACTACCGGACACAATTTATATTGCAGCTATGCTCCTCTTGGTTCAATCGGCATCGTGGCAGGTGAGCAGCGTCAGCCCGTTACCCCACCCCACTCGTCCCCTCTCTACACTGCATCCATATTCTCGCCTATGGCTCCTTCACTGCGCGAGGCTTTTCCTCTGCATACGGATCCTCAGAAACGTTGTCTATCTCTGGTCTTGACTCTACTGGCTTGGCGTGTTGTCCCCGCTCATCCCCTTGTGCTCGAGTGCTTCGTCTTCGGGCCATCTCGCGTGTGCATGACTTCCTGGACGTTTGCCGACTACTGTGTCCGCGTCGTCAAGCTACTATGGTACTTGCATGTCTGGCCCAAGGACAGGGGATTGAAGTCCAACGACCAAAGGTGAGATATCTGTGGACATCAACCCGAGACATCAATCTCCCTCACGCAGTCTCTCTGTCTGCGTGCACTGCGATCTTGCCTACACCCCCGCTCAGACTTGCGACGCTCTATCGACGACGCCCATCCTCGAACGTCTGTTTCCATGATCCCACACCAATCGTTCTGTCCTCCTCCGCCGGCGACTTGCACGGATCTCCCTACTTCTGCAGGTGTCATTCTGGTGCTCCGACTGTTACACCGTTCCATCGGTACCTCCTGTGCAGCCATCTGAGTGCCTGCTACCGCATATCCGGCGAGTCACTCTCTCATCTATGAAACTGACAGACCTCTCCACTCACAGCATGCGGATGGATCGGCCATTGACGTCCGCCTCCACCCTCATAATTACCAGTCTGCGACGACGGGTACATGGACGCACCGCTCTATGTCATAGCCCCCACCCATCACTTCGGCCCTTGAAAACGTTTCGACGTCCCCAACCTTGACAATAGGTGCGTGTATCAGGGCTGTTCGTGCCCGCTGCCAATGCGGCTATCCCACACAGTCCGCTACCTGCGAATCAAGGGCCTCGGTCATAGCACAAGGTGTGGCCTCCCTGTTGCCAAACCCCTATCCCATCCTTCTGATTATTTGCCGAATAGCCACTGACATGCATGCCACAGAGCCATCCTTCAGTCTCTCGAGCTGTGCTGTACGTAGCTCTCTGCGTTTCTCCTTCTCTTTCTGGGCATTGCATCGAACATAGCCCATTAACACCATTATAGTAGACGTCTTGCCGTGTTGCAGACACGCCTCGACCGACACCCCTTCCTAGTCGACATCCTGTACTACATGACTTCTATGACTGAGCGTGAAGCAATCTATCCCGAGTATGATCTATCACGGTGAGTTTGGGCTGAAAGGCACACACACGGCCGGCATGTGTAAGTCTTACGGCGAAGGGCTGCCAGCGGTCCCCCGAGCTGGATGGGCCGGACGCAGTACCCCGCGCTGGATGTGCTGGACGTCCCGAGTCCTGACACTGTCCTGACACGCTGGACAAGCTGGACAAGCTGGCATGAACTGATCTCGCTCCCTCATCAACGGAACCGTGTGAACCGCTTTGCTGGATTCTCTCCTGAGCGCTGGGTTTCACCTGACACGAGCTGGAAGGGAGCTGCTTCCCGATGGTACATCGGCTCGACATCAGAGGTGTGCCGATCCGAGCGTCTAGGACCGCCCAGCTGCGTACAGCCGACTACAGCCGACGCAGCAAACTTCGGCATTTTGCTGATGTGCCGTCTTCTGTGCCCCGCACACGCTTCCAGCCCCGAGGGACGAAACTCGTTTTCCTCTAAGGGCCTGGTCGGCAACCTGTGACTTTGAAGTCACACCCCGCCAAAAGGCGGGGTGTGAGTGCGACTTTGAAGTCACATGTGATCACTTTGTGGGCGCTTACGCGAATTTTCCAGTGGGAGAGAAACAGCGGAATCACCTGTGACTTCAAAGTCACAGGCAGCCGACCAGGCCCTAAGTATGTTTTCACACGCCTTCCTAATACGGTGCTCCTGCCAAAACCCCCCCGAGTTAGCCCAGCCGTTCGGTCATCTTGAAGGAGTGGCGCGACTGAGTTTGAATTACCGAACTGCTGGGAACGAGCCTACTTTCCGTATTGCGCAACTCGCGGAACGCCTCGTGCATGGCTCAGCCACCTGACTCGAATTCCTGGAGATCGGACGCGGCGAGGTTGCGAAGTGGCCTATGAGCGACGCATGCTCTAGGTTCTGAACGTAAACATGAGGTGCGCATCGCCCGTGCTCCCCCACCACGTTGACCAAGAAGGAACTTGGTTTTACCAAGAACGGCCACTTTGACTTGGTTCGGCACCGCGAGAAAGTCGCTTACAACTTGAAGAACACATGAGATTCGGTTTCATCCGGTGACTACTACACTGTTCGCTAGGACTCGGAACTAGCTACCGCACGCCACTCTAATCAGTATCACCATCTGCCGGCGTCCCTGCCGCTCGGTTTCCAATAGGACTGACGCGGACAAAGAGGCTGATCTTCCAGTAAGTGTGCTCGACAGACGCCTGATTACCGTACGCCATATACGTCGTCTTCATGGAATTGAACTTCCAGGGCGCGGAAACAATCCAATGCGCTTGGACAGTCTTGCCGAAGTCCTCCTCCGGATCCGCGTACCAAGGGCATCGCTTCGTGTCAGGATTGAGCAGTATGCCCTCCTCGGTGGCAAGCAGGAACTCATGAAGCGACTCTTCTACTTCCTGGACGTTCTCCAGGTCGACGATGTGGTCACACATCACGTACTGAGGGCCGAAGTAGCCTCCGGTGTCCTGATAGACAATCCTGAGGGATGCGTCGAGCGAGAGCTCCTGCATAGCCTTGAGTATCACCGCGTCGCTCCCCTTGAGCCGCGAGGCGACATCCCTCAAGGCCTGCTTCGCAGCCTCCAGCGACTTGTACGAGGTGGACAGAGGATACTGGTGGTGGAGAGCGAACAAGAGGTTCCCACCTTCGGGGAGAAACGTGGGATCGTCCAGTAACCCCCGAAGCGTGGATCGGAAGAGCTCCTCGTTTGTCCCCACAGGGTGTGCGAGGGGCGCAGCACCTCCCATGGCGGCATCGTCCTTGACGAAATAGAGGTTGTAGGTGATGGTCACGCGGTATCCGGACTGGACGGGCATGACCTCGTGCTCTGTGTCGCTGTAGAAAGCGACATACGCAATGGACGGCTCGGATGCCCCATTGAGCAGAGCGGCCGAGTCGAATGTCCACTCGCGACGTTCACCCTCGCCGCTCTCGCGAATGGCGAGCGCACCACCTTCGTGGGGCGTAGGGAAGACGATGACGAGTGAGCCGAACATGAGCTCGCTGCGAGGCGTATCCATGTGAGCCTTGAAGAACGACCCCGGCCCTATGTCGCTCGTCAGTCTACAACCCTGGCAGACACGTCGAGCAGGAATGCACGTACCGTACACGTTGAGCTTGTAGAGCTCCGCACGTATGTTGTCCGTGGACTTGCGGCCCTCGACGAGGAGCTCAGCACGCACGGCTTCGAGCACGCCTGCTTCCTGCGGAACGAAGTTCAGCGAGAAGTCGCGTCGGTCAAGCTTCCCGGCCTTCCGGTACGTCTCGTCGTACACGTCCATCTGATCGACACCGAACGTCGCGGGATCGCACGTCTGCGCGAGGTGCTGCAGTTCCTCGAGGGAGGCGTTCGTCAGGTCGACGGCACTGTCGCGGACGATGTCAGCAATCGCTAGGAGGGCAGGATACTGGATAGATGCGTACTGAGCATTCCCGGGCCTTCCGTAGAACAGTGTGCAGGCTTCCGGGGTGAGCGGAATAGTACCTTGGCAGTAAGGAGGTTTATGCACGATTGCGGACGACAGCCGTTGCAGATGTTCCTTCATAAGAGCACGCTGTTTTGAGTCGTCGCCATCGGACTGCGCCGAGGACTTGGACTTGGACTTGGACTTGGATGAAGACATGGTAGCGATGATCTGAGTCGGAGGGATGGGTGCTCGAACGAAGGTTCACCCATCGCTGTCAAGGCTCTTATACTGCAGCGGAACTACCCATGCACGGCTGCTTGGCTCGAAGTGCTGCCTTGTCGGAAACACGTCCAGGTCGCCTGTGCCAATCGCGGAGAACGCGAAGCCAGGGGTGCGCTCTACTAGACGTAAGAACGATATTCGACTGTTCCAACATGTTCGCTTACCACGTTGACCAATAAGACAAATCCTACCAAGATAGGCCACTCTGACTCGTAGGCTTCCGCTCATGTAACGCGCGTGATACTTCGGGAGCGAATATGAGTTGACAATCAGACTACTGCCGGGATCTCGCTCATTAGGTTGATGTAACGAATCCTATGGTAGCGCCTCGTTATGATCATATACGTACAACTCTTGTACATCCTTCCTACGTTTGATCAGCCAACGGGCCTCTCACTCGTTCATGAGCATCTCCATCGACACGACACGCACCTCCCCTAGATTGACTCGATGATACAATCGATCACAGCGCACTTGCGCTCCTCCCTCACGACCCTGACGGCCTCTTCGAACACGCCCTTCAACTCATCCGCGCGAGCCACTTGCTTTGCCCACGCGCCGCCTGCAGCCGCAGCCACTCCCGCATAGTCGACGTTGTCTTCTTGTCCGAACCCCACGGTCAGCTTCTCGCCCGAGGCCACGCTGCCCAGACCGTCAGGGTGGACGGAGCGCATCGAGTATTTCGGACTCTGCCAGGTAAACTGAGCGCGCGCGTCATACGAAGGAAGTGACGAGATGACGTACAAACCAGCCACGGTTGTTCAGGACGATCATCAGGAACGGCTGAAGAACAGCAGCATGTCAGCAGAGGCGACGAGTGACTCATGCGATCTCCGCCCTACCGTGTCGTACTTCCTCGCCACCCAATACGCCGACGTAGGCGATCCAAACAGATAGTTCCCGTCACCCGTGATCGACACCACGAGCTCTGTGCCCTTCCCCGCGACCTTCGCCCCAATCGAAGCACCGATGCTGCCGCCCAGGATGTACCCCAGGCTCGTGCCGCCCGACATGAACATGCTCCCGGGCTCCTCAGGCCCGATGTGGTTCCAAATCAGCCCGGACGCGCTCGCGGCCTCGTTCAGCCACAGCACCTTCCGCCCGCCGCTCGGCGTCTGCGCGTTCACGGCTGCGCGCAGCGCCCCGAGAAGGAAGGGCACGCTGGGCTTGACTCCGTCGGGCGCGAGGAGCGTCTCAGCGTGCGAGAGCTGCGCGCGCCATGCCGCACGCGAAGCGGCGAGCGACTGTCTGCGCGCCTCGACCTTCGCGCTGTGAACGTTCGTGTCCGAGGCGCGGACGGCGTGGAGGAGTTGTCCGAGCGCCGTCTCGGCGTCCGCGGTGCAGAGCATGTCCGCATCGACGTGCGACCAGCCGAAGGTGCGCTTGAGCGGGTCATTGTCGATGACGAAGACCTTGGCGCCTGGGCGAGGCGCGTTGTCGTTCACATCGACCCACGGGACGTCGACGTCGAGCAGGATCACGACGTCCGCGTCGGGCAGGTAGGGCAGCTTGCCGCCGAAGAAGTACCCGAGGTAATAGGGATGACTGTATGGGATCGCCACCGAGGACGCGGCGCAAGAGATGACTCCGATTGCCAGCGCGTTCGAGAGTTCTGCGAGAAGCGGAACTGCAGCGGTGTTCCGCCCGGGATTTGCAGTCACAATGAGCGGATACTCTGCGCGCGTGAGCGCGGCCGTGATCGCCTCAACCGCTGGAAACCTTCTCAGATGATTCTATTGCATAAAGGAGATTGCATACTGACCGTGCGGAGTCAGTGCCCCTGCCGTGACCGAAGGCCATTTGGAGAGCGAAACAGAAGCATCCATCGTGGCATCGTCGACGTCTTCGTCGGTTATCTCGCGTCGTGCCCACAAGTAGACTGGCCCTTTTGGCTGGCTGGTCGCTCTACATCACGTCGTTCAGTACTATAGCATCAGCATCATGGGTCATCGTACGAACATTTGTAGAGCACGCATGATGACCTTCGCCGCGTTCTTCCCGCTCTGAATTTGCGCGGTGTAGCGCATATACTGGCGCACCACAGCAGGCTGGTCCGGGACATCTACAGAACTAGTTGCTCAGCACCTTCGTGGGATTTCTGCGCACTACCTCGACAGATGCGCATGTTTATCGAAAGCGCACTCACCCTGAAGCCACATTATGAACTCGTTCTTCGAGCCCCGAAGCTCTCCATGTGCGGTGAACGGGGAGGATCCTGCGAAGATTAGGACGGGAGATTGTCCTCTGTCCACGTTATGGATGGCACCCGCCAAAGCCTGAGGGAGGGAGGACCATTAGTCTGGACCCGAATAAGTGCCAGCTCCGCATCGACAGCGAAGGCTACCTGTGTTCCGACGTCGACATGGACGATCACCACTGCCGGCTTCCCGGTGACCTGAGCGTATCCCTGCGCAGCACTCAGGGCAACATACTCGCTGGGACAGGTCACGATCTCGATCAGAGTCTTCCCACTCTCAGTACGCTGCCGGTGCAGATCCTCCAGAAAGGCCGAGTGGTCGCTGCCCCAGTTCACGAACGCGTGGGTGATCCCCGCATCAGCAAGGGTCTTGAAGAACACGGAGGCAGTCGTGTACATGTCGTCTAGGGGAGAGCGGACTCTATCGAGCGAAGAGGGTGCGTCCTAGGAGGATATCGAGCTTAAGAGGTTACCAGGAATGACCGAGATCTCCCAAGATCGCAGCAAGAGAGCATGCGGTCCAGCGCAGAGTAGGGCCGTGGTAGATGAGCGCCGAGAAGCTCGGAGAGTGTTGGCTATCTATAGGGACAGGCGCAGGAGGGCTTCCAAGAGGGGCTTGTATCAGAACATCGTCAGATGATGGTTCCTCTCCACTGGGTTTCTTCTGCGTGCCGACCACTCGGACACAAAAGAGTTCTGAACTTCTCAGCGAGGATGATGAGTCAACCAGCGATGTCGCCGCGCCTGTACCTCCTCAGCGAATATCGTCGTCCGCCAGCATCATGAGAACCAGCTGCAGCCAAGAACCAGGAAGATGCGTTGCCTGCCGGAGGAGACGGCCGGAGAATCCCTATGAAGATCATGGCGATATCGAGCAGAGGACATACGGTGCGAAACAGGTTCCAAACAGGGACGGTCTTGGTTGATTCGTGAGCCACGAGACGTTGAGAGCAGCAGGGAGGAGTCCTGTTTCGCCAGAGGATCGTCACCGAGACTGAGAGCGGACGTTTCAGCACACAAGCGGTGGTCCAGATGACCTCTTGCGCTGTTCTGTTATATCATCATGATTGGTGATGTCAGTGCGGCATGCCATGCAAACCAGACTCATGTCCAGCGGAAGGGTACCTCACGGATCGTGACCACGAAGATAAATCTCTCGCTTACCAAGGCCCGCATACACCTCCTTCACGAACACTGCAGGAATTGAACCGATAGGCGTCCCTCGAAAGTATTTTTGCGCGGTATAACACGACGATAGTGGTGGTGGTCGAACTCGAGAGTCAGCAGGCCGCGTGCCGCACGCAAATGTGAAAGATCTTCGAGGCGCGGGCGTTGCCGAGCCTGCCTTGACCTCGACGTCCACGACCGCCACCGCCTGTATAAATTCCACCTTCTGTACCACATCCCAGCACCTGTATCGATTAGACTGCACGACTAGAACGCGATGGACGCCAGACTGCGCAGAGTGAACAAGGAGATTGCTGGTGCGTACCGTCCTTTGCCACTCGGCCTCGTCTCGTGCGCCGCTCACCTCGATGCTCGGTGCAACCCATGTTAGATTGCAAGAACGACAAGTCGTCGAAGATCACTATCGACCTCGTAGATGACAACCCTTTCCATCTCATCGGTGGCTTCGATGGCCCAGAGGGCACACCGTATGAAGGTGGCCGCTTCCAAGTCGTGAGTACCTACTTCTTAGCCACTCGACCTCCAGGCTGACCCGATCGACGCGCCGTCCACAGGACATCGTCATACCAGACAACTACCCCTTCCAGCCCGTGAAGATGAAGTTCATCACGAAAGTGTACCATCCAAACGTCTCCTCCGCGTCGGGCGCGATTTGCCTAGACATCCTCAAGGACGCATGGTCACCTGTGCTCACGCTCAAGAGCACGCTCATCTCCCTCCAATCGCTCCTCTGCTCGCCAGAACCCCGGGACCCCCAGGACGCGGAGGTCGCGAAGCACTACATGACGAGCAAGAGCAGTTTCGAGGACACCGCGCGGTATTGGACGATGGTCTACGCGGGTGGGCCGGGCGGGAAGGATGGTGCTGGAAAGGGCGGCAAGGCGGCGGAGCGAGACGAGATCGCGATGGCGGGGCTGAACAGCGCACATGTGGCCCAGTTCGAGGCGCTCGGGTTCGAGAGGGCGAAAGTGGTGCGTTCATTCGTCCTGCGCGGCTTCGGCTTCCCTGCACCCGTCGAACGTACGACTGATGCATGGCTCTTTGGCAGATCGACGTGCTGAGGAGGCTGAACTACCGCGGCGCGAATGTGGCAAATATCAATGACGATCGAGTCGTCGAGGAACTCCTGAAATAGCGCAGCTGTACTCGTATCGTGTGTGATCCCTGCTACTGCATGCACCAATATTCCGCGCAGTGCGCTTCAAGATCCGACGCTTTCTTGCTGCGATGAATGGCCGGCGTCCCTGGGTAAGTAGGATCTCCATGCATCGCTACTCCCCTCTTGGAATCTCCCTGCCTTTGGGTTACGCGCCTCATCGTCTCCTCCGTCTTCTCGACTGTGGTTAGTATTACTCCCTTGGTGTAGATTAGATAGGCGCCTTGACGTTCAAAATCATGCGAGTGGGAGCCACCGACATCGACCCCTCCGCCGAGAACGGCCATGACTGCGGACATCGGTATGTCCTGCTCAATCGTTCACACCTCATGTACTACATCACTGGCTCTGCGTCCACGTACAGAGATACGCCAGATCGCCGCGGAAGACACGGTGCCTCTGCGGCACTCCGTCCTCTGGCCCGACCAGCCCGTCTCATACGTCCTCCTGCCTGAGGACTCATCCGGGCTGCACTACGGAGCGTTCCTACCCACCTCCTCGAACCCCGTCGCGGTCATATCGGTCTTTCGCGACCCCCTGCCGGGCTCTCTGGGCGTTTCCGCGCCATTTGAGCCTGAGCGCACAGCTCGGTTCAGGAAGTTCGCATGCGACCCGGCGCACCAGGGCAGAGGCATCGGCACGCTGCTGCTGATGCACGTCTTTGAGATTGCGAAGACGGAGATGGGGTGCAGCGTTATATGGTGCGACGCGCGTGTGAGCGCGGCGGGGTGGTACGAGCGGAGGGGGATGAGGAAGTACGGAGAGGTATTCTATAAGGGCGATATCGAGTATATCAAGATGGTGCGCGAGCTGTGAATGGTTGATACCGAACGTTTTCAGGATTGTCTCCGCCCGTGCGTTTGACGAGCAGAGGGCCAGGCTGCTGCATCTTAAAGAGGCACTTCGTCGCGACTGGTAGTAACTCAGCTACACGACGGGGTGGTCATGTTGCCGACAGGAGTTGTTCGTTGTGCGAACCCATGAATCCGGATATCCAGGGCGTTAGGACACGGTGAAGGGTTTCTTTTGCCATCCTTAGCCATAATGTGGTATTAGGGCTCGACTCAAACTCTATCAGGATCCTCATCCACGTCGATTCCGCCTCCCACCCGGATAAGTATGGCAGACATCATGGATCCGGATACCTTCAGTCTCTGCGTTTTTATCGCGATATCCACACCGTGCCGCTGCGCAAACCATTGATGGGATGCCCATGGCCAGCTCCAGCGGGGTAATGTTCCCGGCACGGGCATGGACGCGCCAGATCCGGGAGCTGTCGAGGCGCTGATGGCTGCACGGGGCATCTGCCATGCACGCTTTGCCTGCGCGGACCGCCCTTTTCTCGCATTGCACACGTACGGCGTCCCTTTGAAGCGAACTGGTCAAAGTCGCGTTCGACACGAGGTGGACGCGAAGTTCGCGGTGGTGAGTATATCTACGTGAGCCACGCTCGTACTGCACGCGCTACACTACTCGATCTTACTTCTTCAACCTCCACGTCTGCCGATTGCTTTCTAACCTTCGAAGTCGACAGGAAAATTTAACTTATGGGGCGCTTCCGTCCGCTGTGGCTCGCTACGGTTCTCGTGCCGCTCTCGCGTGTGGCTTTCGCCCAGACCACGCTGCAGGGCAATGACTGCACGCCTGCAGGCGCGTACACGCTCTGCCAGAACCTCTGGGGCGCAAGTAAGCATATAGTGTCCCGCACTTTTGAGAAAGCACTGTGGCTCACATTGGGCTACTTGTCTAGACACCGGCGTAGGAACGCAATCAACCACACTCCTTTCTACCAATGGCAACTCCGTGTCGTGGTCGACCACCTACCAGTGGTCACAGAGTCCGAACAATGTCAAGAGCTGTGAGTCCCCTCGCCGACCTATGAGAATTTATCTATATGTTGACATTGCAACCCATGGCAGACCCGAACGTATATCACAATACGGCGAAGGGCATGCAGGTTCGTCGTCTGAAGCGATGTATCAGCTGAACTCCCTCTGAGATTCTCTCGCCTTAAAATCTAGCTGCAGGACATAGTGAAGGCACCTACAAGCTGGCAGTGGAACTACCAGTCCGCGTCTTCCGACCTCAGAGCGGACGTGTCGTACGTGGCACTCAGCCGGCGAAATCGTTCTCAAGTTACTCATGTAGAAGTAACAGCTACGATATCTGGACAGGCGTGCCGCAGTCTGGTGACCCTGCGTCAGCTGCGTCCTCTTACGAAATGTACGTTGGATTTGAGAGCGTGGAACACTGACTCGAGAGTCTGACCTTCTACCACGCAGCATGATCTGGCTTTCCAACCGAGGAGGGTATGTAACGGTCCAATCCAAACACCGGATCTGCGCTGACATTTGCTCCAACAGAGTCGGTGGCATCGGAAACACCGTCGCACAGAACCTCCAACTCGGCGGGCACACCTGGAACCTGAAGCACGGCCCGAACTCGAACTGGGACGTCTTCTCGTTCATCACCGCCGAGGGAGACATCACGGACTTCAATGCTGACCTGAACGACTTCTTCCGTGAGTCGTCCCAGCAACGAAGTTGACGCTTTGACCTCAATGCATCCACAGAGTACCTGATCAACAACCAGGGCGTCGCGAAGACTCAGGTACGTGCGCTTACGTGCGACGAGAGGCGTTCTCCCGCTCACCATGCCATGCACACAGTTCCTCCAGGCGATTCAGACCGGCACGGAGCCTTTCACTGGCAGCGCCAACCTCGTGATCACGAACTTCAGCGTCGACGTGTCCACAACCGAAGACCAGCCCACTTCGTCACCCGCTCAGCCTCCTCCCTCTAGCACTCACGCATCAAGCTCGCAGTCCACAGGTTCGACGGCGTCGAGTGCAGGGGCGTCGGCCTCCTCTGTGAGGAGCAGTTTAACGAGTGCTTCGGGGACGGCTGCAACCAGCACCGGGGCTGCTCCGCCCGTTCAGACTGACGACGCCCCGATCCAGGTCGGGATCCGGAAGGCGAGCGGGACGCAGTGCTACCTGAAGGCTCCCGGCTTGGTGAAGCGGAGAGAGAAGAGGAGCTGGTTCAGTTGGTCCAGATAGGGAGGAGCTGGGCTCCTCGTTTGTCGCACGCTGTGTTATTTGTGTTATAGTCTATTTTATCTCGCTGGCCACAGAGTGGCAGCGGTCGTCATGAGCTGAGAAGGGGAACTCGGATTGTTTCTGGTATCTCAGGTACATATCCAATCCCCTCGTACAACGGACAGCCGAGACTAGTGCGTACTGTCTCGAACTCACTGGTTGAGAGCGACGTTGAAGTTCTGCGTGAGCAGGCTGGCGCTGCCCGTGAACGGCTCGGTGCCCGTCTGGATGGCCTGGACGAACTGCGACGAGGACACGCCCTGGTTCTGGACGATGTAGTCTGTCCACGCATCGGCTGATCAGTACACCATTCCCTACTGGATAGCAAGGGAGAAGAGGACGCACCGAAGAACTCCTTAAGGTCCGCGTTGAAGTTGGTGATGTCGCCATCCTGGCTGACGAACGAGAGCACCTGCCAGTTCGCGTTCGGGCCGCGCCAGAGGTTCCAGGTGTGGCCGGCGAGGGTGATGCCGGACTGGATCTGCGAGCCGACGGGTTGGATACTGGGGACGAATATGAGCGATTTGTTCGACTGCCAGAAGGGCGCAAGGTCGTGGCACTCACCCGCCCTTGCCGGAGAGCCAGATCATGATCTCGAACGAGGAGGCAGAGGACGCGGGGTTGCCGTTGGGGGTGGTACCGGTCCAGATGTCGTAGCTACGCAGTGTCAGCGATGAAGTCCTGGGTCGCAGATGCAAGACGCGTACTCACGAGACATCGGCGCGGATGGGGTCCGACTGAGACTCGTACTCCCACTGCCAGGCTGTGGGGGCAGACTTTAGGTTGGAGAGCTTAATAGGAGCATATGCGGTCAGCAACTGATGGTGTGGACTGTTCAGATATATACCCACCTGGACGCCCTTGGCGGTGTTGTGTTCAACGTTCGCATAGCTCTTCACGTTGTTGGGGTTGTTCGCCCACTGCCAGACGGTGCGCCACGAGACGTTGTTGCCGCTCGCGCTCAGGAGGGTGGAGTTCTGCGCGCCCACCCCGGAGCCTACGTGCGCAGAGTAGGTTAGTCGAGTCGACTCGCGCCCATCCACAAAGAGAATTATGCATACTCTTGCCCCAGAGGTTCTGGCAGAGGGTGTATGCGCCCGCGGGCTCGCAGTCGTACTGGCCAGTGATCAGCTGAGCGCTGGCGGACGCAGCGACAGCGACAACGGCGAAGAGCGAGGAGAAGTGCATGGTGGTATGGAGCTATAGCCTGGTATGTGGTGAGCTGGTTCCAACATCACGAACCCGCGCTCTCTTTTATACGGGCGATGAGCATTCGCGTCCGTAGAAGAAGGATCGTCATCGGCGAAATAAGACCCGCCTCAAGATGGCGACGAACCGGTTGAGAAGGATGGATTACCCGTCCTACTCCCCAGATGTTCAGGCGGACGCACCGCGCTATGGCGCGATGTCATAGCAGCGGTATAGCAATGATCCCACAATACTCGCGGGCTGCATGTGACTCTACACGCCGCTGAGGGTTTGAACGGAGGCTATTGGAAACTGACGTCGGCGCGCATGGGACAAAACAAGCGTAGTCCGCGAGGGCGGGCGGGACGAGGCGCAGGAGCAAGCGCGGGCGGGCGAGCCGACGATGTGCCGAACCGTCCCCGACTCTGGAATAAGGCTCGCTAGAAGCAGTGTCGAGGATGATCCACAACATGGTCACGCACCGCATGATTCTGAAGCCTGACTTACGACGCTCTTCTCTCTTTCGCCAAGCACTCGTCATCTCTCCACATCACCGCACGAGGGGTTATATCCAATAGAAGTGGATAAATAAGGAGAAAGACGAGGGTACGTACAAGGGCGAGTGTAGTGCCGAAGCTGACCCTGGAGAGAACAGACCTGACGCGTAGAAGCCCCACTCTAAGATTCCATCCCAGCCCGTCGGTGAACACGGGGCTTCCCATTCATGGTATCATATAGCCATCAGACTACCGCTCGGACATCTGGGCGAGATAATCCGAGAGCTGTATGCGGAGACGGGTCAATCGGACGTCAATGGAGGGCTGTTCAATGAAGGACGGAACCCACCTTCAACGCGCCCTGGCGCAGACTCTCGGCCGCATTCTGCACGTCGGGGTTGGCCAGGACGCGGGAGATGGCGTCTTTCGCTGCCAACTCCAGCCCCGACAGAGTGCCGTCTCCGAGCAAGCCCCCGTCGGCCCCGTGGCCCATCCCGAGCTCTTCTTCCTCTTCCCTGCCAAAGTATTGGTTTGAAGAGATGGAAGAAGCACCCTGGAACGACTGCAGGCGGGTCTGCGCTTCGGCGATGGCGTTTGGGTCGTACGAATTGCGCCCAAAGTACATGTCCGACGAGATCGCCTTCTGGTTACCGAACTTCTCGCGAGCGTAGGTCGGGGCGTCCTCCTCTACGGCGGCGCTGGACGAACAAGGGTACGCTTAGCTTGATTCTCGGGGCGGCGGGAGTAACGTTGGAGACTCACCTGGTAGAAGCAGCAGCAGCCGCGGGGACCGCGCCGAAGCCAAGCCGCTTCATACCCATTCCCAACCTTTCCATGTCTTGCGCACTCCCCTTGGGCGCAGCAGGTGCAGTAGGAGTGGACTTGGTGACTGGGGCCTTCGCCTTCGCCGCGGCGGCAGACTTTGCAGACTCCGCAGCCAACCGCGCGCGCTCCTCTTCTTCCGCCTTTTCGCGTTCACGGTCGTACCCCAACTGGCGGATGCGCTCGGCCTCAGCGGCAGCCTTACGCTCTGCTTCCGCGAAGTCAACCGGGGCAGCCTTCTTCGCTCCCAGACCGCCTAGCTTGGACTTCTTGGGCCCAGCAGACGCGGTGCTGGCAACAGACGGCGTCGAGGAGTTCAAGCGGGACGCGCCGAGGGTAGACGTAGGTCGTGAACCACCAGTCACAGTGGAGTTGGAGCGGAGAGAGGCGGAGCTGACGGTACGGGGCGCTGCAGGTGCACTGGAAGCGCTAGCAGAGCGGCCAATGACGGGAGGGGCGGAAGGCTTCGCCGGTGCAGCTGCAGGTTTGGGAGCAGCGGGCTTGTCCCAAGAAGAAAAGAAGTCGTCATCTTCGCCCGCCTTAGACGCAGGAGTGGCAGTCGCATCTGCTACGCCGTCCACGACGACTTTGTCGGGATATCTACGTTCCCGTTCGTACAAGGGTCGAATCAGGACGGCTCAAAACTCACCTAGCAGCATCTTCCTTAACGCGGCGTGCAAGCTCCTCCTTGTACAGCTCCGCGACACGGCTGGAATACTTCTTCTTGGTGTCCGAGTCGTTGAGCAACGCAGCACCACCGTGCTTGGTGAAGAACTCCGTCGCGGAAGCGTTTCCGCCGACCTTCATGGTCCGCAATTGGTTGAGCTGCCAGCTGTCCAGGTTCGTGGAACTTCGGCCGATTTAGCAACGCGACACGTAGGTCCTCACTCTGGCGGGCTCACCGGACAAAACTGATGTGCACGCCCATATTGCGGTGCACACTCGAGCACTCCAGGCATATGTAGACACCGAATGTGACGCTGGACCACGTCGGGTTCCGAGCCTGGCAGTCAAAACACATCTGAGGACTCCGGTCAATCAGAAAGTTCCCTCAGCTTATGCACCGAGAACGCACCTTATTGCCCTTTTGCGCCTTCAGCACCTTGAAGACCTGCTCCGTCTCTGCTTTCGTTGGGTCTGACATTTTTGCGCGGAGTAAGATGGGGGAAGATGGAGATGATGGTCGGGTAAGAGATCTGCTTGACCAGACGCGGTTCCGGAGAGCAGTAGGTGACGCTCCTCAGTCACACGCGCTACGTGGAAGTGACTCTGTCACATCAACACCCCCTAGCGCTGCCTCTCGTTCATTCGTCTCTTCTCTCGTCATGAACGCATTCGACACCGTCCTAACACCCCGCTGGGTCTGGGTGCGCCGCATAACGCACAATATGCCTTTCCAAATGCTGCTGATTACCCCTGAATATGCAGGAATGGAAGTGTTCGCCAATCCCTCGTGTCGGACTTTCACCTTCGCGCTGATTGGAGCAGCGTAGGCCTCTAAAGGCTCCTTTCTGACCTGAAGTTCGCAGTATTTGGCCTGGTAAGTCTGGATAGAGGAAGGTGAGTCTGACAATACCGGAGATCAAGCATAGACTACGGATGTGAGTCGTCTATCGAACGCGGTGCCCCTGCCGAGCAAAGATAGAGCGTTTTCTCATACTCTGGCTTCTACAGGCATACGTGACCGCCCCCGTGCATGCCGAAGCATGCTCAAGCTGGCGTGATGATAGCGCACGCGCGAAGCGTACTTCAGAACTCTGCGCTTATATACCCCTTGAGGTCGGGGGATTGCAAAGAGCACCCCGCATGGTATCGTGAGGCGCACCAGTGTACTGTCCAGCATGTCTGCCCTACCGATTCCTCCACTGCCGGAGCCCGAGCCGGAGCAGGCCTACATGGAGGTCTCCGCCCTGGAGGCCGGACTGCTCGAACTCCGCTTGCGTTTGTTTGTCGCGGGAGCAGGACCCACCGAATCCGCGATGTGTCCCTCTCTCTCCTTCTACCTTCGCCACTCGACATCTGGGGAGCATCTCGTCTTCGATCTCGGCATTAGGAGAAACCTCGAGTCGCACCCACCTGCAGTGCAGCAGCTTAACGCCGGTCGACGCGTCGTGGTGCAGCAGACTGTCGACGAAAGTCTACGCAAGGGTGGCGTGAATCCTGCGGACGTGAAGACGGTCATCATCAGTCACCTGCATTTTGACCAGTAGGTGTCTAGCTTTGCTGGTATATCGCGTCCTTCTGCTTCAACCTCTATCACAGTGTTGGTGATACGTCGCTGTTTCCAAACGCCACATTTTTACTGGGTGGGGAGGCCAAGGAACTCATCGCCCACGGCGCGTATCCCGCGGATCCCACGTCTGTCTGCCTCCAGAACGCAGTGCCTCTGGACCGTACCCGCTTTCTCGATGTAGAGTTCAACCAATCCGTGGGTCCCTTCCCACGCGCATACGACTACTTTGGCGACGGCAGCCTGTACATCATCGACGCTCCGGGACATCTTCCAGGTCACATCAACGTCCTCGCCCGTACGAACGCGACCGGGTCATGGATCTATCTAGCGGGCGACAGCGCCCACGACGTCCGCATACTCAAGGGTGAGAAGGAGTTCGCGGTCGCTCTCCAGCCGGACGGGCTCGTGCGGTGTATCCATTCGGACATGGCTCGGGCGGAAGATCACATCCGGCGGGTCAGGACGTTACTCAGTGTCCCGAGGGTACTGGTGCTCTTGGCGCATGATTGCAACTGGTTTGCAGAGAATCAGGGTGGAAGTGCGTTTCTGCCGGGGAGCATCGCACCAGCGATGTAGTCGAGGTACGCATAACATAATGCAATATACAGACATGGGCATATAGGATACCGAGCTGATCCATCACGAAGACGTCTAGTTGTAGACCTCATGTGACGAATCGGTGTTCGCCGCTCATTCGAAGACTTCACCCTCCATGGAATATGACGCGCGAATTCACTGCGAAGCCGTGACACACCTAGGCCGTGCGATCGATGAGGTACGCTTCTCCCGCCCTCAAGACTGGGTAACGTCCATCTGCGTCCACACGGTAGTTCAGTGACCCATGATCGAGGTCCACGTACGCCCGCCTCAGGGAAGGAAACTCTTGCAGCATCACCCGTGCAAGGTCTTGAGCTTCTCTTGTCTTCGCCTCTGCGTCCGTCAGGCCGGGCGCACGCTGGACGTAATGTTGTGGAACTGTGCTCGTAACCAGACGCTGGAGAAGGTATTGTCAGCGCGAGAACGCCAGCTCTACTGACGGAGCTTGCGTACCTCCTGAAATGCTTGTGCCATTCCCGATGCGTTGTACTCGTCTGCCCAGGGAGATATGCTCCTCTTCGCCAGAATCAGAGTATGCAGCTGCGAAGCAGGCGTTACCAGGCGTTCGTCACTCGGTCTGTCGTTCTCAACTGCAGCGGCCAAGTAGAAGAACTCTGGGAACTATGAAGCTCTCAGCAACTGTCTCGACACGACCACAGGTATGTCAGAATCGCACCACGTTTGGACGGAAGTACTCGCATTGAAGGTCTTCGATCCCCAGGGTGCGCAGCTTTGGGCAATTGCGGATGATGCCATGCACTAACCGCGGGACGTGTGGCACCACGAGCTCAGGCAAACACATCACAACGCTCAGCCCAACGAGACGATCTCCAAGGTACCTGCAAACAGCCATAATCTCGCGTTCAGTAGTGTGATTGGGATAGCTCTTGCGCAGATTCCGCCCGGTGAAGAGGGCGTGTCCATGCTCGTCGCCCTCGCGGCGGTCGTCGAGCTGGAGCTTCAGCCTTGTCAGGTTCATCCAGACGTTCTGTGGGACCGAGTTCCGGAACCGGAGTGCGAGACCGGCGTGCAATTGTTCCACCCAACGTTGGATGATGTACCCATCGCCGACTGTATTCCGAACGAGGGCCCACGCAAGTCTGTTGGATAGGTAAGGCCGCGATCCACATTGGTAGATGTCCCAGTGTTGGCAGTGGCGAGGTGCGGGTTCATCGTCACCCTCGGGCTCCTCTGTTAGGTTGATGTCGATGCTCTCAGCGCGGTAGTAATCTATCGAGCCGCCCGAACCCAAATCGTAGAGATGAATCGACCAGAGCGAGTCATTGCTGTTGTCGCTGTCGTCGCTCGAATCGTACGGTGGAGACGCTCTGACGACGACCTGCCTCTCCGTCGATGGTTCCGACGATGGCTCCCTGACCTCGTAGTCACTCGGAGCCACGACGTCAAGTGTACTGGGAGGCGAAGCCTGCTGACGACCATGTTCTGGGAAGGGTCTTTGAGTAGGAACAATCATAGATCTATGTGTAAGGCTCACCGAAGATGGTGACCATAGTTCCACGGTCCTAGACGATTCGCGTAGAGCACTGTTCGGAGGACCAACAGCAGGGCTGAGCGCTGATGCTTCCAGGGTAGCGATCACTGCCGGGTTTATGTATTCGGTGGTCGTTTTGTCCTCGAGCTCCCGGAGCGGCTTCACAATGGCATCGACGTGCGCAGATCATTTCGAGCACGAGTTACAATGAGTAGTCTATTGTGGAGGTCGGAGATGTGGAGGTCGGACAACCTGTCGTGAAGGGCATCTTCTTCAGAGAAAACAAAGGAAGCATCCATGCGGCACTCTCAGAAGCACCAGCACTGTTCAACATTCGGCGCCGCTCTTCATCATGGTGAGTAGTGGCGACGCATACAAATACGGACCGCGCAGAACGTGGATGCATGCAGGTATCATTGGCCAGCTCCATAAAGGCTTGTACGTTGTCATGGCTACAATACAGCGAGGTCGAGCGATTCACGATAGTCATGCGGATGTGTCTTCCCGATGTCCAGAACCAGATAAGAGTACTGCAAGGACTGAACCTTGCTGCCTGACCTATGAGCTACGAGACTCCGTACTCGCGAGTCTCTCTATTGGGAAGCAGAGAGTTCAAGAGTGTGTCCCGACGCGCGTCGAGAGCTCGAGTCCGCCCAGCCAATTGTTAACCGCAAGCTAGTGCGAGCCTTGTCAGAAGGGCTGGTTTGTCCTCGGGTTGTCACTGAAATCTCGCCATGCGGAAGCTGAGGTCGCTCTCCCGGCCGAGGATCACATCCGCATGCTGCAGAGACGGAAAGTCCCTGATTATGAGACCTGCAAGATAGCCTGCCTCGCGCACCATCATGGACCGTTGACCCAGATCGATGCGTTCAGGCCGCTTGAAACGCTCGTTACAGATGACAGCCTCCTGAGTCGGACTGGGCATCTGGCGAACCCCCTTTAATTCAGCTAACACAGAAGAGCGGCGCATAGGATTGGCTTACCCTCACCACGTATCTCAAGTATGCACCTTTGTCAGATCTTAAGCTACGCTTGCCAATAACTAAGTGATGCAGTCTTGATGCATTGCGCATCGTGCGCCCGTCCCGCCGTAGAGAGCCTCCCATGTCTGCTAGCTGACCATGGTCACCACCAACCTGGGTTTAACGCCAAGTAGACCTCAGCTACGAAAGAAGGTGACCAACGACGAGGAGACGTACAGTAGGGAGGCACCCGACTAGCTCATCACACTGGATGTCCCGCACCATGAGGTACTGCAGTTCGGGACAACCGTCCACGATGTCATACACCAGACGTGGTATGTGTGGCACGACCAGCTCCGGCTTGCACATACTGATAGTTAGGCTGACCAGGGTTCTGCGAAGATATTGGCACAGCTGGACAATTTCCAACTCTGTGGCGGCGTTCAGCGGAGTCCCCGCATTCGTTGCGGACCAAGAAAGATAGAGACGATGCCCGTGGTACTCTCGTGCATCCATGCTATCCAGGGACAGATTGAGGTGCGTTAGGCCCAAAAACCACGAGTGCGTGACAACTTGCATCAAGTCCAGTGGTCCTTCGACGAAGGTCCTCGTTTCCCAGCGTTCGATCAAGATTTCGTTTGGGCTGAGCCGCTTGAGGGCCCACGACCCTGCGTGCCAGAGGGGCTCCCGGCCAAGAGTCATGTCGACTTCGGCAGGTATAGGAGCGAACACACTTCTCAGTACGAGGCGTCTACGGCAGCGTGTTCACTCACAGATGGGCGTCGATTCCGGTGGCATGCTAGTGTCTCCAAGTAGTAGCAGTAGGGGTCGGATCCTAGGTGAATACTCATGTCGTGAACGTCTCCACAATATAAATCTGCCGGAGCGCTCAACCTGGCCTACGTAGGTTGAGGCTGTCGCCACATATGCACTGCCCTCATTGTGTTTTCACCTTTTGTGGCGAGATGGGCAGATGAAGGGAAGGCATTTGTAAAGCGTGTCTGTCGTTGTTCTCTTGTTGGAGCCGACAGCGAGCGCTGAAGCAGCTCTCGTGGCCGTACTTGATTCTTTCGGGTCCGCGAATGAGTTAGTCAGCCGGGTGCTGTATAAACATACCTGATTGAGAACGTGGTGGGGGCGGTTCGTGAGGAGGCTGTGGCCACGCGGGGCAAGCAGGCTTCGAGCCTCGAGGCTGTGCGTCTGCTCACGAAGAGAAACCTTCGGCGAAACAGCTTTCCAGCACATCTTCAGACTTGAGCGGTACAATCCCATCCGGACGGTGTTTGTCGTACCGCCAACCCTTTCGGCATCTGCAGTCACTAGCACGCGCGAGGCAACCAAGAATGGGAGTATACAGAGCGGTGTTGCTGGTACATACCAGTCCGTATTCATCTAGGACGTCGTACCCTGGACTACCTCTAATGTACATAAATCTACACACAATCAGCGAATGAACATGTTCACACGCGTCTGCGACACTCACATTGGACTTCCTTCGCCACCTCTCACACCCTTCATACCCACTCCCGGGCGGTCTTGAGCACCTCGACCAGCTTCCCTTCCCTCGTCTCGGGATCCGTTCCCAGCTCGCTCATGTATTCCCACCGCGCAGTCTCCGGCAGACTCATCAGGATGCTCTCTATCCGCGCGCCAGGGGTCATCAGCCCGAACTTCGTCCCACGGTCGTACACCAGGTTGAATTCCACGTATCGGCCACGTCGCAGGAGCTGCCATCGGCGCTCGTGCTCGTCGCTCGGCGTGCGTATGCGGCGCTCGAGGATCGGGACGTACGACGGCACAAACGCGTCGCCCGCCGCCTTCACAAACGCGAAGATCTCCTCCGGGGTCTTCGGCCGCGCGTCGTCCGCCCCGAAACGTTTGTGCGGCTCCTCGCAGAGGTCGTCGAAGAAGATGCCGCCGATGCCGCGCGCCTCGCCGCGGTGCGGGATGAAGAAGTACTCGTCGCACCACTTCTTGAACGTCGGGTACACCGCCGCGCCGTGCGGGTCGCATGCGTTCTTGATCGTGCGATGGAAGTGCTGGGCGTCCTCCTCGTAGAGGTATGAAGGCGTGAGATCGGAGCCGCCCCCGAACCACCACGCGATGAGCTTGCCCGGCTTCCCCGCGGCCTGCTCCTCTTCTGTTGGCTGCTCGGTGATCTCGAAGTATCGATAGTTGGCGTGAACGGTCGGCGCGTGCGGGTTACGGGGGTGAATGACAAGGCTGATTCCGGCGGCAAAGAAGGGGACGCTGGACTGAATGTCGGGGATGGAGGAGTGGTCCGCCCGCATCTGCTTGATGGCAGGTGGCGGCAGCATGCCATGCACGACCGAAATGTTGACGCCGCCCTTCTCGAGCACCGTCTCCTGCGGCGCGACACCCGGCGGGGGTACCGGAGCGGCGAATACGCACGAGAGTCCTCGTCCGCCCTGCGCGCGGAGCCAGGAATCCCGCTTGAACTTGGGCGCGTTCGGATCGAGGTTTTCTAGCGCGGCCACGATGTCATCCTGCAGTTTGGAGATGTACTCCTCGACGCGCTGTCGCATAGGGACGTCTGACTGGGCCGCCATGATGAACGAGAGGTTGTGTGAATGTCTGGAGGCAGGGTGGGGACCATTTATACGGACCTGCAGCCGCCATCCGGCCAGGTTCCGGGCTCATCTCGACCGGCGCGATCCAGGCAACAGGAGCGTTGCGGTCAATCGACAAGCCACAGGAAGAAAGCGAGCTGGACCTCGGTCACTCAGACTCGTACGATGAAAAGTTCGGGGAATATCACCAGAACCTGTGACTGAGCGGAGGAGGAGCGGACGAGAACGACGAGCAAGCCGGATAACTCGGCGAGCTCGAAGGAAAGGAAAGAACCGCTTCAGTCTCAGGCACGTGTGGTGAGCAGCCTGGCGGAAGACGCCTATGACATCATAGCCAAGTGGTTACGGCGACAGATTCGAACAATTTAGCGTTAGATATCTGTTTCCCTTCGGGAGCGCAGGTTCGAATCCTGCTGGTGTCGTTTTTCTTTTGAACCTGCTTCAAGTCACCGCCACTGGCTCATGTTGTACTCAAGCTCTGTTATCTGCTGCTCTGAAACATCGGGGCGCATGTGTATGTGAGGAGCGGTGCTGGCATTCTGCAGAATGACACCGTGGTCTGTGAAGTACAACGATTATATGCATCAGAGAAATCCGACTGATCTGCAGCAGCCGGTTCAAGTTTGTTTGAGGTTGAAGTAGGCCTGGAGAGCGAAGGATTGTCGACAAACTGGGCTCTACCCTCCGAAAACCACAACTAAGCCCGTAGACTCCCCCGGTCCTGATCGGGTAAGAGAGCATAAGAGATGAGATAGCAGGGACTTCCTCAGTACGTTGACAGGGTGAGGTACAGTGGAGGCAAGGACTCACATCGAGTCAAAATCATAATTCGAGCTCAATATTACCCACCCTCGGCCTCGGTAGCGGCCTTCGAAGCTCTGCTTGCCACCATTCCGGTGTTTCGGACACGATGGGCGGTTCCAGAGGGAAGCGATCGAACGCTTGCTGGCCAGACGGAGCTTCCTCCACAGCCGTTCGTAGAAGCTGAACTATGAGGTCGCGGAATATCGGCAGCTTGAGTCGACCGTCCCCGCGTTGCGAGAAACGTAGGCATATCACATTCAGTTGAGCATGGCTCTGCCAGGTAACCTGAATGACCGATATGATCCACGCGGACGCCGACTGGAGCCAGCCTTCAGGAGACGATGCGTATTCAGTAATCGTAGAGGGACTTGGCGCCTGGAAGGACAAGACGAGCTTCTTCAATGAATGGTTGTTCGCAATGTACTCGAGCAAGGCATTGAGCGCTACAGAACAGCTGCGGGTCAGAGCGCTGCAATACAAGATGCTCTCAGAAAAACACATACATTCCGCAGATATTGAGGGCTCCCAGCCCACAACAAGCTCTTCTACAGATTCGCCGAGGGCCTTGAGTCTGGGTGTGAAATCAGCGCGTGCGGCGTATACTGCCTGTGGCGGGAGTCACGAGAAGCTCTTCGTTAGCATCAGCCTAACTCCTGCAATCAAGCGAGCTATTACCCCAACAGTGAGAGTCCTGAGCACGGAAGGACGAATACTCGGCGTATTGTCCTGACTGGATGTAGTACGCAAGACCTGAGGAGGAGTAGCGCAGTGGGTCGCATCAGGCCCATGTGGCGGCTCCAATTGCAATTCCTCGAGCCTATGCAATGCCCTGACAAGGCGCAGGAGAGGGTCCACTGCGATAAACCTGTGTACACACAGCTTGGTGATCGCGTACGATCCTACGAAGGAGCGGTAGTGGGAAGGATAGAGTCCCCAATTGACAGCGAGAGTCAGCTCCCGCACGTTGACGAGCATCCGGGAGAGTTCACGCCGCGCGAAGGGTATGAACTCCGCGGCCGGTCCTTCGATGACAACCAAGGAGCGGACATGCGCCGCCAGGGACGGGGATGAATGCATGGTTGCTAGGAATTTCTGCACGGAGGAGTGGTTCATGAGTATCGGCGCCGAGTATAGGCTGAGGCGGGCCGCGGACAGCCAGCTGCCACAGGTAAGAGAACAGGCACGGAGTGTTTCGTAGGCTTCGTAGACATGCCGCTTAGCCTCCTCAGGTTCCATGCGAGTGACCTGCGCCGCAGGACGGCAGCGGTCGATTATGGCGTCCCATAACTTGTCTGGCAGGCCGGCATTCACTAAGGCAGCCATCGCAGTCGTGTTCAGGGTAGGCCAGATGAGGATACCGCTGAGACGTCCTGTGGTAGTTCAAGTGACGTGGATATATGCAGCGGCAACGGAAAGGAGAAGAGTACACGTACGAGGACTATGTGGCGACTATTGGCTACAACTGAGAAGAGGGCCTTTGAGGAGGCCGAAGGACGAGTGGTGGGCGGCACAGCCAGAAAATCAGCAACGACGCGGCGAAATAGGTAGTACAGGGAAATTGAGAGACGGGACTGTTTGGTCCCCATGCATGGCGGAACCGTGCTTATATAGGGTCACTGCTGGGGCGCTCACTCAGCGTTGCCTCTCCCAAGGCCATCAAAATCGGCAGGCGCGGCGTACAATCTAGGAGTGCGCCGCGCGCTGGGCGTCCTGATGAGGCGCACCGATTCAGACCTGCGTACTGTTGTCTATCGGTTGGCATACACCGGAAGCTGACGACTCACCTCGGCCATCACGTTAGGGGCAATTTACTATCCCCTACGGTGTCCGGTTGCCGCCGCATATACCTTCTTCTGGCGTCAGTGATTCAGACCGAGGAACAATCGCCAATGGCATGGCTACACCCGCATACACAAGCTGGAACAGTCATGTATTGTTGGGCATGGCGTATGATCGAGCAATACCGAGCACGGGGTGCTCCTACAGCTTCGCCGAAGGCGCGGACAAGCCCATGCGCACGACGCTCCCGCCGTCCACCTGGATCGTCGCGCCATTGATCCATGCGCCCGCGCGGCTCGCGAGGAAGATGCACACGCCAGCGACGTCCTCCACGGTCCCGATGCGGCCGAGCGGGATGCTCGCCTTAATGGTCTCGCCGTATTCGCGCAGGGTCTGGGCCATCACTGCAAAGGAGGGGGGTGAGTCAGCGGTCGAAGCAGGGGGAGCTCGTACGCACTCTTGCTCTCGAACGGACCTAAATATCAATAAAGGTTGAGCATGATGAACAGACCATGATACAATATAATAACGCACCGCATGCAAGCGTGTTGCTTGTGATGCCCTCACAGCCCAGACGGCCTGCGAGGTTACGGCTGAGATGGTGCAGCCCGGCCTTCGACGCCGAGTACGCGTACGTCTCATGGCTGGGCACCACAAGACCCTCGACGGACCCGATCTGTCCAACGCGGAGACTCAGCAAACACGGCCGAGATGTAACCGCAAGTCTTCTTACTGACGTTGATGATTCGTGCGGGGTCGCGATAGACACCGTGGTCCAACCCACCCTGCTCCGCCGCGGCCCGGAGGAGGGGGAGACACTTCTGCGTCAAAGTGAACACACGCTGGAGGTTCAGCGTGAGGAGCTTCGTCCAAGCCGAGTCCTATATTCGGAGATTCCTCGAGTTTATATGGATTGCGCAGCGAGTCCGAATGCACGTACTGGGTAGTCATCAATGGTGTCCCCCCACGCCGCACCGGCGTTGTTCACAAGGACGTGCAGCGCCTTCTCGCGCGCGCCGAGCTCCTTCACGAGTCGCTCCACCTCTTCGAATTTCTGCATGTCCGCCGGGAGCGCGATGCATTGTCCAGGTCCTAGCGAGTTAAGCTCGTTCGCGGTGGCAGAGCAGTCCTTGGCGGAGCGCGACGAGATGTAGACCTGGTCATGCTCGGCTTGAGTGGTTTGTCCACTATTCAGTGAAACTGAACGCTCACCTTGGCGCCATTCTTCACGAACCCGGTAGCGATCTATGACACGCCTGGTAAACTCCATATACACGGCCGCCGTGAAGCAAGCAGACGCACCATCTTCCCAATTCCGCGGCTTCCCCCTGTGACCAGCACCACCTTGCCCTTCACGTCGAAGAGGTTGTTCACTTGTAACGACGCCATGTTTGCGGGTGGGCTACAGCGACACTCGTAGGAGTAGGAGTAGACGACATTGGTGCGGGTCTGGGGTAGCTGATGACCATACGGCCTCCGGCAGGCAAACGAGTTCCCCGAACCCTGCGGGGTCAGCTCAGCAGACGCCGGACCGGTTATACCGCATAGCCGAGTCCTCTGGGTCTGCAGGATGAGCCGTACGAGTACATATGTACACCCTGTGATGAGTTCACAGATCGAGCTTAGCCAGGAGAGAGAGAACAGAAGAGTCTAAAGCTTTCGCCCATGTCCTACACGGCGGCAATAAGCAAGTGTTATATCAAGAGCAGCCACTTCTATGGGCGCCTATTGCACAGATCGTTTCGGATCGGGAAGGATTGTGGCGGCCATGCGAGAGCCTGCTGAAGCCTGTAACGACTCCGGTCGATCATCAGTATTTTCGCTGGACGTGGTAGCTAGCTGCGCCATCTGCCAGTCATCATGGGGCATATCATCTCGTACAGAGAAGGTCGCTGACGGAGACTACAGCGGAGGCAACCCCACCACCTTCGAACAGGTCTGGCAGATATGTTGCCAAAAAGTGCGTGGGAGACGGCATGCCGAGTCGGAGCGCGCGAGAAGAAAATGCAGCATCGCAGTAGCTGACTGTTCTCGAGGTTGCTATTTCCGACGTCAGGCAAGAGTACATCATGCTTGCCTGCGATTGCCACTCGGCCCACTCTTCCTGCACGCTGCTCCTCGCCCGCTACTCTCACTATCTCGGCCATGCCTGAGGAACAAGGTGTAGAGCGATCCGACACCGCGTCCACTTCGTCGACGCTGCCAGCGCCCACGCGCTCGCAGGCGGATGACATGCAGAACGAGAAAGTCCCCGAGATGAGAGGCACGACGAAGGACTTCGGGTTGTTTCCAATACCGAGGCGGCTGCAGTATGACCCCGAACATCCCGCACATTTTGGCCTGGCGATGAACGTCACGTTCGGTCTCGCGAGTACATTCAGTACGCACATCGGTTTCTCTGACTCAGGTGGACCACGTGCTAACATCCATGATATAGTCGTTGCAAACCTCTACTATTGCCAGCCATTACTCAGTGAGTACTTGTCTACCGTTCTACATGAATACGAGGTCTCGAAGAACCCATCCCCCGGCTTGGCATGATGTCATGTACGACTTCTACATGTCAGGAAGGTATATGCTTCGTTTCCCTCCGCGGAAAGGCACAGAGCCCTTATGAGAAGGGAAGCGCTCTCCAATGTCGATGGCTGCAATGCTACTACCACCTTTGCCTGGGGGGATCTAAGCATATACAAACGAAATGCTGACACATCGCCTGCAGTACAGTTCGCCCAAGCGTTTGATGTAACGTATCATGAAGTGTCCAACATCCCCACGCTCGTACAGGCAGGGTGGGTGTGAACCAGCAATATATACTAGAACGTTTGGCTGAACCGCTCGTCCATGGCCAGCTATGCTATCGGACTCCTCTTCATCACACCTCTAGGCGATTTGGTTCGGAGACGACCACTCCTGCTGCTGCTCACCTTCATCACCGCATCTCTCACCATAGGCCTCGCCATCACGAAGAGCTTGGTCGCCTTTGAAGTCCTCTCCTTCCTCATCGGCATAGGCAGCGTCACCCCGCAGATCCTCATGCCACTCGCAGCGGACCTCGCTCCCCCAGAACGCCGCGCCTCCGCCCTCTCGATCGTCCTCTCGGGCCTGCTCTTCGGTGTGCTCATAGCGCGAGTCCTCGCGGGAGTAGTGGCGCAATTCGTCACCTGGCGCATTGTGTACTTCATCGCTATCGGCGTGCAGTACCTCGTCCTCCTCATGCTCTACTTGATGCTGCCGGACTACCCGGCGAAGAACAAGGGCGTCACCTACTTTGGGATCCTGTATAGCATGGCGCGGTTTACTGTCACGGAGCCGCTGCTCGTTCAGGCGGTCCTCATCACCATCCCGTCCAGCGCGTGCTTCACGAACTGGTGGGTCACCCTCACATTCCTCCTCGGCGGGCCTCCATACAATTACTCCACGTAAGTTCCCCCGCCTCCTCCTCCCTTTCTAGCCAATCTCACACTTTACAAGGGTCGTTATTGGCCTCTTCGGCCTCGTCGGGATGGTCGGCGTCGCAATGGCACCCCTCATCGGGCGCACGATCGACAAGCTCGTGCCCTGGTCCGCGACGCTCGTCGCGATCCTCGCGCTCATTGCGACCTTCTCGATCCAGACCGCCGCGGTCGGTTTGAACGTCGCCGTTGTGATCATCGTGTGCATCGGGCTCGACATCTTCCGCCAGACGCAGCAGGTCTCGCTCACGACCGCCGTGCTCGGGCTCGATGGGAACGCGCGCTCGCGGTTGAACGCTGTTTTGCTGCTCTCGGTATGTGCCTCTTGCCTACTGTGAGTATATGCGTGTAAGGATGAACTGACGCGAACGATTTGGTGCAGCTGTTCATCGGACAGGTTATGGGCACGGCGGTAGGCTCGAAGGTGTTCACGGATCACGGCTGGCGGCCCGACGCCTCGCTCAACCTCGCATGGACCGGCTGGACGCTCTTCGTGCTCTTCCTCCGCGGGCCGCACTGCCCGCGGTACAAGTGGATAGGCTGGGAGGGCGGCTTCGAGCTGCGGAAGAGTCGAGTCCTCGCGAAGCAGCAGGCGGAGCGGGACGCTGCTGCTGAGAAGGGCATTGGGGCTGACGGGAAAGACGAGAAGAGGGGAGAGGAGGCGAATGGGGATATGGGAGGGGAGTTGGAAGCGGGGGTGGTGGAAGAGAAGAGGGGAGGCGAGGAGAAGAGGATGAGCGAGGATGACGCAGCAGATGCGGAGCGCCGGCGAGTAAGTGTCGAGAGAAGAGGCGACGATGCCGTATGACACTCACGCATGTATGTGTTTTCTTGTGGGTTCGTGTGTCCTGTATGACTTCTCTTGGTCCCATAGAGCTGCATATCCCTACGTGCAATACCTGCATCAATAGACATGTCCTGATACCTTGTATCTCGAACGGTTTCGTAACACTCTGGGAGGCGACACCAGCGTCCAGGACCTCGGGAAGCCGATGCATCTATGAAGCTTCGAGCGGCCTGGCGGAGGTCGATAAGTGGACGGCGAGCCAGCGCTCGATAGCAAAAGCTCGCCCTCCACACCGCACTGGCGTCGTTCGCGCAAGGACGTGCAACGCCTTCTCGCGCGCGTGCTGAGCTCCTTAACGAGCCGTTCTACCTCCTCGAGTCTCTGCATCTTCACGTGGAGCGCGATGAAAGTCCCCGGGCTCAGCCCTGCTGCGGTGAGCTCCTTGACGGTCGCAGATGTACAGCTGGCCCTCCTTGCATTCAGTAGGTCTTCCATCAATGAACGAGATAGCTGAACACTGACCTTGGCGCATCCATAATCACGAACCCGGTAGCGCTCTAGGAACGCCGTAACGCCGAGCCGGGCAATCTCCATGTAACTGACAAGGACCACTGTCGTCGTTACGGCGGTATCCGCACTCAGAGTCACCTTGGCCAATCCGCGGCCGCCTCCAGCGACCAACAGCACCTTGCCCTTGACAACTGAGTAGCTGCGTACTTTAAAGAAGGCGGCGTCCGCGACTGAGTTACAGCAAGGCTCGTCCATGCAAGAGACGGCGTGCATAGTAGGTTCAAGGACTCGGAAGTCTGCGGGGTAGGCTCGCAAGCCAGCATCTACAGGCGCCGGACCGGGTAGACCGGTTGTAGAGCATAGCCACGGCTTTGGGTCTGTAGAACGGGCAGCGCCTGTGCAACGGTATCTGCGACCACCGCGGGATTCGCAGACCTTTCTGCTCTCCAGAGGTAGAGAAGAACAGATGGTTTACATGCACGAAGAGTTCAAACAAGTGCCGCGTCGGATTCCAACGCCACCGCATTGACGGGCGCCTGATAGCCGTAAGCAAGTACCCGGATTAGAAGGACTACTTACTGTACCGACGCTGTGGCACGCACAGGGAGCATGTCAACCGCGCCCTCGGGCCGTTGTGCTCAACCTCTCCAACCCCGCAAAGCACGTCAGAATGTCTTCCGAGGAGCAAGGCAACTAGTTCAAAGTAAGTCATTTGACTCGGGTAAGTCAACAACTTCCTCAATGCGTACGTATCATAGTGCTGCACACTGGCACTGGTCAATGACGATCCTTACGTCGTGCGACATAGGGTTATCTTCACGATAGCAAGGTGCTGACGGCGACTACAGGGGAAGCAACCCCAACACCCGCACAGACATGCCATAGACATGCTGCAAGACTGATTGCATGGTGATCGCAGACGGCATTCTGGGTCGGAGCAGTGTCGGATCGGGCGAGAAGAACTCTATGTAGCATCGCTGCCTTCGCAGAAGCTGAGGCGCTGACTGTTCTTGCTTGAACGTCGGACGTCTGCCTAAGGGAGACATCCAGAGCTATCTAACTTCCTACATTAGGTGTCAAGCAAGAGTACATCATGCTCCCCTGCCATTGTGGCCTCGAGTCCACCCGCTCTTCCTGCGCCGCCCTCCTCGCGCACTACGACTCTCGCTCCTTCCGCCATGTCCGAGGGACAGGCCGCCGTAGAGCAGTCTAACACGTCATCCACCGTCTCGACGCCGTCCATGCCGAGCAGGTCATTAGCGGACGAAATAAAGAACGAGAAATCGCCCACTCCGACAGACTCCAAGGACTTCGGCTTGTTTCCTATACCGAGGCGACTTCAGTATGACCATGAGCACCCTGCACAATTTGGCCTGGCAATGAACGTCACGTTCGGTATCGCGAGTACATTCGGTACGCACGTCTTCCTCTCCAACCGGGCAGACCACCCGCTACGACCACATCTACAGTCGCGGCGAACTTGTACTATTGCCAGCCATTACTCAGTGAGTAGTCGCACTCTATCCCTCTGGACGAGGCTTCCGGAGACTCGAAGCACAATCATATGGCTTGGCGCAGGTTATGGGACCAGTATATGATAGGCACATATATCCGTTGTCTCTTCGGCTGGTACCACCTCTTTTGACCTCTTCCCGCTTTGCTGACCTTAGTTCCCCCTTAGTACAACTCGCCCAAGCGTTCGGTGTGACGGATCATGAAGTATCGACCATACCCACCCTTCTACAAGCAGGGTCAGTTCATCCCCCGTTAATGTTTACGCTTGCGCCGAACGGACGTCTTTCAGCTATGCCATCGGGCTTCTGTTCATCACGCCTGCAGGGGATCTAGTCAAGCGGCGACCGCTCCTCCTTCTTTTGACTTTCAGCACGGCCTCCCTCACGATAGGCCTCGCAATCACAAGGAGCCTGGTCGTGTTCGAAGTCCTCTCCTTCCTCATCGGCATAGGCAGCGTCATCCCGCAAGTCCTCATGCCACTCGCGGCCGACCTCGCCCCGCCTGATCGACGCGCCTTAGCACTCTCGATTGTGCTCTCCGGCGTGCTCTTGGGCGTGCTCGTAGCGCGTGTCCTCGCGGGAGTAGTGGCGCAGTTCGTCACCTGGCGCATCGTGTACTTCGTCGCCATCGGCGTGCAATACCTCGTCCTCCTCATGCTCTACTGCATGCTGCCGGACTTCCCCACGAAGAACAAGGGCGTCACCTACTTCGAGGTCTTGTACAGCATGGCGCGGTTCACGGTGACGGAGCCACTTCTCATCCAGGCCGTGCTCATCATCATCCCGTCCAGCGCATGCTTCACCAACTGGTGGGTGACGCTCACGTTCCTCCTTGGCGAGCCTCCGTACAACTACTCTACGTAAGTCTCCTTTCCACCTCTGCCTCTTCAGTTCGATCTCACACTCAATAAGGGTGGTCATCGGCCTTTTCGGACTCGTCGGCATGGTTGGCGTCGCAATGGCGCCTCTCATCGGGCGCACGATCGACATGCTCGTCCCCTGGTCCGCGACGCTTGTGGCAACCCTCGCGCTCATTGTCACGTTCTCCATCCAAACCGCTGCAGCCGGGCTCAACGTCGCCGCCGTGGTCGTAGTCTGCATCGGGCTCGACATCTTCCGGCAGACGCAGCAGGTGTCGCTCACGACCGCCGTGCTCGGGCTCGACGCGAGCGCGCGGGCGCGCCTTAACGCCGTTCTGTTGCTTGCGGTGCGTCCTCCCGGCTGTGACTTTGTGCGTGTATGTGCAGTAGGTGTACTGATGTTTGCGGCACGGTGCAGCTGTTCGTCGGACTGGTAATGGGAACAGCGGTAGGCTCGAAGGTGTTCACGGAGCACGGCTGGCGGCCAGCCGCATCGCTCAACCTCGCATGGACCGGCTGGACGCTCTTCGTGCTTCTCCTCCGTGGGCCACACTGTCCGCGCTACAAGTGGATAGGCTGGGAGGGCGGCTTCGAGCTGCGTAAGAGCAGGGTCGAGGCGAAGCAGCAGGCGGAGCGTGATGCTGCCGCCGAGGAGGGTGGGAGTAATGAAAAGGGGGAGAAGAGAGGAGAATTGGATGGGGGTATGGGTGGGGAAGCGGAAGGAGTTGTAGTGGAAGAGAAGAGAGGAGAGGAGGAGAAGAGGATGAGCGAGGATGACGGAGCAGTCGTGTAGCGCCGACAAGCCAGTGCTCCGAGATGAGGAGACAACGCTGTAAGAGACTCTGTGTGTTTTCTTGTAGGTTCGTCAGGTGCGTTGTGTTGTATGATTGTCTTTGGTCCCAAAGCTACATATTCCTGTGTCGAATACCTCAATCAATGAACATGTCTTGATGCACTGTACTGCGAATTGTAGCGTGCCACTCGATTTGTACTGCACCTTACACGGATCTCTGATTTTACTTTTCCACAGAGACGCCGAGTATCGATTGACTGGAAAGCACCTACTCTATCGCACATCCTGAGTCCTGAGAGGTCGGAGGCTCTCGTCATCATCTTCTCAAACTCAACCTCAAGCGTCCGTGACGCCATTCCTGTCTCGCCACCGCACGTAGGTCTCGACGACCTCGGGCGTGATCTGCTTCTTGATGTTCTGCGCCGCGCGCACGAACGCCTCCTTCGGCACCTAGTAGCAGCACGACGCAACCCTGTCAGCATTCTCTTCGGCGCACGCATGCTCCGGCCCCAACGCCGCGAAGGACGGAGGAGAAGGACGAAAGGCACTCACGAATGGCGCGTTGATGTCTGCTTTCATTGTGAGCAACGCTGCCTCCTGGCAGAGCGCCGTCATCTCGGCGCCTGAGCAGCCTTCCGTCTGCGAGGCGTGCGACCATGCATCAGTCGGGCTGTACGGGATGGAAGATGTCGAGTAGGTTTGAATGACGCACCATCCGGGCGATCTGCTCGAGGTCTAGGCCGGGTTCGACGCTCATCTTCTGCGTGCGGATGCGTAGTATCTCTTTCCGTCCCTCGAGGTCGGGCGGGCCAACGTAAAGGATTCGGTCCAGTCGACCGGGACGCATCAGGGCTGAATCCTATGACGTCGAGCAACCGAGTTCAGAACCCCAAGGTGTACGAAGATGAGGGATGTACGCACGATGACATCAGGTCTGTTCGTGGCGGCCACGATGGTGACCCCAACGAGCTCTTGCACGCCATCCATTTCGTTCAGAAGACTTGTCAAGACACCCTCGTGGGCGCCTCCGGCTGCGTCCGAGGCTGTACGAGAGGTTGCGAGAGCGTCGATCTCGTCCTACATACAGTCCTTGACGTCAGTACGGGGAGTATGGTGTACACACTGAAAGAAGACGCACAAAGAAGATGAGCGAGGGAGCCGCCGCTCGGGCCTTGCTGAAGATCTCCCGTACGGCGCGTTCCGACTCGCCAACGTATTTGTTCAAGAGCTGCAGGGGGATTCCACTTCAGCCTGCGCGGCAACTATGATGGTGACGAAGCCTACCTCGGGGCCCTTGACAGCCAAGAAGTTGACTCCGCTCTCCGTTGCGCAAGCTCTGACGAGCAGGGTCTTACTGCACCCTGGGGGGCCATACAACAGCACGCCTTTGGGCGCCCTTACGCCGAGACGAGCAAACGCCTCCGGATGGAGCAACGGCCATTCGACGCACTCCCGTAGCTTCTGGATCGTCTGTGCCTGGCCTCCAATCTCGGAGTAGTGCACAGGCACGGTGTCCAAGAACAGCGAACGCAGTGCAGACGGGCGCACTGTAGGCAAAGCGGCAACCAAGTCCTCGTTGGTCAGCAACGGTGCAGACGGGGAAGCTGACGAAGCTTCCAGCGGGTTGAGTGAGGAAGATGACTGGGAGGCGAGCCAGCGCTTGATAGCGAAGGTGCCTGCTTCGCGTACGACCGCGCTCAGGTCGGCGCCGACGTATCCGTGCGCTTTGGCTGCGACTGACCGGAGGTCTTCGTCTGTGACTGTATGCGGCGCCTTTGAGAGGAGAACCTTCAGGATGTGGTAGCGTGCCTCTGCGTCGGGGATGCCTGGTTGGGTAGGTGGACTCAGAAATGATCCACCGAGTGGACTTTCGAGCGAAACGCGATACGTACCGATCTCAATCTCTCTGTCAAAGCGCCCTGGTCGTCGCAATGCGGGATCGATCGCGTTGGGCCTGTTCGTTGTCGCAACAACAACCACCTTCCCTTGCGAGCCGTCTTGACCCGCCTCCTCCATCCCGTCCATGAGCGTCAAAAGCTGTGCCACCACGCGCTTCTCGACCTCCCCACCAGGCCCCTCTTCACGACGTGGACATATGGCGTCGACCTCATCGAGTACGATTATGCAAGGGCTGCGAGCGCGGGCTTCGGTGAACACGTCGCGTATCCGTGCCTCTGTCTCGCCATGGTATGCTGACGAAAGCTCCGGGCCGTTGACGATGAGGACCGACGACCCTGTGGATGCTGCGATCGCACGCGCGAGATGCGTCTTTCCTGTTCCTGGCGGGCCGTGAAGGAGGACGCCGCGGGGCGGCTTCAGGCCTGGTGATCATCATCGTACGACGAGCAGCGAAAATTTGCAAGCATGCGGGTCGGATGAGAACGTAGGTTCAACAGCGGGTGCGTCGATCCAAGAGGCGTATCCCCCCATACAAGAAGAAGACGATGCATCAGATCATATGCAGCTGACCCTGGGAGAGGCTGCACAAGACGCACCAAACTGGCGGAACAGCTCGGGGCGGGTGAGAGGGATCTCAATGAGATCGCGTATTTGTGCAATCTGCTTGTCAAGCCCTCCCACGGAGGCGTATGCGTCGGGGCTCACGCCCCGCTGGACGGCATGCCCGGCACCCTGCGTCGTATGCAGACATCGTCAGCTTGGTCATGGGCGAGGGCGCACCTGCCTTACCGTATTGGCCGTTAGATTTTCAGATGCAGCGGCCTTTGAACTCTCGCCGTCGAGAACGACGGTGGTTTCCCAGCCCACGGTCCAGAGTTTCGGCGGAGAGTCTGAAAGAGAAAGAGATTGGACGCTGTCTGCAAGATCGGCGCCATCGTCAGCTCCGGGATGGGTAGAAACTGAGGATATGGCGAATCTGCGAGTTTTGCCCTCGTATACCACGTCCAACGTCTGCGTTGGAGTGATGTACCCGAGGTCGACTGTGTGACAAATGAGCCAATGAGATAGAGTTGCGGAGTTACTTGGCGAAAGAACGTACTCAGAGATTCTCTGATCAGCAGAGTCAACCAGTCCTTGCGCTTTCCCTTCCCAGAGTCCGGGCTTTTTGACGAAGACGAGGAAGCAGAGCTTATCGCGGTGCGCTGCTGATCAGAAATCTCCTTCAGACGAATGGTGTGCGCGAGCTCAGCGTTTCGAAGCGCAGGCACGCCCGGTGGAAGTTTTGGAGCGTCCAAGGAGAAGAGGTTGACCTTCGTTCCTGGAGTGACCCTTGCGGTCAGAAGCAAGGGAGGTGAGACGAGGATAGCTGTCGATGCAAGACGATGTGTCAGCGGTCGACTGCTATTCAGCGGGTTTTGCGCGATTCCCATCGCGCTGGCATGTGGCGCAGGGACGTTGACACGCACAGTCCTGGGATAGCTCGGACGATGGCCATGCGACGCCCACTGCAAAGGCCTACGACAGGGAAGAAGCTCTATCAGCCTCGCTCATGCTTGCACAAAGGTCATATGAGTACTCATATGAGTGTTCTGCAGTACCTTCTGTGAATTTGCTGATGATAAGCCAACAACGTCGCCGGCGTAAACCTTAGCTTGCTTCAGAATTTCAGCATTGATGATAACGCGCCGGGCCGCGCGGGAAGAGGACTCTGAGGGGTTGAAGGCCTCGACGGTGAACTTTTTGGTGGAGAGCAGGCTCATTTTCTAATTCTTCATGCGCGTCAGTTCTGGCATTGGGATGCGTTCGTTAGATCTGTGGACACACATCAAATCTATGAGCAGCAAGTGGTGATACTGCTCCTTTCACGATCGGCAATTTGCGCTTGGCCGGAGCGGTATCGACTCTGCGTCTTGTTCGAGGAACCTGGATAGAACGAATGTAAGAGCCTATGTCAGATATTTTCTGTTTCACACTTACCTCTGAGAGCACTCCTCGGTGAGCGAGTGAACTGCTGCAAAAATCTGGGTAGGATCGACCTCTATAGAACGCGTCGGAGCCACATGGATGATCGTGAACTGCAGTAGAATAGGCGCCCATTTCGCGATCGTAGCACGCGTCGCGGGCGTCTGCTACCACTCTGCTACCACTCTGCTGCCATCAACTCTCGGTTCGGTGATACTGTGCCTTTACCGTCTTGTTCTCCTTGTCATTAATAGTTCTCTGGTGCTCCTCGGTGCTGAAGGCCTTGTCTGGATTGTGTACTTGGGCAAGATGAGGTGGAGAGGATGCTGGAGGGCGGGCTTTCTGCTGGCGTTGCATCTCGTGGCTGCGTCTGCACAGGGTGAAGTGTTCGAGGAGGACTTGACTCTGCGGCCACTGCGCGACGGAAAGCTAGAGGCTCGGTTTTCTTTTGCCACCGTTTTGAAGGGGGCTACTCCAAGGGACCCCGGAGCTTTGACTATTGACGACGAAGGTGCGTATATGCTGTTTGCAACCCCAGAATTGACGTCTACAGCTTGCAAATAGCGCAGCATTATACCCTGTTTCCGCTCGCGCTAGGACAAATCCTCCGTGAACATGCAGTCACCGAACTTCATCTGACCCTCAACGCCGGAAAGTGGAACTATGACCATTGGGGATATCCGGAAGAGCCGGGGGTAGGAACTGGCGCTGAGCTATGGGTCTGGATGGCAGACACGTCTCCAAGCTCGTCAGTACAAACTGATGCTCTGGAAAGTGCGAATGACTACATCTTGTTTCCAGTGTAGACGAGCGGTGGCAAGGCTTGAGACACTCGCTAGCCGGTCTCTTCTGCGCGTCTCTCGGACACCTCGACGACCAGCGCACAACGTCTCCAGTTCTCACCTTCCAGCCCGAAGGCTCTCTCCCAAACTTTACACATCCTCACCAGCTTCGTCACGCGACGTTACCTTCGGAACACGTATGCACGGAGAACTTGACGCCCTTCCTAAAGCTCTTGCCCTGCAAGTCCTTGTCCGGCATCGCCAGTCTGCTAAATCCCCACCGGCTGTTTGATGCGGACTGGCACGGTCTGGGGGTGCATGTGCGCTACAGGGAGGGCGCCGGCGTCGAAGTACGTCTCGCCTTCCAAGCCGTCTTCGATCCGGTCCGCTATTCCCATAACATGCGTCGAGGTAAGCATCCTGAATGCGCTCGATCCGGCAAAGTCTTGTTCGCCGTTGAGTTGCGGTGTGGTTCTGCAGCCCACTGTAATCGGTTTCCCGAAAACGGCCCAAGGACTAGCTACTATCGACTGTCCGATGTCTTCGGGAAACGTGTAGATTGACTGAATCTCTTTGTAGATTGGTCGCTCCGTTCCGTGTTTGACCGTACGATCGAGAGGGCATGTCCCGTTGCCCGTTCGAGCAAGGTCCGGATCGAATTGCCCAGTGAAACGTCGTACGCGATAACACCCGGACCAACTGATGTGGTCAACAACGTCGCTACGTTTGCGATCGACTCTGGTCAGTGCCCTTCGGCGTTTATCCTCATAGCGCGCCAGCCCAAGTGACCCTTTTCGTCGCAGGGAAAGAGGCCCTTGATATCTCCATGCAGTGGCCCGAAGAAGGCAGTTTCGAATACCGTAAGCCTTACGCATTGCCATCAAGGTTGTAACTGACACTGCGGCAGAGGATACTTCTAAGGCGCCGCCCCTCACAGATATTTCCGTGCGGCGGAACTTGGAGGGCACTAGCCAAGCCGAGGCACGTCTTACGTTGGAGCTCACAAACAACCTGCCCGTTCAAGTCAGCGCCGGTTACCTCGAGACCATGCCATGGCACCTGCAATTTTACCTGCACACCCTCCGCGCTTACATCGGCGGCGCGCCCCGCGGTGAGTGCCCCGTATCCAGTGGTGGAGTGATTGCTGTCACGAACGACCTGTTCCCCGGATTCCAAATTGTTCGAGGGCTGACAAGTCTTGTCCCCTGACAGACGATCTCGTGAACATCATCTCGTACAGCCCTCCGGTTCCGCACTCCAGACCGGCCCTCTTACAGGCGGTGCTGACCCTCCCGCCACACGCGACCCTCCACCTCACGATGGACGTTTCGAAGCCGTTCCTGCGCTACACCGAACACCCTCCTGATGCGCAGCGTGGATGGGATCTTCCCCCGGCCGTCGTAGTCCCGTTCGCCTTCGGAGACCTGCCAAACTCCAACGGCACTGCGGCGGGTGAGCCGCCGTCAGGGTCCCCGCAGACGCAGCAGCGCGCCTTCGCTCAGGGTCGTCGACCGCGGCGGATGTACACGCCCGTCATGCTCGTCGACCTGGCCACCCCGGACTTCAGCATGCCGTACAACGTGATCATCATGAGCTGCACGCTGATTGCGCTCATATTCGGGAGCGTCTTCAATCTGCTCACGCGGCGGTTCGTGGTCGTGGAGGTCGACGCCCGACCCGAAAAGCAGACCGCCGCTGACGATGCTCGGTGACGTGCCAGCGTGGGCTGTCTTTCTTTTAGGCTATGTACATGCATGGACGCTTGTCAAGCTCGCCAAGGGTGGGATACTTGGCAGCAGGGATGGCGAAACTTGCCGTAATTTATTCTCGGACTGATGTCCATGCTTCCCGCATTGCGGCGGTCCTCGTCATCGAGCGTCTGCCTCTTACTTGGATGCACCAGCTGACCTGTTCTGGCCACGACGTGCAGATGTCGTCCTGTGCGAACGCGCCAGTCTCTAGGGACCCCCGGCTCGCAGCGTTGCCGGGCTGCATCGTGGATTTCTGACCACAAGAAGCTCCCGCGCGCCTCAATGCAGTTTGTCTAGTGCGCATGGGCCTGGAGCTGGAGAAGGTGAGTGCGCCGCGCCGCACGGAAGCTCAATCATGGGACTCTGAATAGTCTGTGCAGCCACCGGTCGTGATGTACCGCGGCAAGTCTTCGGTGCGTACGGCATGCCCTGCCATCCCGGTGCGTCTTGTTCGACTCCTGCCTAGAGCGGTAAGGCTGCGATGCCGGCGTCGACGCTGATGCCGATGCATATGCGGGAGAAGGCTGCCAGGAACCGGTGGTGCTTCTGGACCTGAACAACGGCCATTCAGTACAGGACAGGCCATACAGCGCGGGTAGATCTATGGTGCTCTCTTCACATCTCCGCCCGTACCTGCCTTCCTCGGGCCTCTTTCATTCACTCCCACATACGGCCAGCGGCCAGCCGGTGTACGGAGCAGACGGCCTGCCTTCCTGGGGTTGATTGCTATGCGGCCGCGCATGACGATCCAGAACGCATGCGTTCTGACCGAACTCTGCGCTGACACTTCCAGTCGCGGCTTCAGTGCACCTGCTGAGCGATGGGCCCGAGTACTGCTCCTCCGCTATCGCCTGCGCGTCTTCCCGCGGGCTTGCCGCTATCTCCCCTACGACCCCAGCTCCGTCCGACGCGCAACCGCTTTCCTCGCAACTCCCGTTCTATGATCGATGGCGGGTGTGCCAGACCCGGCGCGTCATCGATGCGCTCGTCCGGCGTGCCAAGGGACAGCGACAGCTTGGTTGCCGGCGGTACAGAGCGCCAGCGATCGCCCAAATTACCTGCGCGCGATACGAATGCTTGGAAGGGCGCACTGGGAAGGAAGCGTATGTTCCCTCCTTCGCGAGATCCGGGCCCGCCCGAGTGCCTTCGTCCATCGATAAACGGCTGCAGAAACCATGGGCTGTCGCAGGCCGGTGGCACCGTGGAGCTCGAGGACAGGAAGGTTTGGATCCGGCTCACTGTGCGGCCACTCGTAAGTTGCGGTCGAGCAGTACCGTGGCGTTACGGTTTGTCTTGACCGTCTCTGGCCAAGGCTGATGTCGTTCATAACACGACGTGTGCAGGCGAGCCCGAGTAGGACCAACCGCGATCGTGGTGGTCATACTGCGGACGCGCTGGGCACCGACGGCATGTCATGAGGCCCTCCAGGGACCCGGGCAAGAATAGGTGTGGCCGTATGGCTTCACATTCCTGAGGATGTGTACTTGCACGCGGATAGCCGTCTTCCTACGGAAAGCGCACGTCGCGCGGGTTCCGTAGATAAAGCAAGGAGATAATGATGGCGCCTTTCTGATTGCTTCCGCGACGTCTCGAGTCCCTGGCCGTGGGCGAACATGCCACTCGGACTCACCGTGACTAGGAGTTCACGGATTCGGCACAACGGTATGGGGGCCCTGGGCGCTGAGCACTGAGCGGCGAACTTTAGCAGGCAGGCGGGAGCGATGGAAGAACGTGGACCACTTCCATACTTGTGCGAGACGCAATGCTGTGCGGCGCAAGCGTCGAGGAACATTCGAAATTGCTGGCGTGCAATTCGTCATTCGAGCAGCAGATGCAAGTCCGCCGTGCGCAGGAACTGCTTCATCAAGCACAACTGGATGTCCTTCCGTGCGGTCCTGTGCTTCGCCTGCCATCTGTCGTGGCCGCAGGCGAAAGTGAGGGCATGGCATCACATGATAACCGTTTTCGAAGAATTCCTCGTATTCAGGATTTGGGGCAAGGTGCTGCGAGATCGCGGACGAGAACAGCAGGTGGCAAAATCACTTGCCTGGCCTGGGATGGCTAAGCGTGCGGGCTGAGCTTCTGGTCGGAGAATCCGAAGGGTGTGGATGAGGAATCAGGATAAGTGAGTAAGTCGGAGCAGCGCAGGCGACGAATCTCACGATCTGTGCTCCAAACGTCGCACCGCCGAGGGCCGTTCTGTTCAAACGCGCAGGTTCGACTTCCGTGGCCCGGTGTGTTGGGTGGAACAGTCACGGACGCGGGTTTGGGCTCGGATAGCAGCAGCCTGCTATCGCTCCTCCGCCAGCGCTTCCCGCCACTGCCCGCCGGCATAAAAGCACGATGGCCACACTTTGTGACTCACCCCGCCCGCCCTTTGTGCCCTCGCGCCACACCCGTCCTGCCCTTGTACTTATACCCGCCTGTATTCTCGACCCTCTCGCATCGTTCGCGACCATCCTCTGCCCTGTATACCTCTCTCGCGCGCCTGTAACACCTCTCGCTCATCGAGTGGCACGTACCTTCCCCAGCACTCCCCTTCATCAGTCTCCTCAGCTCTCAGACAAAATGTGTCGCCGCATTGCGTACGTCGCGTCTTCTTATGGCACGTCGCCATGTACTGACCCATGTTGTAGCGAAGGTACGCGATGGTCAAAATGTGGGGTACGTGCATCGCCGTTCCGGCCACCTCCGTCATCGCGTCGCGCGGTACGAGTCAGCTGAACGCGTCTCCTGCAGCACTTCCAACGCCACCTCGTCGTCGCGATCATGGACTGTAACTCGCCGAAGTGCGAGCGCAGCTATCTCCACCCACGCGGATGCCGTGACCCAGCATGCATCAAGGTGAGCATGATTCTGCAGTTCACCGTCGCTAGCGCCTTGTCGCGCGCGACGCCACACGATGCCCGCGGACGCGCCGTCCTACCTCGGAAAAGTCGCTATCCCCGCCACTGGGCCCTGCCGCCCTCGTGTGGCCGTATGTGTATATCAAAGGCAGTGCTGACTATGACCTCTCCTTTGTGCGACCCTGCAGAACTTTGGCCCTGAGGTGCAGAAAGACGTCGACACCGTCAAGGACGAATGCTTCCAGTGTCGCGCCGCAGCGGCACGTCGACTGCCGCAGTCCTGAGCTAGCCCACGTCGGCCACCGCTGTGGAGTCGGATCATGGATTGTATACCTCGACCGCGCGCTGGGCGCTGCGTCACCGCCCTCATGCCCTCACTTCCCCGATCGCCTCTCTCACCGCGCACATTCGCGCCCGCATCCTCGCCCGGATGGCCGCCGTCTACAGCGTCCGAGTCCGCACCAGCGGAACCCGGGCCTGAGTTCGACCCCTGCACGGACACGCACGCGTACCCTACACACCCATCGTATTGTTGCTGTCTGCTGCCACTCTTGCTTTCCGCGTCCACTTATTCTTGCGCACATCTCGTCATGTCGATCCGTCCACGTCAGTCGTATTTGTATGGTTAGTACTCGCATCCAATATAGTGCCCTGCGCATGTGTACACATTCCCGACGCGCGACACCGACCCTGCTCTACGGGTCCTTGAAAATCGAACCCGCGCGCGACCTGTGACCGCATTACGAAGGCGCGAAGGCGGTCAGCAGACCTCCCGGGCCAACCCGCGGTGCCGTCACTCGGGCGGGCGGAGGTACCCAAATAGCCGTCGCGGCTTCGCTTCTCGGCATGCAAGGGGGAAGTCATGGGTCTGTGAGGACGAGGGACGCCCAGAGAGGCGCTGTGGCCGCGGACAGGGTGCAGCTGTTCCCGCGCACCATCACATGGGGGCAATACGGGGTGCTTTGCGAGGCGCGTGCGACGTGTACGGTGCAGAGGGGGACCCTCGAAGTGGCGGGCGAGCACCCTCAAACGCGGAGATGAGCCTGCAGGACGAGAAGACGCGGTGACAGTTGGACAGGCTGCATCGTCAGTACAATCAGACGTTCTCTGTGTGCATCGCACGAAGCTCTTGCGTAGGAAGGCGACGATGGCGTGCCAATATCCGGAGGGGGAAGCACGCACTGCCGAGAAGCAGCAGAGAGAAGGCGCTTCCGCAAGCAAGGCAAAGAACGAAGGTTGGGCGCCCACTTGGTTCTTGCTCTGGACGGGCGGAGTAGCGTTGGTTCGTGGACACGGAGTAAGTGAGTCGCACGACTACGCCATCCTGGTGTCGTCGACGAGCGCCATTGCCATTGCCACCAACTTCGCAACATGCGCTTACGATAACGCGAGCAATAGTATTGTATGGCGCGATAGCGACGAAGGCAGACTTACGACGAGATGATCTGCAGCATGTCGTGAGCGTCCAGGAGATAATGTGTGAGTGGAAGTGAAGGTGTGCGAGGTCGACTTACGTAGCAGGGCCATGAAGGTCGTGTCCGACTAGGAGGTCTCAATTGTCGAACGCAAGCTGCGTTATCTCGCTATGCTGCTCACCTTGGCCGATAGCTGAGACGTAAAACATGCCTCCGCGCACGCAGCCGGGCATTCTCCAGAACCTGTGTGTCCGAGCACAAATCAGGCGTCGCTCCTATCAACGTGCGCGAATGCGGAGCAGTGCTTACCAGAGAAGGCGATTCGGCGACTTACAGATGCGGCAGGGATACGCATTCCCTCTTCTCTCCGATGCTTCCTCCAGGGCCGAGACCTATTCTCGTATAAGTGGCGAGAGCGGAAACGCCATCTCCACCGGGTCGGGGATACTCCCTGTTCTTGCAAGTCCGGCGAGTACGTCAAGATATGCAGCGGAGAATCGCGAGCACGGCGACTTGGCTAGCAGCCCTCCCGGGATATGCGCCAACGCTTTCTGGACGGAGACCGCCGTCCAGACAGCCCACGGGCCGCCGAATGGCTTTCTCCGAGCTCGTTCAGAGGCAATCTAGACGCGATCTGTGATCAGGTCCGGAGGAGAGATGCATTTCCGATACGGAGAGAAGCCGTTCATAGCACAGCAGAACGCACGCTCCTTCGCTCGCGTGGGCTGTAGCAAGCGCACTAGAACTGCGTCCGAATGGCCGCGTGCGTCAGCCGAGGAGCAGGGACATGAGGGCGTGGAGACAGGGACAGTTCCTGTAGGACAGTCTCCGTAGTCGTGGATCGATGCTATCGCTGAGCGATAGGCAACCGACGTAAGAGGCGCGTAATAGAAGCTGCAGTACCTAGCAAAGACGTAGTGGGTCAGTATGTTCAACTATGGGGCAGCGTCCGCGAGTGTAACAAACGTGGTGCGACGCATGCCCTTCAGTGACAGGCAGATTATAGGTTTGCAAGGAAGATCTATAGGCCCCCACCACACTAAGGCACTTCGCTCCAGAGACATCTGAGCTGCATGAATAGCGGGCTTCTGGGCAGCTTTGATACCTGCTGAGAGATTAAAAATCGCGGGGAACACTCGGTGGAGACGACCCGAGTTTCCGCTGAGCACTAGGCAAATTCCAAGTGTTCCGCATGCAGATATCAATGACCTCAAACGCGCTACAATCAGCTATGGCAATTCGGCGAGGACGGACCTGGAGGTCAGGAACGCACCAGATTAGTAGTAAGTATATCTACGGAGTCGCTGAAGCTCGACTGCTTGCTTCAGCCGGTGTCCACTGTGCTGAATGGAGTGAGTCGGCAGAGATAACCCCTCTTCAGGCACATTTCGACCCCGAGTTCCCAGGGGAGTACAGAAGCCTTGCGATCCAGGATAGACCATGATGGTCATGAGCAGAGGTTTGCAGAGGTGGAACGTCCACGGGTGACGGAACAACGCTGGAACCTACTGTGATGTCATTAATGTAGTATAGTTATTTTATGGGCTGAAGGGCCGATGTCGTCACTTTGCCGGAGTGGTTAACGGGATCGCCTGCTATTCGTAGCTGCTAGCGGTTGGGCTTTGCCCGCGAGTGTTCGAATCGCTCAGGTGACGCGCTTTTTGCTCTGGCTCGACATACCCGTCCCCATCGTTTTAGCTGCGGCGTGCAAGTCCAAAGTGTGGCATATCGTCCTCGTCACTGCCGCAGACCAGAGCTCAAAGGGGACAGTCACGCGAAGGAAGACATGAACGGTGGGTATGTCGACCCGTGGTATTTTTACAAGATCTCCAGCACTATCGTACATCCAGTATGCAAGCTACAAGCAGCTTGCACTTCCTAGATCGCAACGTCCTTGCTTGAGGCAGATACCTTCCACCAAGCAAGCACGAATGCTTAGACGGAAGGGCGCGGTGCCCATCCGGGGTTGTTCGTAGAGATGGGGCCGACGCCGCCATCGAGCACAGTGTCGATGACGAGGTCGAGGGTGGGAGACACTGCGGTGCCGTTGAGAGCCCAGAGCGCGACGGCGACCGTGCTAGGGAGTGGCGGAGTAAGTGTCTAGCCCATGCGAATCATAGAGAAGGTGACTCACTTCTTGCCGTTGTAGTCGAGAATACCAGGCGGGACGGGGAAGGACGCTTGCGGCCCGACGTTCGCCACACGCTACAAATTCCGCGCGTCAGCCCACGCCTGTCTCGAGCAGCACTCTCCAGAGGTGACATACCTTGCCGAACTTCCACCCGTTCACGAACAGCAGCGCGCGATACGCCTGCCCCGAGTTGCCCACCCCGCCGTCGAACACGAAGCTCATCATCGTATCCGTGCCCTTCGGGACGTCCAGCTCGAACGTCGTGACGAAGAAGCCCACGCCCGCGCCGCCGCTCGGGAGCCCCGCGGAGAGCTCGCGCGTGGTGAAGTTCGCGGAGGAGAGGTCGAACCCGGGCAGGTGCCAGCCCTGGCGCTCGCCGAAGAGCCCGCCTTCGTTCATGATGCCGCGCACTTTGTCGGGGAAGCTAGAGGATGGTGTGAGTGGTGCTATGGAGAGTATAGAGAGGGAGCTGGGAAGAGACGCTTACTTGAGGTACCCGCCGACCTTGCCCTGCACCTTCCAAGTGGTGAAGTTTCCGCTGTTCAGCTGGAATCCTGGGATACCTCTCGCAGATTTCTCTGCATACAACCACACGTCAGCGCTGGGCCTCTGTTGATCAGCAGGTGCGTACCGTTCGAGTCCTCGTCGTTGCCCATATGGTCCTGCAAGACCGTCACGACGTTGTCCTGCCCGACCTTCACAGAGCCCTCCGGGAACGGGAAGAGCGCGTTGATCTGGTCCGCGCCGTTGTGCACCGTGCTGATGAACTGGTCGTTGATCCACACGGATGCGGCGAACGCTGTAGGAGTAACACCATCATGTCAGACGGAGGGGATGATAGAAGGAGAGGAAAGTGGACTTACAGCTGCCGCCGTTGATGGTCAGGTTGACCGACGTCTCGGATCCTGTGCCGTTGAAGTGGCCGCGCCAGAGGACGTTCCCTTCGCAGCTATCCTTTCCGTCAGTATGTCACCAAAGTGCCACAGCCCAGCAGAGACGTACAAGCCATAGTCGCATCCTACCCCAGAGCTCATCAGCATCCGTACACCCTCACCCACTGACTCTAAAGAAAACTCACCAAACAAGACCCTTCCATCCCCAAACAACGGCTTCCTCGTAATATTCGTCGTCGTATGGTCCGCCACCGTCCACGCCGAATCATCAAAGCCCGCGCCCACCTCCGGCAAGCTGTCCGCGAACCGCCACCCCGTCAGCTTCGGCGCGCTCACGCCCTTCACCGCCGCCCGCTCCGCAAGGTGGCCCGTCAAGAACCCGCCGCGCCCCCGCGCGTCCGTCGTCGCGCGCAGACCCTCGACGCGCGCGCCGTTCCACGTCATCCCGGTCACGCTGGGCGGGGCGATCACCGTAAGGGCGACGCTCGCGTTGAGGTCCCCGCGCAGCGCGAGGGTGCGCCCGCCCTCGGCGAGCGAGGCGTTCCGCACGAGGTACGGCCCGCCGACGAGCACGGTCGTGTTCGTGCCGAACTGCCAGAAGGTCTCGAACCCTGCGACGGTGTCGCGCGTCGGCGCGCGGATCGCGGGCGCCCAGAACGTCGCGGCGGTCACCGGGTCCGCGAAGAGCACGAGCTGCGTGTCCGAGTCCCAGATCGTCACCAGCCCGGTTACCCCGGGGAGAACGGTCACGGTCGTCAGCCCGCGCAACGCGCTGGCGAAATGCACGCGCGACGACTGCACGCGCGCGCCGCTGCCCCCAAGGGCGAGCGCGAACTCGTGCGACTGGTCCGCGTCGCCGAAGAGGAAGAGCACGTCCCGAGTCCCGATCGCGCCCGCGAAGAAGACGGAGGCGGTGGAGTAGAGGACGGAGGAGCGCGCGCCGAAGGTGTAGTCGGTGAGCAGGACTTTGCTTTGCCGCCCGTGGAGCGCGATGCCGGAGGTCGTTTGGGGGAGGGTGAGCGTACCCTTGGAGGTGGGGACGGTGATGTTGAACGAAATGGTCGCACTGCCATTCGCGATTCGCTCGTCAGCATTCAGCAGCGCGAATGAGAGAAATGTGGACGTACGTGGAAGTCGAGTCCGTCTGCCTCACGATGAAGAACCCAGTCCCCGTATCCGGGTTTCTCAGGAACGTAGCAAACGCCGCGCTGTTACTGACGTTCACGCCGGGGATACCGCCCGCCGAGTCGCCGACCCAGTCCGTCTTGCGGAAAGCGGGCGAGGAGCGCAGGAAGAGGCCCTGCCGCTTCACCTCGTCGTACTTGGCGGAGAGCGCGCGCGTCTCGCGGATCGAGGAGCCGTAGTCGTAGCTGCCGGGCGCATATATGGTGAGTGAGTGGGAGGGAGGAAGAGGGGAGAGGGTGGGTGTATGCGTACCTGGTGTAGACTCCGGGGAAGGGGAATCCGCCCCAGCTCGTACCCCTGCAATGCACATCATCAGTCCCTCCATCCTAACCTCTTCGAGCGCACTGAAGCAAAACACCACTCACCCATACAACATATAATACGAGATCAGCTTCACGTTGCTCGCCCAATTGTTCTTATAGAACACGTCCTGGAAGTCCGGGCCCGTGAGCACCTCGCACGCGTCGTACCCGGGCCCGCCCCAGGGATCGAACGAGCCGCCCTGGAACTCGGGCATGTACCACGGCTCGCTCGGGTTGTTCGTCGCGTGGTACTGGTGGTAGCTCGTCACGACGGGCGCCCAGTGCGTCGGGTTCGAGCAGTCGAAGCCTTGCGGGTACGAGTCCTAGTTCATCCAGGTCAGAACGTCAGCTGGCGAGTTGAGGGGGAGCGAGACGTACGAGGCCGTAGATGTCGACGGCGCCAGTGCCGTTGATGAAGTTGCGCCCCATGCCGGGGTCGTTGTACGTCCTGCCGTGGTCATCTCAGTATGCCGCATACAGTAGACTGAAGGATGGAAGTGCACGTACAGAGGCACGACAATACCGCCATCGCGGTACTGTTTCTCCAAGTTCGCGAAGTACTCCGCACGCGTGATCGGGCTCTGCGAATACTCGTTGTCTATGGCATATGATCAGTCCCTCCCCTCTCTCCAACTGTTTCCCCGCACTCACCGACTTGCACAGCTATTCAACACGCCAGCCACTCAGTACAACAAATCCAACGCGAAAGCTCTCGCAACGCACCAATAACAGGCCCGCCCTCCGTGACCTGGTTCGGCAGCGTCTCCTTGATGATCCCATCGATGTACGGCTCGTACGCGGCCGTCCAGTCGCTCGCGTTCGTGCGCAGCGTGCCCGCGACGAGGCTCGTCGCCCAGTGCGCGATCCCGCCTGCGGTCGTCTCCGCGTTGATCTGGGAGACGCGTTAGTACGTGCGTTAGGATCGTGGGGCGAGCGGGTTCGAGGGGCGTTTCGGGTCGGGGGTCGGGCATGCTATGGCGACGCGGAGACTGGCCCCAGGCGGGGAGAACAGTAGAGTCGCGCAAGTGGGTGTCTACAGTCCGCCGGACGTGACGCGGTGACGAGACCAGCACAAGGAACCGGTCGCTCGACATGAGCTCCCTCCTTGACAAGCACACCCATCTGCCGCCGCCGCCGCCGCCGAGGCCAGCAACTTAGAAGCTCAGAAGATCGCAAGACTTACATAAGGACCTGTCCGAGTCAATTCGGGCGCCCGCACAGTCAATCAGCGTGTCGTCGCCGCCATGGGAAGAGCGGGAGGACTGACCGGGACGGAGGACGATGAGTATGCCGGCGAGCTTGGCGGCGTCGTATATGGGCTGGAGGGCGCGCCAGCCGTTGAAGTCGAGCACGCCTGGGGCGGGGTTCGTCGCGCCCACTGTCATACGAGGATATAACTCTCAGTGACATGTCGCCATCTGGAGAGGCGGAACACGTACTATGGATATAGATACTGCATAACAAGCGGTTTTAAGATACCAATGAACGCAACTGTGTAGACATGCATACCTGACTGCGTTGAAACCCGCGGCGACCATTTTCTGGAAGATGTCAAGCCAGAGGTCGGGCACCGGGAGACGGAAGGTATGGAACTCTCCCGAGCTGTAGTACATGATTAAGACACGCAATATTCTCCTCCGGACGCATACATACTGCAAGAAGAGACGTTGCCCGTGGAGGAAGATGGTGTAGTTATCCCACTGGACGACATCCGTGAAGCCGTCGTCCTTACGGGGCGGGTCCGCTCTCGCCGCGAGATGGACCGCGGCGCCGTCAGTAGACGAAGCGTTAGTGTTGATTGTAGCAGGCCATGTCAGGAGAACAAGGCAGAGAGAGACGAGGGCCGGTAGAGCCCAGGAGGGATAGCGCCGCCAGAGCATGCTTGGAAAGAGTCCGCGTCCGCGTCGTTGCCCAACCCGAGGGACGTCATGCTCAGATTTATACTGCAGCACAGGAAAGGATGACGAGAGACACGCCTGCTTCGCATCAAGGGAGGCGAGGGCGTGATCAGCAGCGAGGGACTCCTGCGGACCGGCGGCGTCCATCGCGTCCTCGGTGCACGAACGAGAGAAGCGCAGGCGCGGAACCGCCCGCCCATACGCGGGCCAAACACGGTCACGTGCAGTGGCGCCTGACTGCTCTGGGGGCAGTTTCGCCGCGGACGCCGTCTTCTTTTCCTTCCAGACGCGCCCTCTGACCTCCCCCGCCGGTGGAGTGCACCATATGGCTGCGTGCGCTTCTCAGTCCCTTGAAGTCTCCATGGGTTCCCAGCCGGCGGCCAGACCGCGCTCGTCACTCAATAGTGCGCATAACGTGTCCGTACACTCGGACCTAGCGAGCCTCTCGTCGGACGGAGGTACGCTACGGCCGCGACTGCGCAGGCGCGGTTAGGATTGGCGGGGCACTCGGAACGCACGCAACAACGGCAGCATAACCACAACCCTTGTACGAGCCGCGGTTTGCGCTGAAGACGCGAACTAATCATAGAACGAACACCTGTGTACAAGCGACCCGAGTCACTCCTCCTCCTCGCCGTCGTAAGCATTCCTACATACCAATACACTATGCAACCGCTGCCAACGGATCACACTACATGACGGGGCGTCCAACCCGGGTTGTTCGTATGGATCGGGCCCACACCGCCGTCGAGCACCTCGGTGACGACAAGTTCGAGCGTAGGCGACACAGGCGTGTCCTCGAGAGCCCACAGCGCGACAGCGACCGTGCTGCGCACCATTCAGCTTCGGGACAAACACACATAGCAGGCGAGGATGACTCACTTCGTGCCATGGTAGTCCAGAATGCCTTCATGGACCGGGAACGCCGCCTGCGGGCCAAAGTTCGCGATCCTCTGTTCGCATCCCCGTTAGCCTCCACCTTCACTACTCACTTACCCGTACTCGCGTCTCTCGTACGCACCTTCCCGAACCTCCACCCATTCACCCACAACACCGCCCGGTACGGCACGCCCGTGCGCCCCACACCCCCGTCAAACACAAAGCTCACATGCACGTCCAGCCCCTCGGGGATACTCAGCTCGAACGTCGTCCGGAAGAACCCGACCCCCGCTTTCCCGCCGGGCAGGCCGGAGGAGAGGTCGCGCGGCACGAAGGGCGAAGAGGGAAAGTGGAGAGGGAAGGAAGGGAGGTGCCACCCCGCGCGTTCGCCGAAGAGCCCGCCTTCGTTGAGGGTGCCGCGGGTCCGGTCTGGGAAGCTATGTATGTATATGCGGTGTGTAAGAATGTGTTTGCGGAGAGACGAAGAGAAAGGTGGGAGGAGGGCAAGGGGACGTACTGGAGGAACCCGCCTAGGTTTCCCTGCACCTTCCAGCTCGAGAAGTTCCCGCCGTCCAGGCGGAAGCCCGTGATGCCCCTTGGGCTCTGCACTGAAACCCAGGTACTCGTCGTCAGCTTCTTCTCCTCTCCTCTCCCATTTTCCTCCCTCTCCGCACCCCGATACCCCGAGACCCCGATACGAAGAACAACGAGAACGAGAGATAGAAGACGCACAGTTCGGATCATTGTCGTTCCCCATATGGTCCATGAGCACCGTGAGCACGTTGTCCTCCCCGACGCGCACGGACCCCGGCGGGAACGTGAAGTTCGCGTTCGCCTCGTCTGTCCCCGGGGGGAGGGCGAAGAGCGTCTTGGGCTTCAGGTTCAGTGCAAGTTCCGGGTTCGCGGAGAGGGATTTCGAGTTCGTGAGTAGCGATGAGAGCGAGGGTGACGAAGAAGGGAGGGAGGGAGGGGAGGGCCCGAGGAGGCTCGCCCCGCTGAGGACGGTCTGGATGAACTGCCCGTTCAGCCATACCGACGCCGTCGACACTGCGAGCAAACACGCCGATTGTCAGGCATACGCTGTATGTGTGGAAGAGAGGGGAAGAAGGGGGAGGAGGGAAAAAGGCGCACGGAAGCCGCCGTTGATGGTGAGGTTGGCGGATGTCTCGAGCCCTGTGCCTGTGAAGTGGCCGCGCCAGAGGATGTTGCCCTGACAGCTATGAACGGAGAAGATGTCAGTGCTAGTCGCGCGGTATGACACTGTTATCACGCGAGAGGTGTACTCACAAGCCATAGTCGCAAGCTGCCACACCAAAGCTTCATCAGCATCCCTTCTCCACCCACACCCAAACGCCCAAAAACTCACCATACAACACCCGCCCATCCCCAAACTCCATCTTCCGCGGCACACCCGTCTCCGTATGGTCCGCCACGACCCAGCCCGCATCGTCGAACCCCTCCCGTATCTCCGGCAAGCTGTCCGCGTACATCCACCCCGTCAACGCGGGCACCTTCACCCCCTGCACCGCCGCCCGCGGAGTGAGCGTTCCAGTGAGGAACCCGCCCCGCCCGCGCGCGTCGGTCGTCGGGCGGAGTCCTCCGACGTGCTGGCCGTTCCACGATACGGCGGTGACGCTGGGCGGGGCGACGACCGTCAAGGGCACGCTCGCGTTCAAGTCTCCTCTCAACTCCAAGGTTCGGCCCTTATCGGTGAGCGAGGCGTTCCGCACCAAATAGGGCCCGCCGACGAGCATGGTCTCGTTCGTGCCGAACTGCCAGAAATTCTCGAGCCCGCGGACCGTGGCGCGCGTCTGAGAAGGGATGGGCGGCGCCCAGAAGGACGCGGCGGTGACGGGGTCCGCGAACAGGATGAGCTGGGTGTCCGAGTCCCAGACTGTCGTGAGCCCCGCGGGACCCGGGAGGACGGTGACGGTGGTAATGTCGCTCCCCCCGCGCGACGCGGTGAATCGTACGCGCGCAGACTGCACGCGCTCGCCCGCCCCCGTGAGCCCGAGCGCGAACTCGTGCGACTGGTCGGCGTCGCCGTGGAGGAAGAGGACGTCGCGCGTGCCGATCGTGCCCGCGAAGAAGACGGCGGCGGTGGAGTAGAGTGCGGAGGAGCGCGCGCCGAAGGTGTAGTCGGTGACGATGAGCTTGCTCTGCCTGCCGTTCAGGGCGATGCCGGAGGTCGTTTGCGGGAGGGTGAGCGGCCCGCGGGAGGTGGGGAGGGTGATGTTGAATTGGATATTCGCTCTATGTCACTTCTCATCAGCATCGCCACACTCATCATCCCAACCAACCAAAACGAAACATAAACGTACTTTGACGTCGAGTTCGTCTGCCTCGTCACGACAAACCCCGCCCCCGTATCCGGGTTCCGCAGCAGCGTTGCAAACGCGTCCCCGGTGGAGAGGCGCACCCCGGGGATGCCGGTGTTCGAGTCCCCGATCCAGTCCGTCTTGCGGAAGGCGGGCGTGGAGCGGACGAACATCCCCTGCCGCTTCATCTCGTCGTACTTGGCGGAGAGGGCGCGCGTCTCGCGGATGGATGCGCCGAAGTCGTAGCTGTTGCCGTGTGTCAGTCCGGAAGCATATACTGGATGGGTGAGGACGGACCTGGTGTAGACGGCAGGTATGCCGATCGTGCCCCAACTCGTTCCCCTGTACAAATACTCAGCCTCAGAGGTCGCATACACACACCTTACTGACGACGGCCCCGCACCCATAGAACGCATAGTACGAGATCATCTTCGCGTTGCTCGCCCAGTTGTTCTTGTTGAACACGTCCTGGAAGTCCGGCCCCGTGAACTGCACGCACGCGTCGTACCCCGCGCCGCCCCACGTGTCGAACAGGCCCGCCTGGAACTCGGGCATGTACCACGGCTCGCCCGGGTTCGTCGCCTCGTGGTACGCGTGGTAGTTCGTCCCGACGGGCGACCAGAGGTCCGGGTCCGCGCAGCCGACGCCAGTGTTCGGGTAGAAGTCCTGGTGAGAGCGGTGAGGGGTCGGCACGAGGAGAAAGGGAGGTAAGGGAAATGCTTACGGTGCCGTAGAGATCGACGGCGCCAGTGCCGTTGGCGAAGTTCCCGCCCATGCTCGCGTCGTTGTGCGTCCTGTCCATGGAGTCAGTGAGGCAGGCCGTCGGACCGCTATAGCACGCTCACAAAGGGACGACGATGCCGCCCTCGCGATACTGTCTCTCCAGATTGGCAAAGTATTCAGCATGGCTGATCGGGCTCTGCGTGTACTCGTTATCTTTGGTGGGAGCTCAGAAGACGAGAGGGAACTGTGATGTCTGCGTCAACTCACCAATTTGCACGCCTAGACGTAGAGTTAGCATCCAAAGCGGCAGCGGCTATCGAGCACATCAACGCAATACGTACCAATGATAGGACCACCCTGCGTTATCTGGTTTGGCCGTATCTCTTTGATGATGCCATCGATGTATGGCTCGTACGCCGCTGTCCAGTCGCTGGCGTTCGTGCGGAGAGTCCCGTTGACCACGGTCGTTGCCCAGAGCGCTATGCCGCCCGCAGAGGATTCCGAATTGATCTGACACGAGTTGGGGGCATTGCTAGAAGGTCAAGAGAAGCGATGGCTTACGAAGGGACCTGCAACAGTAACCTGGTCAGGAATTTGGCGATTGAAGAATACCAGACACGCACCTGGACGAATGACGACGAAGATACCAGCCAACTTGGCGGCATCGAAGATCGGTTGGAGAGCACGCCAGTCGTTGAAGTCGATGACGCCTGGAGCGGGATTCGTCGCGCCCACTGCAACATCCGCCCGCGTCAGAGTGTAAGTCTAACGCATGACAAGCACATAACACATACTATGTACATACATGCTGTTGTAGGCGGAGAACCGTGAACAGCAGCGGCAGCGAAACGGGATAGGCACACTCACCCTGCAGCGTTCAGACCGGCCGCGACCATCTTCTGGAAGATATCCAGCCAGAGCTCCGGCACCGGGGTACGGAACGTCTGAAAGTCCCCAGAGCTGTCAGAACGAAGTTAGATAACCACAAATATAGGCGAACAATGAACGCATGCTCGAACGCACTGAAGGAAGAACCGCTGGCCATGCAAGAAGAGCGTGTAGTTGTCCCACTGGACGACGTCAGTATAGCCATCATCCTTGCGAGGCGGGTCCGCCCTTGCGCCTAAGCGTGCCGAAAGAGTCTCCACAGTGTCGGAAGCCCTTGTGCCGATGGTAGCCGGTCCCGTAAAGAGCACTAGGCAGAGCGCAAAGAGGGCTATGGCCCAGTGGATACAGTTGCTGCGCCGCATCGTGCTTCAATGCGCCGTGAGCACACAGGTGCTCTAGCTTCATGACCACTTTTATAGCTTGAGCGGTAGCAGCAAAGCAAACCGGCACCTGCGGTAGATAACGAGAGACTGCATAGATCTCGTTGGACATCGGCGTGCACACCGTATCGTGCGTGACCGTGCTTTGAAGGGGTTGTGAGCATTTGCTGCAGCTTTCGGTCCGACACGTACTGTACTCCGACGGGAAAATGTGTCGACATGGAGCAACCAAGAGCAGACTTGACTTCGTGCTCGGACCGAAATCTGGATGGAAATGCCAGTTAGACACGTTGAAAAGAGCGGGGCTAGGACGACGCACATCTCGCGGAGGCCGTTCATGAACAACCTGCTGACGTACAGTGGAAAGACCTCGGGCCTGACAAGCAGTCTCGGGTCTTCGTGGGGGCTTCGTTCCTGACCAAGACGGTTCAGGTGGTCTACGTCAAACTTGGTGCGCAGAGAACTTATGGCGCAGCTCGAGCTGCTTCAAGGCCAGTCCGGGCAACTCCGCCATTGCAAGGGAGCACCAATATTGGTCCGAAGCGCCCGTGGACCAAAGACCCAAAACGAACCCTAAGAATGGGTTAGCGGACCATTCTGAGAGCACGTGACCTCAGATAGGTCCTGCGCTGAAGGTGGCGGAGTACTCGGACACGGTGCCAGGCCGTCCTGCAGCCCGCTACACAACAATTTGAGAAGGCATGTGATTATTATACTTCATATATTTGGTTTTGCTTGGAGAGACCGAGAAATTGAGGGATCCCCCGCTATGAGCAGCATGAATCCAACCAGGGAAAGCCAACTGAATGAGAATTCGCGGCGGCGCGCCGCCGCGAAGAAAATTCTTGGTATATACAGCTGTTACTAATGTTTACGAGGGCTCTGCGGCTGTATACTGGGGAAGTCCGTGCCTCAGGAGTGCAACATCGCGGAGGACTGCTTGAGGCACAACGCGAATAAGCGCCCATCCCGGTACAGAGCGGCGGCGTAGCCGCCGCGAAGCTCTCGCAATATCGGGCGGGAAGCTTTGAAATTTTTGTATCAAGTACTGTCTATAGAGCACACACAAACGCGATACATTGTACAATCGCGCGGTCGATGTAGCGCGAACGCGCAAGCTCACAAGCCTTGACGCGCGCCTTCGGCGTGCGCGATGGTCCCCCCTGGGCACCAAATATGGGGCCGCTGCGCGGCCCGTTTCGGGCCCAACAGACCCTTGGAATGACCAATTTGCCCCAGTCCGCACTCCGGAGGTCAACGCGTCGCACCGCAGAAAAAGATTCCGACACGGGGAATCGAACCCCGGGCTATCGCGTGAGAGGCGATAATGTTAGCCACTACACCATATCGGAGTGTCTGTTGGGTCTCCTTAGCCCACATATTACGTAAGCGCACAGGTACTGTACGAAAAGGCCGCCCATTTCAGTCGGGCACTGGTGCGTGTAGCATGTGTGTTTCAAGCTCTTACTACAACTTAGCGTCCATGCGGCCAATATGGTCAGTTCATTCCCCTTGATTCCGCGAGTGAAGTGCTCGACTCTGATATGGTGTTGTCACAGTACCTCTGCTGTGCGAATGTGGCCACCATGGTGGCACGGGCCACGACGATTGCCAATAGACGCTTGCTCTGGCGGCGAACCCCTCACCGTCATACGGGTGTACCTCCCAGCTGAGCAGCTCGCCCGTGGTCGCCCAGGGACGTAATTGGGCTGGCACGCCATTCTCCGAATATTTTCTGTGGCAGCTGTGGAGGACCAAGCTGCGAGTCATAGCGCTCCCAACGTGCGCACTCAGCTTTGCCGTCAGGTGTGATTTGATGGCACAACGCGTCTCGAGCGAAGTGCGGCATCGCCCCAGTCCGCGCATTTGCGGCCCGCACACTCCCACCCTGTCCGTCGTTGCAGCAGAAGGGATTGCCATGGGCGGAGGTGAGCACTCAGATTTTTGGAATCCATGAAGCCGGTGCTGACGACTGCTTTACAACAGGACGTGCCACACGCTTTGGCTGCCCGAGGTCCGAAAAGAAACGGATGGTGGCCAGGACTACTCCTGCTCCCTGCGCTCCCCATGGATCTCTTCTATAAGCTTGGATTTGCCACATCCAAGCTGAACGCATTGCACTGCGCGGACAAAGGTAGCAAGCCGTGCAATGCGTCCTCCTCTCCCTCAATATAACTGCGCAGACCGCCCAGGATGGAGAGGATGTACAAGCTTCCAAGTTTCTATACTCACAAGCGGGTCCTCTCTCGAGCCGCAGCCGTTCTTGTGCATTCAGTTCGTGTCTAGGCGACTGCAGTCCATTCGACGAAATGCCCGCAGACAGGTCGAAGGAGCCGGAGTCGAGCGCACACTGGTGCGACGTCTGCGAGACGAACATCTGCCGAGACTTTGGACGGCATTATAAGTCGCATGGCCGACCGTAAGTCGGTCATTCTGGCTGTTCTCTTTCCTAAGAAACTAACGTCGCCGGACAGGACCATCAAGTGCCCGTATGCAGGTTGCACTCACAAGGGCTTCAACCAGAAGGTGAATTTGGAGGCCCACATTGACCGCGATCAGTAAGTGCCTCCAAGCAGGCTCTATGGATGGCTTGACGTGCTAATCGCTTTGTAGCCTCGCCATACGGAGGCATGTCTGCCCTCACTTCTGGGTGGACGAGTATGGCCAGGTCACTCAATGTGCCGCCAAATTCTACGAGAAGGGCATCCTCATCCGGCACCGTCAACGTTGCCACGGGTACCAGACGAATACGAAGAACCAGGTGTTCGAGGTTCGGTTCAAAGACTCAGCAGCACAGCGGAAGGACAGGCATCTCTATGAGGAAGTTCTGCCGAGAACGGACGTTAAACGGGCAGCTGCGCGCGGTGGACTCCAAGCGGCCACTCCCGCTCTTCCGGTCGCCCATCCAACTCCGAACTCCTCGACTTCGTCCTCCACTCCGCTGCCCCGACTTCAACAGATCGCCTCGGTTTACCCGACAACTCCTCGTTCGACCGCCGCGCCGCAAACGCCTTCCGTGGCTTCCAAATCCTCCGGACACCAATATAGGCCGACGTCCAACTTCGCGGAAATGCTCGGAGCGTCCAGCGCGTTCCTGGCTCCTCAAGCCCTGCAGACGCTCTTTCCCGACTTCCCGCGTTACAACGCGCAGGCGGCACAGGCCTCCCAGCAGAGGGTGCCCCAGACCACATCGTTCTCGCCATATGCCAATGATCCCTTGGCTCTCGGCATGGGCGCGAGTATGAACGGCGGCTTCGCGAACACGCTGGCGTCCGATATGCCCCCACTCATGGACCCGTTGAGCGGCTTGAGTGGCCCATTCTACATCACCGCGCCTTACCCGTCTTCGAGCTCGTCTGCGCGACCGACGTATCCGGTTACCCGCAACGTCCAGGACAACTTCGCGTACAGCTATCCTGGCTTGTAAGCGACCCGAATTCCCGTCCATCCCCTCCCCCTAGCGTGCTTGTCACTCGTCTTCGCGCCTTCGATCTGCGCTACACCCTCTTCACTTTCTCCTAGATGTCTGTCGGGTTATGACCAAAGCGATACCCCTCCAACTAACGAATGCGCGGGTCTCCGGACGATCGATACATCATTCTTATTCGTAATATTCGCCACTTCACACAATCCGTTGAATTGGACTACTTGTCATGCAGGTCAACAAATGTATCCTAGCCCTTGTACATGAGTTCCTCTGTGTCATCGTCTGTATAGTTCGAGGTACCCAGGTAGTAGTAATTAAAGTACGCACCGTTCTAGTAAGACCGCACAATATCGATGGGCGCTTGATGGTTGCTTGGTCAGCAACAGTGCACGGCGCGCCCTGCAGCTGCGCACGGCGGTTGTCCGCTGCATCCTCAGGCTGGACCCATGAGCTTTACCCGTACTTACCTTGACCTGTGCGCAGGCCTATATACGCTGCGGCAGCCTGCCGTAGTCTCTTAGGAGCACTGCGGCAATGCAACATATCACTAGGGACTCTAGTCTGAAGACTACTGTATCTTCGCGCTAAGAACTGCAAACTCATGCGTTCACCCTATCCCTTCATGATCATGAGGGACACTGCAGGAAAGGGATGCCAGTTGAAGCCACAGCTGTCCGTAGAGCTCCAGTACTCTGCCGGCCGCAGTACGAATGCACTCAAGGTGCGTCTAGACGTCTGATGACCGTATTACTTTCTGCAAAAATAGCTGACGGCGCCCAGTTGAAGTAGTAAGTGAACGCTTTCTAGACTTCGTGCAAGGACTACGTCCCCACACGGCACACGCACATTATGGTGAGGGTCATAATGCCATTACGCCACCATCTACTACAGAAGATCACCGAAGCGAGATGACATTGAGCATGGCCACCTGCCCTATGACGTCGCTCTTCTACTACTCTTTGCGGTGAAACACTACGAGCCTCGTTCCGGTAGTAGTGAAGTAGTAAGTTGTATCGCTTCT
>MU278012.1:81588-243339 GCA_022385765.1 Trametes cingulata
TTGAATCAAAACTGTCCAGTTACCTCGCGTCGCTCCACACCCTCAAGCGATTCATGCTTTCCCGCATACAACGTCTGCTATCTGAGTCGTCCGAAGGGATAGGTATATCGGACGCGTCAGATTGAAGATGGGCCCCTGGATACCGCCGCCCTTCAACGAGTTGCGATTGACGCTCTGGGCCTTCCGGCCAGCCAGAGGCGTTTCTGCCGAGCTACCTTCACCGCGCTGCATTTCAGCCTCTCGTGTTGCCTCAGCTTGTGGTGCAACCTCGTGCTCCCGCGCGAGCGCCGCTGCCGTCCTGCGATACGTCTGAGTTCTCCGTGGCACACGAGGCAGTGCGAGCAAGTGAACTGCGGTAGCTGCTCAAGGGCGAGGAAAGCGATGCTGCGGCAATACACGCACAATATAAGTCGATCGTACCGCGACCAAGGTACGTCCCTCCCCAATCCGGTGAACGACTTCTTTCATTTAAGCAGCCCCTCCGCTGCGCATTGCAGGCGGGATGCCGGAATGAGTCGCCTGCTATGCTGCAGGATCTACCGCAGCGCCCCTCTCATATACTTCTTCGTTAGGGACTGCGGTGGGACATTAGCAAGCTTCAAGTCACTATTCCCCAGGTCATCATCCCTCCCCCTCTCTTTTTTGCAATCACCTCTATTGCCGCCAACAGCCACAGCAACGTCCATGTCCGACATCCCTAACCAAGACAGCGCGGTTCCCGGGCGCGGAGGGGGACGTGGTGGGGGACATGGTGGGGGACGCGGTGGGGGACGCGGTGGTGGACGCGGTCACAACTACGGACGCGGGAAGCGCGGCAACGTATATGGGAACCCTCGCCACAGCGGGCAGCAAGGAAACGCGACTCTCGACTCCACCATCACGCAGCCTACTGCGCAAAATGTCTCTTCCCCTGAGCGTGTCAGCGGCGCCGCCGGGGGCGCTGGGAACGGAGCGCCGCAGAGGGGCAGAGGGACTCCGGGACGAGGGGTGAATCGTGGAAGAGGCTGGCGCGGAGGATTCCAAGCCGGGCAGGGTACCTACGACGCCATCGGTTACCTGCCGCCGCCGCCTGGACTGTCCATCCAGACTTCCTACACCAACCCGTGGACGGCTACTCAGCAAAACGACGGCCAGAACGAAGGTCGTGCTCATGGCGGCGGATGGCGCGAAAGTGGGCGTAACAACCCTGCTCACGATGGACGCGGATTTGGAGAAAACCGCGGGACAGGCAGGGGCCGAGGGTGGCGAAACGACAGCTCGCATGCCAATGGCGGACGTTCAAACGACTCGACGCGTTCACCTTCGGTCGACCCGACCACCAACACCTGGGTGGCCTTCGTAGCGCGTGGACGTGGTCGCGGTAATGGAACGGGTGGGCCAGACGGGCGTGGTCGTGGTCGTGGGGGCGGATTTTCTGGGGAGTACCGTGGTCGCGGTCGCGGAATGCCAGGGGAATACCGCGGTCGTGGTCGCGGTCGTGGAGGTAGCGACTTCGGCAATGGCTCTCGTGAGCGCGAGTACAGCTTCCGCGGCAACGGAAGCCACATGCAGGGCGGTCAGCCTGCTTTCGAGGAGCTGCCGCCCCCGCGCGACATCATGCAGGGCTTGCTCGTTCCTGCGCTAGACGAGCTGACACCGCCTGAGGTCCCGCTTCCGGACAAGCCGATTTCAATCACCGGGTTCAAGTGCGTCGCTTCGTACACCTGGCTCAAAGAACGTAACCCCACCATCGTCGTGCCAGGCGAGTGTTCTCTTTCGTGACTTCTGACGATGTGTTTGACGGCTCGCCTCGCAAACAGGGTATGCGCGGGAATGGCGAGATCGTCTTCTCCCCATCAGAGTACGTTTTGACAACGGTATTCGTCTGATCAACGAGAACGGATACCAGATGGGTCGCATGGGCTCCAGGTCCTCCTTTGCGCCTCTGTTCCACGCGGTAGCCGCCATGACCGGCACGTCTGTGGAGAAGCTTGAACGGTCTGCTGAGGATTCGGAGGCGGAAGATGAAACTGTGAAGGGCGTCGTCTGGGCCGATATTGACTTTGTTACGGACCGCAACAACCTCAGGAAACTTGTTCGATGGATACGCGAGTCATACGCAGGCTCGACCTGTGGCGGGAAAGCCGACAGCGTTGGTCGCGCAGAAGAGAAGGACGATGAATCCACCGACACCCCTTCGAAAGACGAGGACGCGAAGGGCGACATGACGACGGACGAGGACGCGAAGACCACCACCTCGACCGAGGAGTGGGACACGCGCAATGACTTCCGTATTGATCTTCACCTCTCGGGCGAGAAGACTATCCTCATGGAGCGATGGGCCGCGTTCGACCGCGAGCGCGTCGTCCCTCCGAAGGGCGGCTGCCGAGACAATTTCATTCAAGAGTCCACCGCTGCCAACCCGGAGTGCGAGAACGGGACCGGGCACTTCCGCATCGTGCAGTATGTGAGTAGTGTCCGCTCAGCCCGTCGATTGTGATGGAGATACTGACGAGTGAGTGCAAATGCTTCTCTGCAGGACCTCGACGGTCTGAAAATGGTCGTCCGCTGGGAGGTCGACGCCTGCATCCCTGTCTCGAACCCACCCATATCCGCGATTGCGTCCTCCAGCTCTTCCGACTACAGCCTGCCTGATCCTCCGCAATCCGTTCCGATCCCGCTCCCCATGCCAGACATCGCGCAGCTTGCACGCTGGGATGACTCTGACTCGGGAGGGGCCGAGGCCTGGGGCGTCTCCGTTCCCGTCGCTACTACCGAAATACCAGGTGCAGACGCTGCGGCGGCTGCGTCCACTACCATAGAGAAAGCACAACCGGAGATGAAGGTCGCTCTCGGTGAGGATATTATGGCGAAGTGGGATGATTCCAAAGACGCTGGGCAAGCTGTCACTTGGGACGTGCCGGCCTCCGATACCAAACCTGCCTGTCCGACCGAGCAACCTGCCGCGGTAGGCGCCACAGATCTCGAGGCTGCTATTGCAGTGTGGGATACCCCCGCTGACGATCCCGTGGCCGCTGCCGCCGCATGGGGCGATCCGGCTCCTCCCCGTGCGACCGAGCAGAACCGCTGGACCGACAACAACGACGCAGCGGCGATGTGGGGTGTCACCTCGAACAACGACCCTGCTGCATGGGGCGTTGAACCTGCGTCGATTGGCGAAGCGGACACCTTCGTACCCGCCGCGGACCTCACGGTCATACGCGGCGGAACTCTGCTGCCTCAGACATCCATCATCGAGCTCGCGACTCGCTCGGCGCAATACGTCAATCTCACGAAAATCGAGGACACGTTTCTTCAACTGTTCCTCACGCAGACTCCGGTGAACTTGCTGGCCGTGCACACTCGCGGCTCCTTCGATCGCATCGAGCGGCAAGAACTGGACTCGCCGGAGTTCGACAAAGTGCGCGAGGACCCTCTCGTGCAGCGCACCCTCAAGCAACTTGTGGCGTTCCTGCGCGAGATTCAGGGCATGCTCAAGGGCAATGTCGCGAAGCTAAGCTTGGTCTGCGAGAAGGGGAAGCTACGTGTGTTCAACCGCGTCGGGGACGATGATCAGCTCGTGGCCGACTTCTCGCGCTTTGGTATCTGAGCTGTACCGTGCACGTCGCCTACCCATGCAACATACTAACTATAACACATCGTCCTCGCAAGTCCCACCATGCAGGTTTCTTGTCCTTGTGCTCCGTCCCCGCGTCCCACCTTTTCTTATGCAGCATTTTGGAGTAGCGCAGATCTGAATGTACCGTCGACCATGACAATGCTTGTCAGCAGTCTTCACATACCATCCTCCGACGTCCAATGTGACATGTGTACCCAATGTCTCGAGCGAGTTGTTTTCTAGTATAACGCAGTACATCATCGTCATGCGCAGGGAAGAGTTATGCTTGGCTGGTGCCTACCTCTCAGCCATCGCCTGGACAGTTTAGAGGGCCTGCCATGGCGGTGACACTGAAATCCACTATGTGGACAGTGCATACACGTACAAAGGATTTACACGATGGTATAGTACAAATATCGGAGGGCCGGGATGTTGCGAGACGTGCCGGCGAGGTTCAGAGTAGTATACACAGTTGATCCACCGAATGCAGTACGCTATAGTACAGATAAGAACACGTCGGTTGTCTATGATGGGGTAGGGAATGCTACGTGATCCTCAACCTCTCGCCCAAAGTCTGGCCTAGTTCCTGACCGTGCTGGAACAGGAACTCTGAGCAGCCCACTATCGCCACGCTCTCCATGGTATCGCTCCTGCCCTCTTCCGCGGCCCGATCCGTGAACCTGACGCGCTCCTGCAGCACCTCGACGAGGGCATCCCCGGACACCCGCTGGCAGTGCCATATCGCGAGCTTCGTCAGACTCGGCAGGCGCACCGCCCACGAGCCGCGCGGGTCGTCCGCCTCCTTGAGGTTCGCGAGCCCGAACGCGAGCCACCGCTTGCGGTATGGGGCGAGCATGCCGACGACGCGGTCGGACATGTCCGAGCCGACGATGCGGAACTCGCGCAGGCGGTCGAGGCGGTCGAAGCACCAGCGGAAGTCCTTGGTGCGCATGTCCGCGTAGTCCATGTGCAGGACTTGCAGCGGAGGGCGGCTCCGCTTGAGCAGCGCGCGCAGGCCCATCCCGGTGGCGTGGTCGCTCCAGGGCGACTGTGAGAAGTCGTGTGCCTCGTCGTCGCTCTCGCCCTCCTCTGGAGGATATTGTGCGGCGACGTAGGGGTCCGTCCGAAGCTCGAAGTCGACGTTCGTGTGCTCGAGGTAGAGCTCCTCGAGGGCCGGTGCGTCGAGATGCGAGAGGATGGCGCGCACGGAGCACGTACTCCGGAGGAGCAGGATCCGAAGCTTCGGAAGGCGGACTGGGAACAGGAACCCGGCGAGGATGGGCTCGCCTTCCTGTGGCCACCCAGCAAAGTGGAGAGTTTCGAGCAAGGGCGTGCACCGGAGGAAGTTGAGCATCCGCACGACATCGGTCGTGACGTCCAGGGAGAACTCCGTGATGCACAAAGACGCGACGGGGATGGGCTTCATCACTGTGGCGAGCGGAAGAGCATACACCGATAAATGCATGGACAGCTCCGGTGGTCCATCGGAGGGCTCTTGGACGCGGAATATGCTCGAGGGCGGCCGGTCGTCCGAGGCGTCAGAGTCCGCATTGAGCCCGAGCGCACTGATGGCGGACACGCCCTTGACGAGGATGTTGAGCTCGTCGACGAGGCAATCTCGCCCGCGGTCAAACTCGTGCCTCGAGAGATCAAACTCCTCCTCGTGTGCCCCCGAGATAGTGCACCTGCGCCACCGCCGCATCTGCGAGAGGACGGGGGAGAGCAGGGGCAGGATCATGTCGATCGTCTGCGTCTCGACGCGCACATCGAACGGCAGCGGGTCCGACTTGTAGATCCACCACGCGGCCTGGTCGTGCGAGATGGATACAGGGTGGTGTTCGTACAGATAGATGCGCTGCCAGATGCGAGGAGAGAGGTAAGTGACGTCGCGCCAGTAGCGACATACTTGGCCGAGGAGCACAGGGGTGAGTTCGTCAGAAGGAGCATCAGAACACGAGACGAAGATGTGGATGAGCAGCTCCGGCGGAAGGCGGCAGATGGGAGGAATCTGCAGGGCACGAGCCGGGGCCATCGCGGTCATTGTCGTCGTCGTCGTCGTTGCCCACGACGAAGTCGGAGGTAAGGCGCGCTTGCGAGGGTCCCCGTGGCAAATATGGCAACTCACGGCACCAGACGCGTCCTCAGTCGCCTAAAACGTCCGCCTCGCACGCGCTGCTCACTCTCTTCCTCCACGCAGGCGACACCGAGCACGACGAGCAGCATACGTTCAGCAAAATCCAGAGAATCAAGCACGGAAACGCATGGCATTGGGCGGGAGACATGGCGGGGGGAGGCAAAGAGCGCCGGCGAGCGTCCCGTTATGGGATGCTGACTAAGCACAGAACTGCACAGAACTGGCTGCTGGCCTTGAACTCAATTTTCCCGTTCCCGCCTTCACATACCACCGCCGCCGCCAACGACGCGCCCGCCGCACTCCCGCCCGTCCTCCTCAAGGTAACTCTCGTTTTCCCTCGACTCTCAAAATGCCGGGCGTACGTGACATCAGGTGCGTCCGTCCCGAAGTTATGGAGGAATTTATGGGGACTGACCGGCTGGCGGTACTGGTCATGTAGCGCGGAGGCTTTCATCTCTGCATACGCATCCCACCTCAAGCGTTCGGGCAAGCTCGAGGTGCCCACCTGGGTCGACATCGTCAAGACCGGCTCTTTCAAGGAGCTTGCGCCCTATGACCCCGACTGGTACTACGTCCGCGCAGGTCCGTATCCATCCCTGAACCCCTCCCCAAATGCACCCATGTCCTGACCTCTCCCGCGTCCCTCTTCCCCCCTTCCCACTTCCCCTGCCCTGCCCCGCCGCCCGTCACGTAAACCAAAACAGCCGCGATCGCGCGACACATCTACCTCCGGAAAGACGTCGGCATCGGCGCGCTGACGAAGCTGCACGGCGGGCGCAACCGCCGCGGGAACCGCCCGTCGCACCACGCGGACTGCTCCGCGTCCGTGCAGCGCAAGATCTGCCAGTCGCTCGAGAAGATCGGCGTGCTCGAGCAGACCGAGAACGGCGGCCGCCGCATCAGCCAGGACGGCCAGCGCGACCTCGACCGCATCGCGACCGCCGTCGTCGAGGCCGCGCGCGAGGCCGAGGAGGAGGAGGAGGAGGAGGAGGAGGAGGAGGCCGAGGACGAGGAGTAGATGTTGTGCGCCGAGTCCCCATCTGCCGCTGCCGCCGCCCCCGCTATAGGCTGGTGATCGCGCGCGCTCGGACCGTCGGCGGGCGAGGGTATGCTCCCACCCTTTTTCGTGTTGTATGATTCGTCTTCCGCACTCTCCCCCCATCTGCCCGCAACCCGCACGGCGAACCGACACGAGCGATCACGACGCATGCTACATGCCGTCCAAAATCCTAGGCAGTACACTGTATCTCATCCATGGCATTTTTTCTCTGGTGCTATCATGAAGACGGCCTGCGGTCTGTGTTTTGTCCAGGGGTCATGAAAACGGTGGTAGCTCAGAATTTCCCCGGTATCTCTGGTACTTTGTGACGCGTGATGTCGCTCATTCAACTGCTCTTCGTGCTGAGTTTGAGGTGGCATATTCCAAGGATTCATTGAAGTCAGCCCTGTGATTGCGAACACTACGGGCGAAATCACCGGCACCGCTCACTCAATCTGAACGAAGCTCAACAGACATCCTCAGCACACATCACAACAGAGATTCTTCAAGACCATTAATTGCTCTCTCTAACCTATAAACCGAGAGGGGGACAGTCTATCTCATCGACGCCATACAAGCGCATCGCCCGCTGCGCTCGCACATCCCAACACCCAACGCATCCAACATCGACGCGCGCGCGGCGTTTCATCTATGCACTGCGGGCGATCCAGTCGTGATCGTGAAACGAGCGACAGCACCGCGCGCCGCGATGCTGTACGTCGGCTAGGATGGCAGCGCGCGACACGCGGGCGAGGTCCGGCTCCAAGCCGGATTTTGTCTATAGCGCCGGAGTGGGGAACGTGCGTGCGGGTATGTGGTGTATATGCGTAGGGTGGTTGGCATGTAAAGGCGTGTCTGGGAAACGGGCGGGAGGACGAGGGGAGAGGGACATATGCGGTATGCGGGAGACGTGAGCGACGCCGTAGGGGACACGGCACCGCCGAGCGAGAGTGGACATGGCATGGTACAAGATACAAGAACAAGGACGAACGCAGGCCGACAAGAGTCGCCTACGCGTCCTTGTCGACGATCTCGATACCCGAGTCGCTCGCCGTGTTGTCGTTGAACACCGGCTTCGTCGCCGCGAGCCCGTACGCGTTCTTGTAGAACACGATGTCGCCCTCGTCCTCGACGAATTTGCACTCCCGGAACACGCGGTACACCTCCGCCCAGCCGCCCGGCCGGCCCTGGAGCGTGATCCCGTTCTGCGCGAGCCGCTTCCGCAGCGCATCCGTCGCCTCCCACGCGTGGTAGTGCGGGATCTTGCTCGAGACGTGGTGCGCGACATGCGTCTCAGAGATGCCGTGCGTGGCGAAGGCGCCGAGCCAGCCCATGAAGCTGCCGAGGTCGCCGAGCAGGCTGCGGTCGAGCGTCGCGAGAGCGCCGCGCGGGAACGTGAACTCGGAGGCACGGTAGTGGGGCAGGATGGGGTCGGTGTGCTGGAGGAACGTGATCAGGACAAGCCAGTGGTTGACCCTGGTATGGCGCTGTCAGCGACAGTTCTGTCCAACTCAAAGCAGCAGGACATACCAGAGGTAGGGGACGAGATAGACGCGGAAAACCTCGAAGAAGCCCCACTGAGAGATCGACATGACGATAGCGGCAAGCCAGAGCATAATTCCGACGTTGGAGATGATGATCTGGTTGCGCTGGTCGGGACGGAACATGACGGCCGTAGGAGTGAAGTCTGAACGGGCCTCTGAGCACTGAGCTTCGGCGCGAGATATGTTGGCGACTTACGGTTCGTGTCCTTGGGGTACCTGGGTTGGCCGGACGCGTTGAAGAGCAGGTAAGCAGGCCAGCCACCGATCTGCAGGCGTCCATGATTAGCATGATCAACTCTGTCCCGATATGGCGCAGGTGCTTACGAGGTAACGAGCAGAGCCGTAAATCGCGCCAATGGGAGAGTCGCCGAGGGCCTCCCAGAGCTCGCGCTTGACCTCCTCGGTGACGCTGGAGCCGGCAAGGTCTTCCTTGGAGGGGTCGAATGCCGGCAGACCAAGCTCAGAACGGGTCTTGGGGACGAAGACCTGGTCTTGCGTCATGTGGCCAGTGGAAGCATGGTGCTTCGCATGAGTGATGCGCCACGCGTGATAAGGTACACCAAGGCTACGCGTTGAATACCAGCGTGTCCAAAGAATCGAAGGAGCGGGGGCCAGATATTCACATGTTAGACACGTCTAATTTTGCGGAAAAGGAAGGTGTATGCGCGGCAGCGCGGGACTTACGCGGAGTGGAGGACCCAACCGACGGCGTTGTTGATCGTCTTGGATTCGGAGAATGCCTGGTGGCCGCACTCGTGGGCGATAACCCAGAGGCCGGTGGCGAAAAGGCCGACAAAGAAGGAGTACAGCGCCCAGAGAGCGAAGCGCGCAGCAGGGTAGAGGTACGCGTTCGGGAGGGCGATGTTCTCCGGGGTGATGAGCGCGTCGAGGAAGCGGGTAGCCTTGTAGATGGCGCCGATGATCGCGACGTCCATGACACTGGCGAGAAAAGGGGGTTTAGAAGCGTGGACGCGAGAGAAAACGCGCTTTACACGTACACGTAGGACGCGGACCTGAGCGCGGACCGCTTATGGCAATGGGCACTTCATTGAGGCATTCCCCGTCAGCAACCGAGCGGTGCCAGGGCAGAGATAGGCTGGCGACTCACGGGATGGCCGAAAGCAGGTCCTTGATGGTGAGGTCCGGGATGACGACCGGCTTGAGCTCGACGGTGGTCCTTTCGGACTGCGACTTGGTCGACATTTTCGCGCAGCGGCGGTTTTTCCGAGGGACAGGAAAAGAGAGCGACGAGGAGAAACCGAGAGGAAACGGGACGTCTATGGGTGGCCTTGGCCGTCTAACGGATCTCTATGGCGGGGGCGGGGAGGGGGGAGGAAAGAGAGGCGGGGGCAGCAAATGAAAGGAAGCGGTTTTTATTGGGGGGAGCGGTTAGGCGCGGAGTTTCCCGGGCGCGAGGGGGGAGTGGTTTGGCGGGCACGATCGCGTTCGGTTGGGGAAAGAAAGAGGCGCGCCATCGCACTCCCTCTCTTTCATCACCCCCGCTTTCGGTCACTCGCACTCGCACTCGCACTCGCTCTCGCTCTCGACGCCGTCTAGGGCATCCTCCAGCCCTTCTAGGCCGCCCCGTGCATGCACTCCCTCGGTCCGAGCCCAGTTCGCGACGTAACGAGCCCGCGAGGCGAGCTCTGGGGTGCGCGTATCCAGCGGAGATGCACCGCACAGCGTCTACAGCCGGCACTCTTCCATGCTCTCCCCTTCGCGCCCGTCGCTCACATGTCCCCGCCGCCCGTCCGTCCGGCGTCCAGGATGCCAAAGTCCGGTACCATCGCAGCTGTCCGCTGGCGCTTGCACGGCGCACGCCAACTGCTCGCGTCCGACTCCTCCGGTCGAATTATATCGCCGCCAAGCGCACCGGGGCGCAGATGGCGTATGTGGCAGGCTGAGGCGGAGCGCGGGGCCCCGACGCGCGAACGCGCCTCTCGTCCCCCACAGTGGATCCCTTTCCGCCCTGCCCCGGCATCAGCGCATCATCCTCTGTTCGTACAGGTACCTCCCTAAGTCCTTTCGCTCTTCAGTTCCTTCTCCCGAACTACCCCGCGGCCGCGCTACGCGCAACGTACGAGCTAGACCGGTACGTACGGGGGGCTGGGTTTGGAGAAGGTACAGTATCTACCATCAACCGGAGACAGCTATGTATCTCGTTTCATGTAGTGGATATTGGCAAATGCATCGTTCCAGTCGCACCGCCTGCGCATCCAGACCCCAGCGTATGCTCGCTCTAGCGCTCAACATGCCTTGTACATGCCAACAAAGACTTCAAGCTGCCTGTCGCGTCTACGCCCTACGGCTTCTAGGGCTTGGCTTCCCTGCTAACAGTGCCTCGAGGACGTCAGCAGGCATGAGTGCCACTCGAGAAGCATCTTCTTTGCTCAGTCCGCCTCCTACTAGGGCTGCTCAATTCTGGTCGGTCGGTCGTTCGTTCGCTCTCTCGTTCGCTGCACCACCGCAAGCGACGCTAGCCGGAAAACGCTAATCAGCCTAACCCTAGCAAACCCTAGCTAAGGCAACTTTGGAGGTATCCTGTTCCTTCACCGCGATTCCATGGCGACTTCCAACGGTGAGACGTAGGAAAGGGTCCTATGGCCCTCAGGTGGGACCCTGCACCACCTCTCTTTTTTTCTGTGTACAGAGCTCGTGTCTGTTACATGCTGGGTGCAACATGCTGGCGGGGGAATGGGTCTAATTACCATATATGGTACATTCGCGGGCAGGTTATTGCGATTTCTCAGCCCGTCGGCTAGTTTCACGTCCCTCCCATCAACGCCCAGGCACGCCTGCTGCAACGAACGAAAGAGCGAACGAACGAACGACCGACCAGAATTGAGCAGCCCTACTATCCCTACCGCCACTGCTCGAGCACATCGCATCCGCGCCACCTGTGAAAGTACTTGAACATTGTATCACGTCTACTGTATGCCGCGTACGCGCAGAATCATACGATACGCATAAAGGGCCCTGAAAGAAGCCCCAGTCGAGATGAATTGCCTCCGAGGTCATTCGTGCCTCGCGTACGCAGACGCCCACAGGCCCTTGGTCTTCTCGTGTAAATCTCAGACTCGGCTGCGGACACCAACGAAGAGATGAGTGCGACATATACAACAAGAGACGAGAATTGAACACAACTATACAGTACTATATACCACAGCAACGTCGACAGATCGATAGAACAAACCGCATCTAGTCCATGAATATCTTACACCCCCGCTCCCCCCTAGGCCTCCCACTACACCGCAAGCGCCTCCAACCTCCCCGCCAGCCCCGCCAAGAACCCGAACGCGTCCTTCGTCACCGTCCTCCCACTGCTCCTGTTAATCACCGCGCCAAACTCAACGACCAGCGCAGCCAACTCCTCCCTGCTCCCCGCCTTCCGCACGTCCTGCCCCAGCCGCCACAGCTTGTTCAGCTTCCCCTGCCTTGTCTCCCGCGGGCTCGCCCCCTCCGCGCCCTGGCTCTGCCCGTCCTCAGACGCGATGCTCGCGCGCGACCGCCCCGTGCGCAGCGGCGCCGCCTTGGTACCGAAGTTGTTGTTGTGCGGGTCGGCGAGCTGCGCACGGAGCGCGTCGAGCACCGCGAAGCCCTCCTTCGTGAGCATGCGCGACCGGTTCTCCTCCATCGCCTGCACGAACTCGCGCACGAGCCTTGCCAGCGCCTTCCCGTCGCCCTTCGCCCCGGGCACCGCGCGCGCGATCTGCGCCAGGCGCACGGCCTTGGGTAAGCGTCCCCCCGCCGTCGCACGGGCGCGCACCCCGCCTCGCGCATGGGCGTTCTCATCGCGCGGCTGTTGATGTGCGCCCTCCGAGTCGGAGTCGTCGCTGACGAGGTTGATGACCTCGACCTCTTTGGGCTTGCTCGCTTTCGGGGAGGGTTTCTTGGGCTTCGCCGCGGCGGCGGGCTTTTTCTGGGCGGCGTCCTTGTCTTTGGGCGGGGTGTTGGCGTCGCGGTTGACGAGGTTGTCGCGCACGGCGAGGACGGGCCGCTCGCCGAGCTGCATGTTCGCGATGCCGTTGAGCACGCCCTCGAGCTCGCCAGAGTCTTTCCGGGGTGGTGCGGCCTGTGCGCGCACCGTCGGCTGCAAAAGAATAACCGTTAGTCAATTGAAACAAGCTCGCGTGCTAACGTGAGTGAGCGTACCTCAGGGTTCGGCGGCGGCCAGACGAACGCGGGGTCGCCGGGGAAGCCATGCTCCTCCGCAAGCTCCCTGAACTCGTCGATCCACCTTGCGTAGTCCGGGCACTCCGCGAACTGGAGCCGGCGACAGTAGCGCAGGAACTCCTCGAACGGCGGCGGGAGGCCGCGGCAGAGGTCCTCGGGGAGCGCGGTGCGCTTCTCGTACATGAGCCGCTGGTGCGCCTCGTCCGTCTTCGGCACGCCGTTGCGCGTCCAGTGCAGCCCGCCCGGCGTGAGCATGTGGATCAGCATGAGCGCGACCGCTTCCATGTCGTCTCTACGTGACGGCACTTCATCCCGTGTGAGATGTTAGGTGGAAGCAGGGAGTGAGGGGAGAGGGAGAGGGAGCGCACCTTGGCCGCGGCAGTGCACGCGCACGGAGGAGAACCAGTAGTTGCCGATGAAGTCGCGCGGCGCCTTGCTGTCGGGGATGTGGCGGCGCGTGCGCTGGTCGATGTAGAACTTGGAGAAGCCGAAGTCGATCATGTAGATCGTCGTGTTGTGCGGCGGGAGGCCGAGCACGCAGTTGCCCAGCTGGATGTCGCGGTGGAGCACCCCGCGCGTGTGCATGAACTCCAGCCTGGAGATCTTTCGAACGGCAGTGCGTCAACATCCTTCTCACTTCTCACACACGCAAGAGTAAATGGGTGGAACGTCAAAATTCGGCCGGGCGCGTGCGGAAGCGAAGTAAAAAGTGATATGGAGAGGTGGCTTACCACTTGTTGCGCGACGCAGCAGACGCTGCGCAGGTCCCACACGTCGGTCGTCTTCATTCGGTGGAGGCTGTCTAGACTGGTTCCCAAGAGGTCGATAGCGAGGTAGTCCCATTTGCCCTCGACGCCCGAGCCCCAGAGAGTGGGCATGCCCACGCCGCCCTGCAGCGCGGGGTAGAAGCTGCGCTCATACTTGTTCGTGGGACACGGCTCGTTCACTGGTTGTAGTTTGAGCGCGACCCATTGGTTGGTGTGGACGTGTCTGGCGCAGAAGATGGCGCCTGTGCACGGATGCACACAAGTTGAGTTCCGGTGGGTAGGGAGTGCTGGTACTTGAAGACTCACCAGAGAAACCGGCACCGAGTTTCTGGTGCAGCTCGTAGTTGCCGATGTAGCGTGGATAGTGGACTTGTCTCTGTTGAGCCATATCGCAGGTGGCTTCGCTGTCGATGATAGTCTGGTGGCCGAGCGTATACTCGTGGATGTATGACCGTCTAGGCGGTTCGTTATGCGCCGTTCTGCGGCGGAGGCAGTTGTGCCAGCGTGTGTGCTGGGTAGCGTGTAATGAGGGGTACCGCTCGCGATGGTATGCAGGGATGGAGGGAGGCGGCAGAGAGTGAGACGGGTGTGCTGGATGGCGCCGGTTCGACACGCCTCGCGTCCAAGTCCAACATGAGTGTGCACGGTCACGTGTTCGTCGCGTTTTGCTCGCGTGGCTCTCGCGTGGGCCGGCGCCCCCTGCGCGCGTCGACTGTCCCTCAAGCCCTCCAGCGGCACTTCGCTGCGTTCCACAGCGTAACCTCCTCTGAAATGAGCTCATCTGAACTTCTCGCTTTACCGCAGTGACGATATTCGGCCACTCTGAAACTCCCTGAGACAAGAATGGGTAATGATAGTGACTGCTGTGGACTGCGAATGGAAAATGGCTAGGTATCTACCTCACGAGGACGAACCTGGCAGTCAATCGTACTGACTGTACCCACAGGAAACTCATACCTCGGACCATTGCCTGAAATTCGAGTACGCGGCGCGATTCAACAGGTCATCTGAAAGCGCCAACGGCTTCACTGAATCGGTGCAACCGCGCCCGCAAGCAATGGCGTTGTGGCTGCCTAATCTCGCGACCACCTCTCTTTCTCCGCTGGACGAGCCGGCACGGCATCGACTCAGTTGCCGCGCAGCAACTCGTGCGGTCTGCCCAGCAGCGCCACCACCCAATGCGGTGTACCCAGGTTCAGAGTGCTCGACAAGGCTTCCCAATCGACCTCTGAGGCGAGAAGCACCAAACCTCTCATTTCCGCCTGCTTCGCGAACGAGCACGTATGCGATACATCGACACATTCCTCATATCCCCCTGCCCCAAATCGAGAGAACCACACCACTCGTCCACCTCGCCGATGCGCGCTCCGGCCTCCTCCCTGTGTCCCCGCGTGGGGCCAATGCGCCGAGTCTATATACCCCAGCTCATCCCCGCGCACTGAGCGTGGGCCCATACATCCACGGAAACAGCATCCCCATGATCTCGACGCCCGGCCGCACGTCACGGCAACGGCGCATCGCCCGGCTACGCTGCAGCGCTGCACTCGGGGTGCGCATTGCCGTGCGTATAAGCTTCTGGCCCCCCGGATCACTGCGCTGCAGAGTGCTTGCTGCCGAAGAGGGGGCATATAGGTCGGCGTAGGAGAGAAGCACTGAGCACGCGCGACGCTGACTGGTTGCACCCCTCCCAGCTATTCTCTCCGGGGCTTGTGTAGAGAGGGTCGCCTCGAAGCCTCGAAATGTTGCGCGTCTACTCTGTGGCCCTGGGTCTGGCACTTGTTGTCACTCCGACTGTCTGCCAACAGATCTTCGATGTGGTACGTCCTTGAGTGTTATTCGTATCAAAGCAACGGCTGAGCGAAAGAGCAGTGGACTACGACTTGGGACCGCTCCCAGCTCCTGACATACAAGAACCTCTCGCCAAATCCAGTCAACTTCGTCTCTCCAGGTCCCGCAGGACAGGCCGACATAACAGTGAACGACGGGACAGTCTTCCAGAATATGGTCGGCTTCGGCGCGAGCCTCAGTGAGCGCTCCCTTTAGACTCCCCCGAAACGCAAATACAGAGATGGCGCTCGTCTTGCCCAGCTGACGCTTCTGCGCAAATCCTGAGCAACCTGAAGGTACGTGCTCGCATCACGCTCTCGAACAGTTCTCCGGTGCCGAGCGGAGGAAACTTATCTCTGATACTGTATGTTCGTACTAACCCCGCCCGCAGAGCAAGAACTCCGGGAACTACTGGTCACTGCTGGACACGTTGTTCGATCGTGAGCGTTCCGTCTCTCTTATCACAGCACGCCGAGTGAGCGTTCTGACCGCCCCGACCGTCCGACCGTGCATGCGCGATGCTGTGGTTCTAGCTACTGATGGTGCAAACGCCGCTGGCCTGAGCTACCTGCGGGTGCCCCTCGGCGCGTCCGATTTCTCCGCGAGCGGTAAGTTGTTTATGGTTTGAATCGTGCACAATAACGTGCGCGCGTAGAGAGGCTGCCGGTAGAGGGTGGGACACTGATGTCGTCTCCTTGCCCATGCGCGCAGTATACAGCTTCGATGACGTCGTGGGCGACACGACGCTGAAGAGCTTCAACATCAACAACGCGCCTGCGTACTTGTTCTCGGTCATCGAGGATATTCAGAGTATCAATCCGTATTTGAAGATACACGTCTTGCCGTGGTCGCCAGTAGGTATTTCTGCTCTGTACATGACGAGAAAATCATACAATGAGTAAAGCTGATGTCGAGACTAGCCGGGATGGATGAAGGACAGCGGGACGATGAACGGCGGCAACTTCAACTCAGCATACGTGAACACCTGTGAGTATGGCGATCCTTTCTCCAAGCATGCGTTACCACACTCGATCGCCCTACCGACGCGTGTAATTGCCCTCTGCAGACGCGAACTATCTCCTCAAGTGCCTCCAAGGCTTCCAGAGCAAAGGCATCACCGCATACGCCATCGGCATTCAGGTCTGTCCTCGTCCTCCCTCTCGCTCCCATTTTCTCTTCTGATCCCCGTTTCCATCGCCCCATACTGATACTCTACTCCAGAACGAACCGGAGAACAGCGACCCGACATACCCCTCGTGCGCAATGACCGCAGCCCAGGAGGCGCAGGTCGGCACAGCCCTACGCAAGCTCATGGATGCGAACGGGTTCGCGGGCGTGCGTGTTATCGGGTACGAGCATAACTGGGTGGACGCGGCGGGGAACCCTGTCCAGCTAGTGAGAGGCCTTCCCTACTCTCTGTAGATGGAAGGTCACGTACTGTCGGCAGATGCAAGACGCGCAGAAGGCATTCGCTGGCGTGGCTTTCCACTGCTATTCAGGCGACCCGACGCAACAGGACGCGTTCCACAACGCGTTCCCGAGCAAGGAGATATACTTCACGGAATGCACTGGGAGCTACAACAGCGATTGGTGGGGCGACATCCAGGTGAAACTCTTCTTCCTCCGTCCCTTTCTGGAGCGCGAGCCTAACTAGCATCTACACAGTGGTACATGGCCAACCTGTGAGTCGATTGAAGACCCAGCGTCGACGGGGGAGGCTGAGCGATCTGACGTTGCCTCAGCTTCATCGGCTCGGTGAACCACGCCTCCATGAACGTATTGATGTGGAACCTCGCTCTGGACGGGAACGGCAAGCCTCAGCTGCCCGGCGCGAATAGCTGTCCGAACGCGCCTTGTCGCCCTGTCGCCACGGTCAACAGCGACGGAAGCTACAGCCTGAACCAGGAATGTGAGCGGAACATTCCTCTCCGTGCGCGGGAGACTGGTTTGGTGCTCACAGATGTGCATAGTCTACGCGATGGCACAGGCCAGCAAGGCCGTCCTGCCGCGGGACAGGAACGGGCCCTTCGGCCAGCGCATGGGCGTCTCCCTCAGCGGGAACCTATCAGGGTCAATTTTTGCAACTGGTTTCGTGACTGGGCGTGTCAGCGCGTCGGACTACCGGCGGTATAGCCTTGTAGTCTTGAACTGGTACGTTGCCGCCCATCTTCCTCCTGGACCATCAGCTGCATGTGTGTGAGTAGGGACGACAACCAGGGTGGAACGTGGAACCCGACCCCTATCAAGGCGACCATTGAGTTCCGTGGTATGCAGGCGACGTATACCTTTACTGTGGGCGTAACGACGCTGTGGTGGTACGCGCCCTAGTAGGGCTGCGAGAACGGGCGCGGCGGCCGGGGCTCACATGTCCAGGTCGACCTGATGTTTGGTAGAGTGCGTATATCTAGACCATGCAGCGCTTGTCTTATTTTATCAATGGCTATTTCAGTGCGTTTAAAGCTGAGGTTTGTGCTCGAAATAGTCCGCAGTCGGCTTGCTGAGGGCGAGTGGACGTGGACACTGGACGCGTCTGCGCAAGGGTTATGCACTACGCGGTCACGTGTGCATAGCGTGGGTTTCGCGTGGCCGTTTCCTTCTCTTGCTTTCTCTCTTGCCTCAACCTCCTGGGTCTGCTTGAGCACCTCTTGAACTCTGCACAAGACATACAACATCCCGGATGTATATATGGGCGTCTCGGTGGGTATACGGTGCTTTGCTGTGCCGGAATTGTTGCTCTCTCCAAGCTCTTCGCGCAGAAATCTCTCATGACGTTCTTCTAGCCAATCCGTGGCAGAATTGATCTCGACCTCGCGTGCAGCCGCAGGGATCTTCACAGGTGTCGTCACTTCGAACAGACTTCCTCCACTCTCCGCACGCGGCCGCTGTCTGGGAATGTGAGCTTGGTTGTGTGATATGTCCTGGACTGGTCGGAACAGCTGACAACGCGGCTGCATTCTGCCCCGTTTGTCGACCTCTGCGAATGCGCTCCTGACGACCATCACATCGACGCCGAACCTTCGCTCCCTTCTCACCTGGCCTGTGAGCTGCGCACGCTGCTTTGGCTCTCTGACGCACCACCTCCGAGTTCTGTCCCTCGCGCCGCGTCCCTGGGCGGTCCTCACGGGCTGGGCAATTGTCAAGCGACCGCAGTCACTTGACGACCCTTCTCCGCCCTCGCCCATGCGCCGCGGGTCCGTCTGAGTTGTGTCGCGATCCTATCAGCCTGAACCATCGCGCGCCGCACCGCGCCTGCGTATCGCCCTGCCCGTCCGCCCAACTGCCTATGATTAGACAGCTTCCTCGCCCGTCTTTTGTCAAGGTGCAGGCACCAGCCCCGTTCCGGCCACTCGCCAGGCGTGCTTCGCCCTGGCCTGTCTCCGGGATATCGGTACATCGCAGACGCACGCGCTGAGTGCGAATTGCGTATGTTTCTGCCTCCCATGGTCGCCTGCTTCTGCTCGGCCTCCGAGGGTGCTCGCGCTCGGAGGGTTCGCAGCTGGGCGTCGTCGGTGCGCGACGGCAGGCCGCCTAGGACCCTTGTCGCGCGGAACATGTTGCGTATGGGGTTCCGTTCTCATGACTGCGGCGAGGGCTCGTATTCGGAGATGAACACGGTACTATATATGATCCTCCGACGCCGCGCCACAATGCAGTTCGCCCCACTCCCGAACAAGCGTCGTCCTCTGTTCTGTCCTTGGTTCCGGGTCTCTCCTCCCTCTCGTTCCAGCCACCATGATCGTCCGCGCCTCCGTCCTGGCTGGTCTTGCCCTCACGGTCGTGCCTGCGTTCGGACAGCAGATATACGACATCGTATGTACTCACGTCGTTCGAACTTATGACCTCACGCGACGTCGGACGATTAGTGGGCTACGACCTGGGACCGTGCACAACTCTTCACATACACGAACCTATCCCCAAACCCGATCAACTTTGGCTCTCCAGGCGCAATAGGCCAAGCAGACATCACTATCAACGATGAGACCCTCGCCCAGAGCATGGTGGGCTACGGGGCCACGCTCAGTACGTGCCCTCTCTCGCACGCGCAACTCTCCGTTCCGTGGGTCTGTAGCGCTGACGCCCGCACGCGTGCCAATCGCAGCTGATTCCTCCGCGCTCATCCTGAACAACCTCAAGGTGAGCATCCACCCCCGAGCTTCTCCTCTCGGTAGTCTGTCAGATGACGCGCGGTTCTGATGCGACACATCGCCCGCTGCGCACGCGCGTGCGCATGACAGAACCAGAACTCGGCCAACTACTGGTCCATCCTGAACACGCTCTTCGACCGTAAGGTTTCCCGCTTAGCCTAACGCGTCGCAGAGTTCGACACGGAGCGTACTCACGCATTTATTTGGTTTGGACGCGCAGCGACGGACGGCGCGGACGCTGCTGGGCTCAGCTATCTCCGCGTGCCACTCGGCGCGTCCGACTTCTCGGCGAATGGTCGGTGTCGCATCGCGCCAGCAGTCGAACAAGGTTGGCTGACGACGGTGGCGCGCATGCACGACAGTGTACAGCTTCGACGACGTATCCGGGGACACGACGCTCGCGAGCTTCAACATCAACAACGCGCCTTCGTATCTGTTCTCCGTTATTAATGACATCAGGGGGATCAACCCCTACCTCAAGATTCACATCCTACCGTGGTCGCCGGTGAGTTCCGTGGCAGCATGATCATTGCGGAGGGTATGGTGTTACTCACGATGACGCGTGCGAGCAGCCTGGATGGATGAAAGACAGCGGCACGATGAAGGGAGGGAACTTCCTCTCACAGTACACGAGCGTCTGTGCGTGCATGTTCCCGCGACGCGTCCCCGCAACACAGCATCTGATATGCCCGCATAGACGCGAACTATCTCCTCAAATGCCTGCAAGGCTTCCAAAGCCATGGAATCTCCGTATATGCAATTGGCATCCAGGTACGTCTTCTGGTTGACGCATCATTAGTAACTGAACAACATGATGCACGATGTAGAACGAACCTGAGAACAGCGACTCGAGCTATCCTACATGCAAGATCAGCGCGAGCCAGGAGGCGCAGATCGGGACTGCCCTTCGGACGCTCATGAACGCGAACGGCTTCTCCGGCGTGCGCATCGTGGGCTACGACCACAACTGGAACGACGCCGCGGGATACCCTGTACAGCTGGTGCGTCAGCCACCTCCGTCATCGCACAGCATGAGCAAACGCGAAGGGTACGAACACTGACTATCGTGATGCCCTCAATTTGACAGATGGACGACGCGTCGAGCGCGTTCTCCGGCGTCGCATTCCATTGCTACTCCGGCAACTTCACGCAGCAGGACTCGTTCCACAACGCGTTCCCGAGCAAAGAAGTATACTTCACCGAGTGCACGGGCGAGTACGGCTCCGACTGGTGGACCGACATCAAGGTACGCCTTTCTTCGTCTGCCCTTGCTTCGACGGCGCGGATCCTGACCGAGAATGCGCCTTCTAGTGGTACATGGAGAACATGTGAGTCTAGACCGACGTGAGCGAACTTGTGGGTCCACTGAACGTAATGGATCGCCTTCGAAGCTTCATAGGGTCGGTGACGCACTCGTCGAAGAGCGGTCTCATGTGGAACCTCGCGCTTGACGGAAACGGCAATCCGAAGCTTCCGGGTACTTCTAGCTGCGGTACTCCCTGCCGTCCGGTGGTCCAGGTCAACAGCGATGGTAGCTTCATGTTCCACCAAGAGTGTAAGTTCTCTTTGATGGCGTGAAAAGAGTTTCGTGGACATACCAATGTGTGGACTGATGCATGACATACAGTCTATGCCATGGCGCAGGCTGGCAAGGCCATCCTCCCACGAGACGTTAACGGACCATTTGGACAACGTCTCCACCTGACCATTGGTGGCGAGCGAGGGCAAGGTCTCATCGCGACGGCTTTCGTCACCGGTCGCGTAAACCCCTCTGACTGGCTCCGCTACAGCCTCGTCGTACTCAACTGGTACGTCCCCGTCCGCCTTTCCTCCGCTTGTCCAATGCATGTCTTCCACTGTGCATCGCGGAGACTGATCGGCGCGCGAATGCAGGGACGACCGCCCCGACGGGACATGGAACCCCACTCCGATCCAGACGACGATCGAGTTCCGCGACGTGCAGGCGACGTACACCTTCCCGGTCGGCGTCACGACGCTGTGGTGGTACGCGCCGAGCGAGAGCTTCGACGGCGACGCGTCCGCATCAGAAGCGCGCGAAGGGAAGGCGAAGCAGCAGCCCGAGGCCGCGGCGGGGGCGGGGAAGGAGACCGAGAAGGAGAAGGCGGGGAGGAAGAAGCCGTTCAAGGCGTGGGTGCACGCGGATATCAATGGCGAGCGACAGCGCCCGATCGAGATGGCGTTCCAGTGAGCTGTCGTGTGCGCGCATATACCCCCATGTATCTGTAGGAGCTTGATGATTAGCCATTGTTTGCAAGTTGTGTGCGTACAATGCTTAGGTGCTGAGCACATGTGATTTTGGTCAAGGCATTTTCCCAGTTGATGCATGTGGCCTACGAGGGCGTTCTACCATTGTTGACTTGACTATCGCCGAAATAACACCTGCCTGCAACCCGAGAGACAAGCAAAACAAGGTCAGCGCATACAGTGAAGTTTGGCATTCTTGAAGCCTGGTCTCTTGCCAGCGATGTACCACGCATCTCGTTGGTGTGCGTGCAAGTCATCAACGAGTTGCCATCGAGGTGGTCGCCATGCATCGATCACCGGCATCTGCGAACAACACAGCATCGGGGCCCATTCAGCTTTTACATGTATGCAGAAATAAATGTCTGTCCTCACCGCACATCTTGACGAGCTCAGTCTCGGTCTTTACTGAGTACTAGCCAGCTTAAGGAGAAGTGCACAGCGTCGCCTCTACGCCGAATGCACGTCCTGCGCGCATACTAAATATACCACAATGTCTAGAATTCGAATCACATTAGGACCACAATGATGGATGATACTCAGCCGCGTAGTGGCACAGCTGCCACTCACCATGACAGATTGGGAGCGCCTGCAGCATCGCATGCAGCACTCGTCTGGAGCAACTGAATCTCAGGTGAATATCGGTGTCGTACAGATCTGGACGCTCATTCGTCGAGCAAAGGGATATAGACGGTATATGGGTACATGATGGTGGTCGAAGGCAAGGTGGCATAATGCGAGCGCTTCGAGGCGTCGCCAGTGGGTGGGCGGCTGTTTGTGGCGGGCGAGCCGAGGGCCACGAGGCTCCCACTCATTCTTGCAAGCACTGCCACCGGCTCTGGCCCTGGAGTGAATCGGGCATGACGCCTGGCAGTGCTGCAGCATTCGCTCCAACCGAAGCCCAACGCCCTTGATCTGCCCCGCTCCGGCGCAAGGAAGGGCCTCCGCCATGCCGCATCACGAATCGGGCAAGGGATAGGTCGGAATCGGGCATATCTTCGCCAGGAGCATTGCAATCCCGGTGGAAATGCAACCGTAATGGAGGATGCTCGCGAAATAATACGACAAACGTTTCGACGTTGCGGCTGAAACGCTGGGATAATATACGTATCGCAATAGCGCATCAAAGACGCGTTTCCGTGTCATGGATGACGTCGGAGTGAAAAGGCCGGAATCGGACGATTCTGGAAGCACACCGGGGACGACAGCGTATCCAAAGCCCAGCGCACTACGGCGCGATCGTGTATAATGCCATGATGCGAGGTATTACAGTATGGATGCGGAGAATCTACCTATTGCTACAAATATCTTGGGGGTGGCCAGTGATCGACGACATCTGCGTAGATTCGATGCAGGAGAGGGGGGATAGAAAGAAGCGATGCCAGAGCGATCCACAGAGCGCGTTACAACCGGATAACGAAAAGCGAACGAGACAAGTGTGCAACAGTTGACCCAAAAAGTGTTTCAAAAAGCCCTGTGGTGTGCTTCGGAAGTGCAAAAACAGAAGTCGCCCCGCGTCGCGCGGCCCAAAGCGTGTATGGCGGGCGCGCGCGGCGGGGCGCCGTGAATACTGTAGAATATTAATAGTAGAGCGTGCGGTGCGTGCGTGCGTTCGTGTATGTGCGTGCGTGCGGTGCCGTGATGATGCTCGATAGCAGAGAGTCGTTTCGTGAATGATTGCGTTTTGAAGAGAATGCGGCAGCGATCCGGGCTCCCATCAGTCGTGTGTCGTGAGTTGGGGGCGGCAGCCTCATCCGCCCTCCTTCGGCTGCTGCCCTGTGCGCGAGGGCGCCGGGCTCGGGAGCACGTCGGCGGATATCGACGCCTTGCCCTGCAGACGTCGGCCGACCTCCACAGTGCCAGACGTGGCTTGGGGTTGAGCCTGGTCCAGCTTGTCCCACTCCTCGAGCAGCGCCTGCCCGACGGCGGGCTCCAGCTCCGTGCCGTCGCGCGACACCTTCACCTCCCGATCGTGGTTCCACGGGTTGCGAAGGTGCCGCGTCCGTGTGAAAGGCAGGCGGTCCGTCCGGATCCATTCCACCTTGAATGGCTCGCCCCATACAGGGCCGTCCTCCCGTTGTCTCTCGCCAGCCTCGCCTTCGCCAGCCCGTTCTACCTCCTTGCCTTTCCCGCGGCCCTCCTCGCCCTGCGCCCGCTCGTCCTCCTCGGCCACGGTGTCCAGGGATCCCTCCTCGGTCTTCCGCAGAGCCTCCACAGCGCGAGGATCTCGCATGGCACGCAAGGGCGCCGTCCGGTCGAGCTCGATGTGCTGCTCCGGCTGCGAGATCGGCTTGCGTCCCAGGATCGCAGGGGCGACCGGACGCAGCGCGTTCACGTCGAAGCTCAGCGAAGGGGCGCCGTGCGCCGCCTCCGTGCCGATGCTGAGGTTGCGATGTGGCTGCAACATCTCCGCGGGCGCAGACGCGATGTCGCGCTCGACCGGCTCCGTGGGTGGCCTCGACGTGGGTGGCGGCCGCGACTGCGTGTCCGGCGACATGGGAAACGGCGACTCGCCATAGCGCTGCTCGCTCGGGGAGAAGTACACCGGGTCGCGCTCGCGACGCGCGGCACCGGGACTATCGCGCGCAGACTGCGTGGACGAGCGACGCTGCGGGGGAGAATCCGTCCGAGAAGCCCAGGAGACCCGCTGTTCTCCGCGGATGATAGGACCTGCCATCCTTGCAGAGCGCCCCCGTGGTCAACGTGGCACGCGGCGCGTGAAAGAAGGAACCTACCTCGCGTAACCGTAAAACTCGCCGCTCTTGTTCACGCTGAAGATGAGGTAGACCTCCTTACTGGTACGGTAGGCCTGGTCCAGGATGCCCTCGTTGTGCCGCTGCGTCGCCCACAGGCCCTTCTCCACACTCAAGTCCAAGTCAAACTGGGGCGCTCTCGTCAGCTCAAACACCGGGATGGCCTGCGAACGTATTCACCTGGGTCAGCGACTTGAGGATGAAGTAGCGCTTCGGGAAGTACGCGGTGAGAATGCTCGAGTTGGTCGACGCGTACGAGCCCGAGCTGCTCGAGTGTGGGGCCGGTTTTCGGTGGCGTCCGTGTCCGCCCTCGTCGTCGCTCGACAGCGAAAGCGACCCAATCATGTGTGCAGGGTCGGTCGGCGAGCTCGACGCCGTCGTGACGTGTTCTGACGACGACGTCGACTGCCTCCGCGCGGCCTCCCGCTCGCGCTCCTTCTTGTCGCGCACCCACCGCATGTGCATGCCCGCGCCGCGCTGGGCGCCGACGCCCGCCTTCAGGTCGTCCTCCCTCGCGCGCACGCGGCAGACGAGCCGCGGACAGCGCGGATCGTTCGGCCGCAGCGGCACGCCGTTGAAGTGGCGGATCGCCGCCTGCAGATGCGGCTCGGACTGGAAGTTGACGAACGCGCAGTTCGACCGCGCGATGAGGAAGATCGACGACACGCCGCCGTACAGGGACTCCGTAGAGCTCGCGGACGAGGAGCCAGCTGGCCCGGCCGGCGCACTGTGCGTGGATGTCGGGCCGACCGAAGAGCCAGGAGAAGGCGGCGAGTTGAAGAAGCGCCAGAGCTCGTCGTGCGTCGCGTCCGAAGGGACGTTCCCTGTCCACATCACCCACTCCGAGCGGTGCGCTGGAGGGTTGGGGTGGTACGGGCGTCGGGCCGGTGGCGGGCGCTCGGCAGTGGGACGACTGCTCGAGCTCGCAGGCGACATGGTCGGGGGCCCGTGCTCTGGCGGTCGTCCCCGCGGTAAAGGCGGCGATTTCTCCGGGATGAGCTGGCTGTACTGCGCCTGCTGTGGACTGAATGGAGGCGGCGAGTACGGCGCTTGCCCTCCTGAAGAAGAGCTGGGCCCTGGGCTCGGTCCTGACGGATGGCTCGGCGACATGGGAAAGATCGGCGCGACGGGAGAGGAGCCGGGCGGTTGTCCGTACTGGGACTGGTCACCCTCGCGTGTATTGGCAGGGTTATATGACATGGCGTACGGGCTTTGAAAGGATTCGTACTGCCCAGAAGCGGGCTGCGGAGGGAGATACCACCACGTGCCCTGGCCTTCCTGTTCAGACGGATAGTGTTGGGGATAATGTGACGGGTACTGAGACGCGGCGTAAAGCGAGGGTGAGGGCGCAAAGGAGTGTGGGGGATAGGCGAAGGGTGGGGTGGAGAAGCGCATGGGCGAGTACGGCGTCTGGCCAGCATAAGACGCGGAGTGCGGCGGGGGCAGAGTGCCCGAGTGCGCGTGGGGAGGACCTGATGCCTGCGGCGCGAGGGGGGAATGCGGGGGAGGGGAGGGATGTGCCTGGGGAGGCTGGTGCGGGGAGAAGACCGACGGGCTGTTTGAAAACGAGCGACTTGAGGACGAGCTGCTCTCGGGCGAGTGGCCAGGGAACTGGTACACGGGCGAGTGCGCCTGCATCATGGGCATGAGGGTGCTTGGCGAGTAGCCGAGCAGCTGGTTGTGCGGCGGCGAAAGCATGGACTGGTCAGGCGCGTGCAGGCCAGGGTGCGGCGGGGGATACGCGTACTGAGGCGGGGAATGGTGCACCATGCTGACGTGCGGTTGGGCGGACATCGTGTATTGTCCGACATACGCGCCGCGCTGGCCGTAGGCGTACTGTGGGGGAGGCGGACCCTGGAACTGCGGTGCAGACGGGGAGGCGGCCGGGCGATTTTCTTGGGAGGCGGAGGAGGAGGGAATGGGCTGGGGATAGAGGGGGCCTGCGGACGCCTGGAAGGAGGGACGGACGGGAGGGCGACGAGACTGGCCATATTGGGACATACCTCTCCCGCGGGCGGCCTGCCTGCCGTGCTCGGAGGTGGAGCTGGTGGACGGCGAATCTGACATGCTCAACCCCGGCGCGGTGGAAGCATTCCCCGAGCTATTATACGTGGGTTTGGTGTCGTCAAAGTGCAAAAGATCGATTAAATCTTCTGGACTGTTCTCGAACGGTGCAGCGGCCTGTTTGGGCGATGCGACGGGCGTACGGGCTTCATACACTACGTGGCGGACTGCATGGGCGAGAGAGCATCAGCGTCGGAGGAGAGAGGGGGGAGAGGGAATATTTACAGGAGGGAAGACCGGTAGAATGGCGGGTGGGGGTGGCTGCAGGGTCTAGAAGGAGACATGAGCAAACGACATGTCAGAGAAAAATAAAAAGGATATGGAAAAAGGATCGGTGAGAAGGGCGGATTAAGGATAGCGAGGGGTCACTGGCAAGTTGGCAATGCCAGCGACGAGCAGAGATCTGGATACGAAAAAAGGAGGACGAGTAGCAAATTAAAATCAGGGATTGTTGCCGCCCTCGTGGCGTTCAAACTCCGGTATAGGCGCGAGATGCGCGATCGAGAACGAATCACGTGGCCAAAAGGCACACAACGCCGATCGAAGGCCTCGGCTCATCCGTTCGCGCGTCCTCTACTGCTCTGCGCGGTCATCTCGGCCTCCTCCTCTCTCCTGCCGCATCTGCCATCCGCCTCGCTGCCTCGCAATTTTACAGAACTCGATCGTCCATAACGAACACTCACCAATCGATGCCGTCGACGCGGCCGCCGACCGCGGGCGGCCGGGCGAAGACCCTGCTTCGGGTGGAGACACGGACAGCAATTGGCTCGTGCCGGCTGCTGTCCCAGATGGATGCGGAGCGGAGGCCTGGGGTGGGTGCCTCAGAAGAGTCGACTGAGGCTGTGGACCCGGGCCCGGAGAAGGATGCGAGTGGAGGCTGGCAGCCTCGGCAGAGTGCGCGAGCTGCGCCTCTGGGCGTGGGGTTATATCCCTAGCGGGCGTGCTAGAGGACGAGGAGGTGGTGGTGGCTGCGAAGGTCGCGCGCATGGTGCCAAGGTGCGCTCGAGTACTGAATGGGCTATGCGGCAGAGGCGGTGCGTCGAGTGGTGGTGCGGATGGAGCGGTCGTACGCGGTGGTGACTCAAGCTAGACGTACTGGGACGGATTGGGCGGGCGAATGGTATAGCGGCAAAGTCCACGGTGTACAGGATGTGCGTTGGCGACTTGGGCGGTGGCGGTGGTTACTGTCGGACGTTATGAGCATGCGGGGGACAGGGGGCGATGCCCATATCGGGCTGGTGGACTGGGAGCGTAATGGGGTGGAGTTACGCGAAGGGAGCGTGGCAATGAGGAGGGGGTGGTGATTCGTGAATACGGTGTGTGGATCAGGAGGCCGAGGTATCGGGTCGAGAGGCCTTAAGCTGTGGCGGCGGGCAGCTGCCGTCGGGGGAAGGTTGTGAGCGGCGTCCGGGGCAGAACGAGAAGAGGGGTTCAGCGTACGCAGACTTGCGCATGCGTGGGCGTGACGAGCCATCAATCCACCCCGCGCGCGGGCGGAGGAGAGGGTCGGGCGAGTGGATTGGTCATGACATCGTCGTGGAAGAACTCGTATCGATTCCAATTCCAACTCAGTACTCACCGCTAATCCTCCAGGTGACGTCACCACGCACAATCCGCCGCTGCGTCCTCAGCTGCCTTGTCCCCCGCCCTGGACAGCTGTGCCCCGACACTCACCCTGCAACGTGGCCCATCTTCCGGGGCGGCTGCTGCGCCCACCGTTCTTCTGCTCTCTGCATGCACCGCCCGACAACTCGAACACCCTCACCCTGCGCCGTCCTCCGATCCCGCGAGCACAAGCCCTGTGCTCGGCTCCGAGAAGCTCCCCCGGATCGGTACGCGAGCCGCGAGCGTTACAGCGCACAGTTGTTGGCTGGTGTGTATCCAACCCCGGATGATGTCAGCGCGAGCCAGATGCCAGATACCGCGGGAGCCCGTTGGTGACAGGGCGTTGGGATCCGTGTCTCCATTCAGATCTATCTATGCGAGATACAATTGCGCACCGATCACTTAAAGTACAACCAACCACTCCATGACATCACTCCCCTTCTCCGCAGACGCGGTTCCTTCTTGCCCTAACATGGCCACTCCCCCCTCCGGCTACTCAACGCTCAGAAGCACCCCCTCTGTCCCCCCGTTCCTGCCGCAAGCATCCTGCGCTGATTGGCGGCCGCCAGCTCGTCATGTACTACCCCCGCCCGTCTCATCCGCGGCAGAAGCTGGCAGAACTCTACAAATAAGAACGGGGCGCTGCCACTTCCGGGGGCATGTGAACAAATCCGGACGCTATCCTGACTATTGCGCGCATGACGGCGCCAAGGGCCTTCCGATGTCGTCCGGAAACAACGTCGATATCTCGTACACACGTATGCTCGTACACTGCCGACCGACTGCCGCGTCCGAATGTCCGATCCCAGCACCGTATCACGCCCTCTCTTCCTGCACGCTAGCAGGCGAAGCGGTGAGGTCGCGAAAATGGCCCGCGAGGCCCTCCTCGACCTCCGTCACCGCAGCCTTGAGCGCAAGCAGCGCGGCGCGCTTGCACTGCGGCGACAGCGCGTTCGACAGGTCCGCGTGCGTGCTCAGCTGCTCCTGCATCACCTTCAGCCGCCCGAGCACGTCCGCGGCCTCGAGCCGCAGCGTCGTCCCGGACCTGCCCACCTCCCGCCACACCTGCGCCCACGTCGACAGGCACCCGTGCTGGTGGTACGTGCACCCCTCGGGCCTGTCGAACCGCGGCGGCGCGCCGCGCAGGCGCTCCCAGAGCCGCGTCAGCGACCAGTGCCCCGACAGCAGCCGCTGCTTCTGTTCGCGCGTGAGCACCGCCGGTGTCCCGATCCTCGGCTCGCCGTTCGCCGCTGCGACGGTGCCCATCACGAATGTCTCGAGGTCTATGAAGGTGTACTGCCATCCGCGTGCGAATTGCCGTCCGTCCTCGACGACGCCGGGGTCGAAGTCGGGCCCCATTTCGAGCAGCTGCACGTAATAAGCGTACCCCAGCAATTTGTTGTGCCCGCATCGCGCGGCGATGTCGAGCGCGTGTATTGGACGAAGATCGCGTTTGAGGATTCGGTCGACCCAGCGGTCGGCGACGAGTTGCAGAAGTTTGTCGTGTCCGCAGAGCATAGCGACTTCGAGCAGTCTTCGCATCCATGCGGATGAACAGTGGGCCAGATCATAGGGCTGCTGCGGACGGCCGTGCAGGCCAGAGATAACGTTGTAGAGCGCGTCCGTAGCCCATGCCTCGATGGACGCGAAGTGGTACTTGTTAGTCATCTCGCAAATTGTGAGAAGTCGGTCCACGTTTCCCTCCGGCGTGTTGTATGCCTGCAGCTGAGGTGGCCTGCCCCGAGTGAAGAGAACAGCCGACGACGGCCACGTCAGCCTGGAAGGGACAGCAGCCAAGTATGCGGGCGAGTACGTACAAATCGTACAACACCGAGAGAAGGTCGCGGAAACGCTCCACCGACTCGCCGTACAGTCGTATCGGGTTGTCGTCCGAGTATCCCTCCGCGCACTGCGACGGCGCGCCGCCCTGGAGGGCGGGCATGCTGAACATGTGCTGGAACGCCGAGCTGTCGCGCCCCAGGAGGTAGCGGTGGACCTACAACAGAGCCCGACCAATCCGGAGTAAGATTGACGGCGCGCGCAAACACGATCGACCGCACCGCGGACACCGACATCGAGATTGGCATCGGGATCGGCGCAGAAGGACGACGAGGCTATCCAGACTCCAGCGTGCCACTGCCTTGGAGTCTGGAGTGCGGGGCAGCAGCCGTGGCACGCCAGGTCCTCGCCGCGGCGCCGTCCAATCGCACGCGTCGATCCCGCGCGCGGTGCCCCAGCGGGCGAAACGGAAGGAACGGAGGACGTACTCTGAACAACGTGTCCTCCACGCGAATCACGCAGTCTGCGCCCTCGATATAATACTCCGCGTCCCGTCCCGGCGCGTCCTCGTCCTGCGCCAGCCGAGCCAATCCGGGGTGGTCGATGTCCATCACCGAGCCTGCCTTCGTGTGGCCAGCTCCACTTGCCGCGTGCCGGGCCCTGTCCGCGCCGCCTCCGTGGTCACGGTCACAGCCAGCGCAGTGCGCACTCTGCTCGGCGGGCCGATCCGTGGGTGCGTTGTGGTGGGTGCCTTGAGAGAGGGAGGACATGGTCGCTTTCGCCTTTCCTTTGTCCGAGGCGTTCCTATTCATACCTTCCAAGGCGTCCCGGGTACCGCCCTGAGCGTCGGAGCCGCCAGCTTCGGGGCGCGCGCAGGTCTGACGCGTCTCACTGCCAGTGTCAGTCGCCGTATCGGCCTCTTGCAAACCGCCGTCGCTAGTTCCGACGTTCCCGCTAGTAGAGTTACAGTGTCAATCTCAGCATTGTATGCGGACAGCTCGCACCGCCAGTATGCGATACCATCCGCGCATGGAGAGTGGGACGTGGGACTGACATTGACACCGGTGGCAGTGGCAGAGAGCTGGCAGCGGAAGAGGACGGTTCGGCAGCGCTCACTTCGTCCGGCACGCCATGTGCGTTTGAGCTCGTGCTGCTGCGCAAGGTTTCAGCAAGCTCGCGCTCCACTGTTCGTTGGCGCTTGCGCGGGGGTTCGTACGCCGCAGGGGAAGAAGGGCTGCTCATGGAGAGAGGGACACAGTTAGGGATGAAGGCCGTGAGCAAGGCTCCAAAGGGCTGTCCGAGGATTCCGAGAAGTGCGAAGCTCGTGCGAGTGCAGGCTTAAGACGTAAGATCCAAGTGTGAGATACTGGCTATGTTTGCCGCGTCCCTCAAAGAAGAGGAAGAGTGGCGACGTCTCCAAGGTTGAGTGCGAGCAGGAGCGGAGCTTATTGAGCTGTAGTGTGCCAGTCCCTGCAAGGGGAAGAAGGCTCGGGGAAGTGGCTCAGAGGTCTGATGTGTGGCTGAGAGCGGCTAGGGACTTTCACAACAGGAATTGCAGAGGTCCTCCCGCACAGAGCGAAGGGCAGCGAGAGAGATGGTGGTAGTAAAAGGCAAAGTTGTAGCGAAGAGGCTCGCCGGTGAAAGTACTTCGGAGCGAGCGTCTCGAGCGTCCAGAGGCATCGAGGCGCTGGGAATAGGCGCTCGCCTGCCCAATACGGGAACGGCGGCAGATGCCGTAAGTCGAAAACTTGGAGGAGTCGCTGCTACTGGCGACCGCAAGCACGTCCTATACGCCCTCCTACACACCTCCTAACGCCTCTCCTGCTACTTCAAAATGGTGCGTTATGCTCGGGAATGGTATGAATGAAGGGCTGACGGAGAAAATTGCAGAGGCCCATCCTCCTCCAAGGTCTGTGTGTACCGCAAGACGATCACACCTCCATGGATTAACCGACCGTTTTCTAGGCCACGAGCGTTCGCTCACGCAGATCAAGTTCAACCGCGAAGGAGACCTCCTCTTCTCCTGCTCAAAAGATCACACCATCAACGTCTGGTACACACACAACGGGGAGCGGTTGGGGACGTATGATGGGCATAATGGAACGGTGTGGACGATCGATGTCGACTGTACGTCTTCCCCCATGCTGCTTTCTCCACCGCTGACCCTCGCTCCCACTTCTCTCCACCTATCGCCTTTGCTTCCTCTTGAAACCTGCTCTGCTGTGTCTCTCCTCATCCTCGTGTTTCTCGGACCGTCCCCTGCACGCTTCTTTGGTCTTCCTCGCTCCCCCCCCCCCCCCCCATGCAGCGCAATCACGCTTCCTCGTCAGCGGCTCCGCCGACAATACCATGCGCCTCTGGGAGGTCGCCACCGGCAAGTGCCTCTTCCGCTGGGAGTTCCCCACCGCCGTGAAGCGGGTCGCGTTCAGCGAGGACGACGACCAGGTCGTCTGCATCACCGAGCAGCGCATGGGCCACCAGGGTGCCGTGCGGATATTCGACATCAACCGGGATGGCGATGGGACTGAACGTGAGTAGTCGTTTTGCGTATTCGTCCGGAAAGCGTAGCTTTGTGGTGAGTGCATCCTGACTCGCATTCAGAATCCAAGGAGCCCTACTCCCTTTTCCACCCTGTCGGCTCGAAGGCGGTTGTCTGCGCCTTCGCGCACACGCCTGATATGATCCTCACTGGACACGAGTCTGGCAAGATCGCCCTCTTCGACGCCAAGTCGGGCGACGAGATTCTCTCGAACGAGCACGCGCACCGCGATACCGTCACCGACCTGCAACTTTCCCCCGACCGGACATACTTCATCACCAGCAGCAAGGATAAGACCGCAAGAGTACGTCAGAAGGCCATGCTTCATCGTCTATCTCACTGAACTCTACGTCAGTTACACGAGACGAAGACCCTCACTGTACTCAAGACCTACGTCACGGAGACGCCGCTGAACAGCGCGGCGATCGCTCCCGGGAAGCCGTACATCCTTCTTGGAGGTGGGCAGGACGCGATGAGCGTCACGACGACGTCGCTGCGGCAGGGCAAGTTCGAGACCCGGTTCTGGCACAAGATCTTTGAGGAGGAGGTTGGCCGCGTAAAGGGCCATTTCGGCCCCGTCAATACGTAAGTATGCCTGCGTTCGTCGAATCCGGAAATGTACTTACGACGTGTGGACAGCATTGCTGTGTCGCCGAAGGGCGACTGCTACGCGTCAGGAGGAGAGGACGGTTTCGTGCGCGTGCACCATTTCGACGAGAGCTACTTCCGCGCGAAGCCGTATGGGGACCTGGAGATCGAGGATTAGGCTGCGTGTACGATAGAGCCAGAGAGGCGTATTGGCTGCGCCGCGCTGTAGCCGGCTATTCGTCGGGATGCTGTCGTTCTGTTGTTCGTCTCTACACGCTCTCCCAGCTGTAGCTATATTGTATCATCCACCGGCGTGATGCACGTTCCTTCATCTCTCCCGCCCACGCGCACGCCGCGCCGCGTTCGTCGTAAGATCGTCGGCAACGAACTAGGAGACTTTCCTTTCCGGGGCGCACACCCGCCAGATTCAGGAACGAAGTGCGCAGGCGCCCGTGCTGGCGCTCTCAAAAGTTTTCGATCGCGCCGGCGGTTGCGGGGGTTCCGGGTTGATAATAAACGTTCACTTGCTCCGAGAGCCCAGCCGTCGCCGTCTGAACAGTTTCGCTGCCCAGAGACTGACCACGAGAACGATATGTCGCAAGAGCCGAGCCAGAAGATGCGCCTTGGCGGCGAAGAGACGAACGGCGACGGGGCACCGCAGCAGGCGCTCCTCGTCGTGTCCGACTCGAGGGAGGAGTCGCGCTCGCCGCCCGCGGTCGACCCCAGCAAGGGCTTCTTCGACTACAACGAGGAGAAAAATCTGCACCACGTATGTTCGCCCACCAGGCTGCGCTAACAGTCGGGATCAGGGGCCCTGAACGAGTCTACTGCTGCTCAGATCGAGGAGAAACTCCTAGCCCACCGCCGGGGGTCGGACGCGGGCGCCGCCTCGCGCCCCGTCTCTGTCGTGAACTCGCCGAATCTAGGCCCGAATGTGCACCATCTGGACGCCCCGCACCTGAATCTCAAGCTATCTGCGATTACCGAGCCCACGACGCCTGATGGGCGCCTGCACGAACCACCCAAGAACCCTGCGGCCGCGCCCGTCGACCTGAAGGGCAAGGGGAGGCTCCCGGGTGCGCTTCACAATTCATTCTGAATCACACGAGGGTTAGAAATTAAGCTCGATCTGCGTTGCATTAGAGCCTCCTATCCTGCCCGAGAACGTGCCGATCTTCGAGGCTCTAGAGCGCTGTCTCGACCTCCGGGACAAGTATATGCGCGTCTCCGGCCAAAAGCTCGGCTTCAACCCTCGGGACCACGATGGCCTGTTCACAGGTTTGGATGAAGAGATCTCGACCGTTTCAGGTGTCCGCCCGGACGTTGATTGGAGGAAATATCCTACTCCGAAGAGTCCCTTCAACAAATGGAAGATTTACCCGCGCCCTCCGCCGCCGCACTGGCACTGGAAGGGCAAGCAGACAGTCGTCCCGAGCAACTCGGTACATGACGCCTCAGCGGAGGAAGAGTTTGATTTTGACAAGTGCGACATTCCTGGTCCCCATGAGTACGATTTCAGCATCGACGAGAGAGGCGTGTACCAGGTATACAACCCTGCCTCAGCAGGTGAGCGTCAGCTTAGTACGCCGTTGGAGTGTCCTGTCCTCACACCGACAAGGGGAAGCAAAGAAACCCGTCTACGAGATACCGACAATCAAGGAGTACTTCCTGGACCTCGAGAAAGTCCTGGCGGTGATATGCGATGGCCCAACAAAGAGTTTCGCCTTCCGGCGGCTGAACTACCTGGCAAGCAAGTTCACCATGTATTCGCTCCTCAACGAGCCGCAAGAGCTAGCTGAGATGAAGAGCGTTCCTCATCGGTATGGTCACTTCTTCGACGCGCAAGCCTCGCTTGACCTTGTTTGCCCAGTGACTTCTACAACGTCCGTAAAGTGGACACGCACGTCCACCACTCGAGCAGCATGAATCAAAAGCATCTGCTCCGCTTCATCAAGTCAAAGATGAAGCGCAGTCCAAATGTATGTCATCCGCTTCTACGCTCTCGATGATTACTGAGTGTTGGTTTCTAGGATGTCGTCATCTTCCGTGACGGCAAGGAGCTCACTCTGGAGCAGGTGTTCCAGTCACTCAACCTCACCGCCTACGACCTCTCGATCGACACCCTCGACATGCATGCGCACCAAGACTCGTTCCACCGGTTCGACAAGTTCAATCTGAAGTACAACCCGATCGGAGAGTCGAGATTGAGGGAGATCTTCCTGAAGACCGACAACTACATCCAGGGCAGGTATCTAGCGGAGCTCACGAAAGGTAAGCGCTCTCATGCTTAGGGTAGATTCTGATGGTTGACATTCAGTGCAGAGGTCATGACTGATCTCGAACAGAGCAAGTATCAGGTACGCCGCCCAATCATACCCATGAGCGTAAATTGAGACTCACTCCCCGTAGAACTGCGAATGGCGCATCAGTATCTACGGCAGGCAGCGTGACGAATGGGACAAGCTCGCGAAGTGGATCGTCAACAACAAGCTATACTCGCATAACGTCCGGTGGCTCATCCAGGTGCCGCGTCTGTACGATGTGTACAAGCAGAATGGCTCGATCCAAACATTCGAGGACATCGTGCGGAGTGGGTGTTCTCTACTGCTTTCATATCTCCGTTCGCTCACGAGCGTTCGTAGATGTGTTCGAACCTCTGTTCGAAGTGACGAAGAACCCTGAGTCGCACCCAGAGCTGCACGTCTTCCTGCAGCGTGTCATCGGCTTCGATACCGTCGACGACGAATCGAAGACGGAGCGACGGTTCCACAGGAAATTCCCCTACCCGCGTCTCTGGGATGCGAAGGAGTCACCGCCGTACTCGTACTGGTATGTCGTGTCCATTCCGGAAGTTCCCCAAACCACTGATGAGCAATCGCTCAGGGTGTACTACATGTACGCAAACATCGCGAGCTTGAACCAATGGCGGCACCAGCGAGGATTCTGTAAGCCTCCGGCTACGCTCTCTCTCATGTCCGAACTGACGTCCTGTAACCCCAGGTACATTCGTCTTCCGTCCCCACTGTGGCGAAGCAGGCGACCCCGAGCACCTCGCCTCCGCCTACCTCACTGCCCACTCGATCTCGCACGGCATCCTCCTGCGCAAGGTCCCCGCGCTGCAATACCTCTACTACCTCAAGCAGATCGGCTTGGCGATGAGCCCGCTGAGCAATAACGCGCTCTTCTTGACGTACGAGCGCAACCCGCTGCCGGACTTCTTCAAAGTCGGCCTCAACGTCAGCCTGAGCACGGACGATCCACTGCAGTTCCACTTCACTAAGGTCGGTCTACCATGTCTATCTCCGACGACCGATGTGTGACTGACTTTCCGGACGATGTAGGAACCGCTCCTCGAAGAGTACAGTGTCGCCGCACACGTAAGTCCATCCCCACCCTCCGTCGCCCACACACCCATCATCCATTACTCACTCGCCACCGCTCTCCCCCGCCTCATGTCCCCATCCACAGATCTACAAGTTCCCGCAGAGCTCCCTCGCCGAGCTCGCGCGCAACTCCGTGATCCAAAGCGGGTTCGAGATGGAGATCAAGCGCCACTGGCTCGGCCAGTCGTGGTACCTCCCCGGCGCGGACGGGAACGACATCAACAAGGTGCGTCGCGCCGCCTCACCCTCCCCATTGCATCATGCGCAGCAGGCCCGCTCATTATTATGCTCTGCGTGCCACCCCGCCCCATCTATTCCCGCGACGCGCGCTCGCTCGCTCGTGCGTTGGGGCTGCGTAGACGAACGTCCCGAACCTGCGGCTCGAGTATCGTCGGCAGACGTTGGTGGAGGAGCTGACGATGATCAGGACGAAGCGCAGCATCGACTCCCAGGCGTACGTCTTCCCGACACGCGCGTAGGTAGCGTGGTGTCCGGTCGTGTCGGGAGCTTGTACGTATCGCAAGAATTGTATATACTCGCCCCACTTTTTGCATGTGTATGTTGTCATGCTGTGGCGACGATGTCCAACGAGAAGCATGACCAAGGACCCGGATGGACCGGTAAGATATTCACCGGGCCCGCTACTTCAGTTCTGACGCGAACGGAGTGGAATTCTATACGGAGCTGATCGTACAACAACTATGGTACACTCTTCCTTCATAGTCCATGTCGTTCTCTATCCTTCTGCAAGCCTATCTTATGTTCCAAAGTCTCGGGCTCAGAACTCCGCAACATAGCGGTTCGTCTTCCCGCTGAGCTCCGCCTGCACCTTCAGCGCGCGGGGCGCGTCCTTCTGCGGCATGATCAGCTCGACGAGCTGGATGACGTCCGCACGAGCAAACGTGGGGTCGTCGAGCAGGGCAGACAGCTCCTGCTTCGTGCGCACGGTGTAAGACTTGCACGTCTTGCCCTCCTCGCCGCCGAGCGTGTCGAGCAGCTTCGTCCATTTCCTACAAACGTGAGGGCCATGATGAGTGCTCTGTGAAATAAAACGGGAGGGAGGGGAGAGGAGGGACGTACCAGTTGGTGATGTCGTTGTATTTGCGCTCCATGCCGTGGAGGTACCGTTCGATCGTATATCCGCTGTTGTTCAGCAGGAAGATGATCGGCTTCAGGCCCCAGCGCTGCATGACCGACAACTCCTGCACCGTTAGTTGGCTGTGCGTCTCACTATCAGTACCTCGTGCGCAAGCATACACATGAATAAATTGACGCACATGCTACCGTCGCCGACGAAGAGGATGGTGCGGCCCAGTCCGCGATCCCTGCCGGCGAACGCGGCTCCGAGAGTCGCGCCGACCGTCCAGCCAATACTACCCCACAAGATCTGACTGACAAAGATAGAGTCGGGCGGGAAGGGAATATCGAGAACACCGAAGCTTGACGTTCCTATCATGCCATCCCCAGTTAGCACACCCTCTCATTGTCGCGGTTCTTGAGGTGAGCACTCACCGGTCTCGGCAACGATGATATCCTTCGACCTGAAGAACTGCCCGACGCGGGGCCAGAGCCATGCCTGCGAGATGACGTCGTTGTCCTCCTGCGGCACGGGCAGCTGGAACTTGGGGACCTCGATCTGGACGGCTTCACCCTTAAACGGGTGCAGGCGCTCGGTGAGCTTGGGCAGGAGGCGTTTCATGCCGATGCCTGGGAAGCCGGCGAACTGGACACGGGTGTGGTCCGAGTGCAGCTAGAGTAAATGCAGGGTAAGCAGGTCTGTTGAGAGCAGGAAGATATCTGACGGCAGGAGCTAACCTCAATGGTGCGCTGGGTGGGTATGTGGTAGGTGAAGTTGCCGGTGTTGAAGTCGCTCTTCAGGGCACCGATGGAAATGATGAGCTTTGCAGCCTCTACTTTCTCCTTGACGGCAGGACTAGAGACCGAGCCGACGTAGATCTGAAGGCCGCTCGGTCAACTGCCTTCATAAGAAATGCAACACACAGTACTCACGCCGCCATACCGCTCATAGCTCTCCGAAACGGCGGTCTTACCCATCGGCGCAGAGTACACCGGGAAGCCGGTGCGCTTGTACAGCTCCTCGACCTCTTTCTTCACGCCATGGCGGATCGCACACGCGTCGACGAGGATGATCGCGTCGTTCTGCGCCTCCTCGACGAGCTTCACGATCTCGTCGAGCACGAAGTTCTCGACGTCGGGGTCGTTCGCGGGCGGCTCGATGCTAAGGGGAGTCTTGAGCCGCTTGGAGGGGATGCGCTGGTAGGCGACATCGGTCGGGAGCATGAGGTATACGGGACGGGCCTGGAGACGGATGCGTCAGCCATGGCGTTATCTACGGGGTGAACCATTCTCACCATGACCAGGCACTCGGTCAGAACACGGTCGATCTCAGCAGCTGCAGTGTCCTTGTTGTTCAGCACTGCCTGCGCGATGGTGAATTGTTGCGACGCCTTGTAGTATGCATCGTATCTGTAATGATCTGAGTAGCGGGTCAAGAGATCACATTCCGTCAGTCGTACCTTCCGTCGCCAAGAGTGTGGTGGAGCATGGGCTTCGCCTTCTGCTGCGAGGTACTTGGTACACCGACGAGGTGAAGGACGGGAACGTGTTCCGAGAAAGCTGCAAGCATATTAGCATCGCAGGCTTTCTCGACAAGCTGCGCGTCTACTCACCACCCGCGATTCCGTTCATAGCACTCAGCTCTCCGACACCGAACCTGGGATCGACGTGAGCTTCGTGGACATGCCGTAGGAAATTGCGCGCACTCACGTCGTAGTCACCACGCCAATCTTGCCCTCATTTACACGGGCGTAGCCGTCTGCGGCGTAAGAGGCATTGAGTTCATTGCTGATAGACTATTATCAGATGTATGCGCAGTAGATAGGCTCTCCAACGCACCAGTTGCCGACCCAGTCAATCTTTGGGTGGTCCTCCACGAAATCCTGCGAGGAGTTCAGACATTGGAAATGATCCGTCTCGGACGCGAACATACCAAGAAGCCTGCCCCAATACGGATTAGCGAATGCGAAGCATGGACGTGAAGGATATGGCTTACCCAAATTGAAGTCTCCGGGAACGCCGAACATTTTCTGCAAGGCAATCAGCTAACTAGTTGCGGAGCAAGACGCATAGAAAGAGGACGCACGGTGACCCCTAGCTGGACGAGCCTCTCTACGAGATACTGGCCGACAAACATGGTTTCGCCGGCGACAGTCGACTCGCCCTCGACCTTGAGCGTCTGGAGCTCATGGCGGAGGCGGGTGACCTCCGCCTGCAAGGACGCGACTGCCTGGGAGGACATTCTAGGTGGATGTATGCGGTATGAGGATGGTGTTTGTGAGGGTGCGCCCGGCAACGGCGAGCTTATATAGGTTCTGGTCGACGAGAATCGCCCTGAAGAGAGGGTGGAAGATGAGGAGGATAAGCTGGGGCGCTGCTGGGACCGGGGACTAGAACGGAGGACGGCATCTTCGCGGCCTGGGTGGGTCCAGCTGCCATCGGAGACTCGCAGACGGCGTGCTGAGCCTCCGATGACGTTCCTCAAGTCCACATCCCATAGATAAGATTAGATCCTGACGCTACATCCCTTATCTCGATCGCTCTTCATGCTTCCGTCGGCCTCTCAGACAGACTCATCCACTCTACGGTCACAAAAGAGAGCTCGTATGAACATTATAAGGAACCTATGCATTATGCATTGAGATAACTGAGCCGCGCACGAGCCATGCTCACGGAAGCGCGTGCAGCTCTATGAAGGCCGGCGCTCCAGATCAGGCCTCCAGTCTAGGCCAGCAGCCACCCAGGGCGGTCGAGCCTACCTGAGAACCTCCGCAGGCGCATGCTGCAAGCTGAGGCAGAGCATATAACTTTTCGGCCAATGGCATCCAAATCGCACAGCAGGAACGTGATGAAAACACGCCACGCGACTGTTGAGGAGGTCTTCATAAAGCAGGGGCGTTGCTCCAGCAGCGCTGACGCGCGATCCAAGGACGCTCGACGTTCAGCTGAGCAAATGTCATGCTTCAAGCCGCATGTTGATTATGTGAAGTTTGAACAGTCTTCTGCTCGAATGCAGACCAGAGATGAGCTGACTGTCCAGCACAGGGTACGCCAAACTTACCATCCAATCACCAGACTCGACAAAGCAATCTGAGCGTCCCAATCAACGCGTGGTGGACGAAAGTTCATGTGCAGCGTCAAATGTCCTCGTATTCAGCACCAGATGGGAGGTGCAAAGTCTATGCAGGGAGAATTGGCTAAAAGGCTAAGATACAAACCAGCTAGTCATGAGAGGTCGTGATGTAGCGAGCAGAAGGGAGCCACACGAGCACCCGCCCCGCGCAGCAGCCCGCTTGTGCTGCTGCCCCGGGCGGGGAGCCCGTCGTGCTCCGCGAAGTGTCCGGAGCCGGGTATAGCAGAGTAACGGTAGGTAACTGTGCCGTGCGGGCGAACGATCCATGCACGGGGCATTGGGCGTGGGTAAACGAGCAAGAATGAGCGGAAGCCTGTCCGGGGGTGATGAGGTAGACGTTCGGGATCCTTTTGTACAGTGAGCGCCGGCTGATCGACAGTGGGCGACGATGAGAGACGGGACGTGCGGAGACAATCTAAGCTGATAATGATAGTGCAAGAGCGGCGAGAACGGCGGTTGCGAAAGTCCACGGCAGCGCTGGGAGCACCGAAGAGGCACTGCTACTGGTGGCGTCATCACGCATGGTCAGCAAGAAACTCCATGGGCCGAGAAGAAGCAGCACTTACGATGCCGCGGCGGGTTTCTGAACAATGCTGATGGTCATCACGGCGACATAGCCATCCACGGGTAGCGTGTTGTTGTTGCCCACGGTCAGGTCGTGGTTGACTCCCTGAGTTGAATTCGACAGAATCCCGGAAAGGTATACGACGTCTGTTTTGTAGGTCCAACCTTGGAACGATGTCTGTCCGGAATAGGTCGTCCCGTTCGTGATGTTCGCGGTGGGTATGAGAGAGGACTGCGCTGTCGCGTTGCCTACTAGCCAATCGCTGCACGGGCGCGTGAGCCCAAATGGCTAACGTACAAAGCGTTGCGGATGCTTACCGGCCGAGGTTGTAACTGCGGAGCGGGAGTCAGCATTGAGCAGACCACAACGAGCAGACATGCACTTACCCATTGAATATGATGTCATGACCCACTGCGATGGGAATTGGCATCGTGCATACAACGGGACAAGTAGAAGTACGTACTCTGTATGGGCAGCTCGTATGATGTCGCCATGAATATAGCACCGCTGCGACACGTCAGCGACCTAGAAGCCGCGGGAGGCAAAGGGCACAAACCTGTTTGCGTTACTTCCATCCTGTACCCAGTATCGGAAGTGATTGCCACCTTTGATCGTCTCTTGGCACGTCCCGAGCTCTGGATCACCATAATCCCACCTCAGCTCGGACGTTTCGTTCACTGTGCCCATGCAATGTGAGACGGTAGGCAGGAGCTATGGCTAGAAGCAGCACATGCCTTGGCCTTTCCCATCTCCCAAATTCGCTGTCTGCGCGTCTCCGGCGTGTTGACCTAGACATTCCGCTCCGAAGCCCACAGAGCTGCACGACGCGTTCCAGAGCCTGAACAACAGAAGAGCAGCGTACATGACTTACAGAAAGTAGTTCCGCAGACCACCCTGATCCTCATTGTCTGCCAGAACGATTGGGTCCGAATGACCTGACACGATCACGTTCAGCGGCTCTCCGAGGCCGCCAGTATTAGGTGCCACCTAGACAGTCCCTTCAATGACCAGCTCTGTTGCAAACACCGCAGTGCTTACCGTCAGCATGCTGCCTCCCATCTGCGTGGGGTCGTAGAAGCCCATTGGGGGCACGGAACGGCCGCCTCTCCGCCAGAGAGGACTTGGTGAACGGACATGCTCGCGTGAATCGTGCTGCTGTGCAAAGGAGAGTGCGGGAACGCATAGGAGGGCGAGGAAGAGGGACATGGATGCCATGTTGGCTGGCAAGCACGGCGAGGAGGGAGGAGGAGGGGGTAAAGAGCGTATCGAGGCTGCAGCGATGGTCAAGAGCAAGCCGGAAATTGGATGTTTCCGAATCGGGCGGTTGCACCTCCACTGCCCTTATATAAGCAGAACAATAATTAGAACGGGGCGGCTTCGCTGGGCACCCTCACCGTGCTTGAATTAGGACCCTCTCCTCGGCGGTGCCGCTCGCATCTCTCTTCCTTGTTCCCATCGCCGTGCTCGACGCCTCGGGGTGCGCACAACCGGAATCGAAAATACCTGGAGGCGATATCAGACAGCGGCGCGTCGTGATCTCGAGGCTCGCGGGGCGACTCCGGGGCTTTACTCCCGCGCTGTTCTCGCGCTGCTCGTGGACGTGGACGTGGTAAGCAGACAACGTCTTCGCAAGTTCTGGTATGTGGACAGCTGCGTGCCATGTGCTCGCCCGCCACCACGTAAGCCGCAGTCTCTCGAAGCTTGTTCGCGGGCGCGGGATTTGCCCTTCGGCCCGCCCAATATTAATACTGTGTTCGCCGGACTTGCGGACGCTCTTGTCGCTCTTGCAATCTACGACCTCTTCCTTCGCCACGGCGGAACAGCGGTATCCCTCGCTGAACACCTGCCACGGTATCGCTGAAAGTGTTTGCGTCTCACCAGGTCTCAACGATAGGAGAACATGGGCCGCAAGTACTCAAGATGCACCCTGAATCGGAGGCCGATGACAGGAAGGCTGTTTGCAAATCGTCCACGTCCAGCGCCGAGCAGCATCGCCTCGACTGTCATGAGCGGCGACGGGGCCATTGTTCACGGCGGCTCTCGTGCGAGTTGCCTAGCAGCCTTCATGAAGCTGTCTTGTCCTCGGCGTCCTACACGCGGCCATTGTTCGCGAGGGCCGACTTGCCAGCTGCGCGACAAGTACGCATCGCCGGCGTGGCCCGCTCTCGTCGCGCTCGGGGCGGTGCACGGCCCGGTACGCGAGAAACGACATGCGTCGAAGCTGTTGCGTTGCGACTTTTTCAAACATGCGACTCGCATGAGTCCCTAGGAACCGTGAAGGACACTGAGGCCGTACTGCGTCGGCAATAGCGGTGCTGCACGCATGAGTAGAGCAGATCTATCAGTGGCGGTACTGAGGTCAGAGTGACCGGCAGTCTGGAGTTGCACGTACGGGTGTTATCGTTGTAAAACCGCGTAGACGTCTCCAGTCCATTGCGGTCGTAAGTACGATGCACGAAGACCACATATCCATCCCGGCTGCTTCTTATGTTATGTTCTAGAGCTGACGACGTGCTATATAAAGGGTTATCATGTTGAAGCATCGCGTGCGCAGCGCTGTGGCTGAGGCGTTCACGATTCTCCGTCCCTTTGCGGCGATGAAAGCCCGGCCTGTTAGCAAAGCTTGGTGAGTGAGCTTCTTCAGAGCGCTAGCCTCGGGTTGCGCAGTCTATCAATGTCATATTGAATTACCCCCCACCCAGTTCGCGATGTCCCTCCGCAACGGACAGCATCGTCCTGCAGTCGTCGTCGACTGCGCTGCCTCTCGTCAAATCAGCCTCTATATACAGAAACCATCTTGTCGGACACTGGTGTGCATAGTCCGCCTCGGAACGCGAAGTACTATACGGCGGGGCATGCCACAGAGGTAAGTTTGCTCGGGCGTTACCGTGGATATTCAATGCACAATGATCAACCTTCTGCGCAGCATCCCGTGGCATCCCGTGGGATGAGCGGATTCGATCCATCAACCACGGTTCTGTGTCATTCTCCGCATAACAGGCGTCGATACCGCACTTGGAGCCAAAGTGCGGCCTGATAACGCCTTCTATGAGCATACTGAGTGATAGACAGCACCCAGGTCTTAGATCTGCTTGGCGGGTACGTGTCACGGCCATGCTTCCGCTCACCATCAAGGTGCAGGCTATAAAGCAGGCGAGCTGCGCGGTGTGTCAGCAGTCGCCCTGGACTCTGCCCCTCTGTCCTGAGCACTTTTCCACGCCCCATAATGTCTTCCAGTGCAACGAACAGCCTTATCAATACGAGCACCTCGTCTCGCACCATGAGCGTCCTTGTCGCAAGCGCCTCTCCGGGTCCGTCCATAGGTTGGCAGTCGTCCGGGCATGACCTCAAGACGTATCTGTTCTTGGACGACTCGCTGCACGTCGCTGTGGGTGCTATGCTAGTGGGCCTGCTCTTTGCTTCTATGTGGGTTAGCAACGGAACAGATACCGTTACGCTCTGTACCCTGACACACTCCACGCCACTCTTAGTTTCTTCGGAGTCGTGTGCACCAAGGCACTGAGCTATGCCCGTAGCTCCAGCTGGGCCAACGCTGCGCCTGCCAACAAAGCTATTGTACGTTATGTGACTTGCGTTGTTTCGAGCGATCTGACGATCCCTTCAGGTCATCGCCCTGATGTGCGTGGTCCCCGATATGCAATGTTGGATGTCGCCCACATACTAAACCTCATGCTCAGGATCCTGAACATCCTGCAGATGGGCTTCACCGCCCATGCTGTGTGCTGGCCCATCATCCGCCTGAACGGCAGTTACTCTCGGCTTCTGGATAACGTTTGGTCAGTCGGAATCGCAGCCGACATCTGCCATCTTCCCCCGTACTGATGAAGGTATATGCCACAGGAGCATTATGGTTGGTGTGCATATGTTGTGCTTTATTGGTCATACTGACTGAAGTTGAATGAACAACAGATGCAGATCATGTTTGTGGTGAGTAGCGATCCTCGACTAGAGCTAGGAGAATCGATCGGTAAAGGGTCTTGCCACAGACCTACGTTGCGTCAGTGTCGCAGAGGTGAGTAGCAAATGTTGTTCATGGCGACGACGTTGCTGAGCGGAAGGACAGCTTCTTTGTATACCGTCTTCACACAGGTACGTCCAGATATCGGCGTTGCAATGGCTGGAGAGTTCAGCTTACCCTTTGTCGCGTATGGTCAAGTCAAGCACAACTGGATTCTCACCTCCGTGGCGGTAAGACTAGCCAGCGCCCAATCAACCTGACAGAGGCTCATGCAAACCATCCCCGTAGCTCTTGTTCATCAACCTCCAGCTTGGTCAGTCTCCAACAGATATACTACTCATCTGAGGTATATGTTAACCCGCTGTCTGTTTTTCAGCTCTATCGATCGGTAAGCACACAGACATCTCTTCAGCAGCGACTGCCCTCAGTGCCGATGTCCTCGGATTGCAGTCTCCCTCGTCCAGATGTATGTGATAGATAAGTAGTCAGAAGGGAACACCGATGCTGATTCTGTGCCTATAGGATCCACAAGAGCTTCATCGACGTCATGCTCTTCGAGGTCGCTCTTGTCGTCAGTCTCGCCGTCTCTCCGGGGTCGCACGCCAACTTGCTGACTCTCACTCCTCGACAGTGGCCGCTGACGACCACCTACGGGGTCGCTGCCGGCGTTGACATCGTCATTGCTGCCCTCGGATACGTGTGGCTCCAGAAATCGTACGTGCTGGAGTCGTACATGCTTGCGCGTAAGCTGAAGACTTATGTTGCAGGGAGGACAAGAGCAAACTCGTCAAGGAGACTGAGTACTGGATGTTTAAGAGCCTGTTCACCTGCGGGTACGCGCCGTCTTTCCCGACCCGAGTCTCGCGGCTGACGTCGGCTTGTTCAGTATCCTCTCCCTGTTCAGCGCCATTGCTGTTTCGATCATGAGCACGAACTTCACGTGGCTCGCGGTGACCTTCGTCCTTGGGAACCGTGCGTCAATTCCCGCTTCGTATAAGATCCCCGCTGACATATGTGAACAGTGTACACGCTCAGCGTGCTTCTCAAGTCAGCATTCCGCTCAGTATGCTCTCTCTCATCGAGCTGATTGGTCGTGCTGCAGCCTCGAGGAAGTCCACCACCCGTTCAGTGAGATCGTGCCCAGCGCGAGTGCACCGAACTCCCCTGCGCCCAGGCCGGCTTCTGACCGCAGCTCGACCCTGCGGGCGTCCAACGCCACGCTCGCTGTCGATGAGGGCCTGTGGGAGGATATTTTGGCATCTCAGAAGCTCGCCCCTGTGGAGTCCCCGGTCATGGTTGCTGCGCCGGTGAGTGTATGCATGAACTCACAAGCCTCGGAGTGGTCTGACCGATGCACAGAACGACAAGAAGAACTATGTCCTCGGGTACCACACCGAGTCGACTGTTGCTGCTGTGAGTAGACTCTGCTGGTCCTGCTCACAGTCTGCTGACATGCCGGTGAAGGTCTAGAGAATGACTTGTCAGAACGATTCTCAAGGCAGACCCCCTCCTGCCACGGCTCTTCGCTCTTGCCGTCTGTTGCTGTAAGGCTTGTGAGACTCACCTTGTGCGGACACTCGTCTTCCACAGCCGGACACGCATTATGTACCCGGGCTCTTCTCGCCGATATGATGTTGACGTCGAATGATATGATCTTTACGTGCCTCCGCGACGCGGAGTATTTCAAGGCGTGTTCAAGTCTCCGGAGTCCGAGTACCCCATGTTGGACCCACTACTGTTACATCGCACAGCCTTTCGTAGCGGTTGCATCCGATCCAACTCACAAACAAGTGTGCGCGCAGACCAAAGAAATTGAAATGGAGTTACCAGAACGTTGTCGTGCAGAGTTCATTCCACATGTCTCGAATTAGTTTTGAACGTGCGAAGTACTGCTGGATTCAGCGAAGTCTGGCGCAGTGACCGCAGGCAGCCATATCGGGGAGTCTCAGAAGCCGCCGCGACACGAAAGAGCATCGAACTAGGTACGAATGCAGCGAACTGGCCGAGCTGGCGACAATAAGAGGGAGCGAGCCAGGAGTGGGCGTTGAGTGAAGACAAGATCGACGCTGCCAGAGCAAGTGGCAGAGCGCGGGAGAGAGCATGGAAACGAGGAACCAGCGTGGGCGGCTGGTGACGCCGGTGCGCTGCTTGTCTCTTCTCTTCACCTTCCAGCTGTCCTCGCCGTCTGCGACGACGACGGCTCTCGCTTTTCGTCCTTCCTTCCGCCCGCCTCTCGTTTCTCATGACCTTCTGCTCGTCTAGCTTCGTCCGATGACCCCCCGCCCTGCGCTGGCCTCCAAGTCTCGTCCTTTGTCGGCAATTTTCATCGGGTCTGCTGGTTCAACGCCCCCCGCCCTGCCAGACCTCCCTGAACCACCCAGCCCGAGCACTTCTTCAAACGCTTCTGGCTTGCCGTCTCCACCTGCGACCAACTCCACAGGCAGCGGGAGCGTCGGCGAAGGCAGCACTAACGCCGGCAGTCTCCGTCACCGCGCGCCCAGCTCCAAATCCTCCTCAGACATGTCTGGCGGCAGCGGTGACCGGTCCTACTCCTACAACAAGAAGAGGGGGTCTACTCTAGACGACGAGGATGAACCAGATGAGAACGAAAACGATGAGGATCACACTGCGCGACTGTCTGACGATCGGAGGCGCTCCTTCCCCAAGGGTGCTTCTGATAACCAGTCTGCATTGCAGCGGGTGAAGAACCTGACCCAAAGGAACCGCATGGTACGTCCTTCTGGCTCAGTGTATGCGCATATATTCACGGTTTTGGTCACCGATCCTCGCGATTGAACGCGTATGTCGCTCCTGGGCAATTGTGCTGCGCAACGCTGTCATGTTCAATGCCATGCAATCAATGCGACGACCTCAATGCTCTCCTATCTGCCTCCTTCTGCGTGTATGATACAGGTTCTAGACAAACTGTCTTCAATCTCGCGCAACTCCCCTGTTCCTTCGAACCATTCACGGTCTCCTATGTCCCCTCCTACAGCTGGCTCTTCTTCATCTTCTGCTACTTCATCTTCCCGCCTGTCGTCCTCACAGAATCGCCCTCAATCAGTCTCCAACGGCTCCAGCAACACTCGTCGTCGCGAACCTCAGCTATCCGGCTCAGAAACCGAACGCGAAAGCCAGTATCCTTCTAATCACTCGGCCTCCTCGGACGGTAGGCCAGTAACGCCACCATCCGCGTTTCCAGAGATCCGTGCGCCAGCAGCATCAGTAAGACAGCGACGCATATCCGCACCAGCCTCTCCGGGCAAGGTTGGTAGATCTACACGGGAGAGGGATCGTGGTGCGTCCCCGGGTCCGTCAAGAACTCCTCGCAAGCGTGTCTCTACTGCACTGTCAGTGGACGAGGGTTATGGGCAGTACAGGTCGGATGATGAAGATGTCACTACAGCGGCACTCGCTGCGGTGGCGTCGTCTCGGAGAAGCCCTCTTGGCAGCAGTGGGAAGAAGGGCAGGCAGCCATTACCTAGAGAGTTCAGGGATAGGAAGAACTCAGACGAGAAGGTATGTTCCTTCCCGAATGTAAAGCGATGGCTGCCGAACATGCACTTCCGTAGCCCAATGGTGAGCCTCCTGGGACACCTCACCGACACACCTCTCGCAACGAGCTGGGGCGAGCCTCTCCGTCGCCACGGAAGAACAGGGTTGTGGCGTCTGATCCGCCGGCATCGCCCCGTCGGCTCGGCTTGTCCAGGTATTCGACCGTGCGCGAGCTGACCCGCAAGCATCAGACACGATGGATGTCGGAGGACCTCTCCTCACCCTCCAGGGAGAATGCTGATGAATCCTTCGAGTCCGTCAATGGCGGAATGGGTAGACGTCAGGGTCACCGAGCCGGAAGCTCCGAAGGTCTGTTAGGGACCGCTGGAGGCCGGAGCTTGATCGGCGAGGGGCTACGAGCTGCCGGTCTGACGAAAAAGCGAGACGAGGACGTGTTCAGCACCTCCCATGGAGATATCGAGGCCGTACCCCCGCGTCGTACACGATCTACCGGCAACTCCTCAGTCATCGCGGGCGGACAAGGGGACGGATCTCCAGAGCAAGACAGGGAGGGTAGGAGCAGCCGGATCGACGAGGGAGTTGGGCCTCCGCGGGACCCAAGGACACCTCTCAACAGCAGCTATCGGCTCAGCGACCGCAGACCGCAGACTGGGATGGCTGCCCGCCCCGGGACGTCCATGGCGGCACTTCACCACGAGACGCACGATCTGGCCCCACCAAGAACTGCTCCCCCCGCCTTGCGATCATACAGATCAACCTATGCGCTCCCTGACCGAGTGGCTGAGGATTTGCAGCTCCAGTCTCACGAGCGCGCCATGTCCTCCCCCTTTGCCACTCAGAGACCATCTACAGCGCAGGGTGGCACTCGAGACAACAACGCAGAACATCGGCGGCTCATGTTCGAGTCTCTGTCGGTGTTCGAGTCACACCTCTCCCGCCTCCCTCCAATGGGTCAGACCACTACCACCACTATTCCGGAGGTCTTCCAGAGCGCCCAGCATCTTGTACATGCCCTAGACAAGCTGAACGGCATGTTGAAGGATGGGACGAACAGGGCGCTAGAGGCACAGATCGACGCCGAGCTTGCCGATTACAAGGACGGTGTCGACCTGGTGGAGCTATGGCGCGACGTTGGCTCCCATCACCGCGAGAGCCTTCGCGTCAGCGACGAGATTGTGCGGAACATGACCGGGTTCCTGCTCGGCGTTGGCAAGATCCTTCGTGAATCCACCTCGCAGGGCGCTCAACAGCATCTACGAACGATGAGCCTCGACGAGGAGGTCGTGCGTCGAGCTACTCCCGAGGTACAGCCGAGCGCCGGTCGCGATTCGGACGGCCGTCGCAGCAGGGAAACAAGGCGAAGCTGGGAGCCGGGCAGAGAGACGGGCAGGTTGCTGAACGGCTTGACCAGCTTGGACAGGAACGGGACTAGGTCTCGGCCAGGGTCGTCGATGAACATGATGCGAAGCTCAGCAACCTCCAGCAGCGAAGGGCGCAGTAGCAGCGACGCAGCGAACGACGGCACGCCGGCTACCCTGCGGCAGTCTGCTCCCATAGCCGGCACGTCATCTGCTGCTCGACGCCTCTACGCCCCGAGGGATCGGGGGGACGTCGCTGCGCCTCTCGTCACATCCTTGAGTTCGGACGACCTCAGCGGCGATTACGAGCCTTCTCCAACGCCCGTCTCTCGTCAAGGGCACGCTTTTCCGGAGCGTCGACTCCCCGCGCTCGCCGTGCCTCCGTCTCTTCCTACCCTGCCGTCAGAATCCCTACTCACTCGCAGCAACACCATCGCGACAGACAAGGCGAGCAGGCGTAAGATTTCTGCGAGTTCGATTGCGACTGTTCGTGCCGAACCTTCCTCCTCCTTCGTGCCAGTCATCAAGCCTTCCAACCCGACCACTGCCGTCACCACCCACACTGTCTCCGCCTCCCCCGAAGCCGACCGGACGCCCTTCCCCCTGCTCCGCAGCGAGTCAGGCAGCTCTACACGCACGAACGGCGTGACGTTCTCGCGCCCCACGACCATCTCCGTGTCGTCGACGCTGAGCGGCCTCCAGCAGCAACACGAAAGGGGTGCGAGAAGCCGCACCGTCTCGAACAGTTCCGCCGCTGACATTGACCACCCCTCCCCCGCAGTGCCTGCGCCCCCCGCGCTCATGCCGTCGCACTCTGGGTCGGAGTCGGAGCGGGAGACGCGCTGGCGGACGCTGAGCTCGCGCCCGCGTGCGTCGCTGGATAGCAACCGTAGCGGGGAGAGCCCGATCGACTCGCCCGATCGGAACCTCGCGACGGTGTCGTACTCTGCCGCGCGCAAGGAGCGGCGGAGGACGATCACTGAGATCTTCCAGAGATAGGATGCGTAGGCGTTTTTCGTGTCTTTCCATGGGTGCGTCGTCTCGATCGTGTCGCTACGTCCAAGGACGGCCGTCTGATGGGTCTGGGTTTGTGGCGCAGACTGTAGATCAGACCCCTCCTCCTACGTTCGGTGGCGAACTTTCCTCCTCGTATTCGCTGGTCATACTGCACTGGTTTTCACCTTACAGCTCCTCCACTAGGTTTCATGCCGCCGGACAGTTCGTTGTCTCTTTATTTGCGTTCATTCTTGGCCTCACCGGCCCCGCCGCAGCACGCAGTACGCGGGGCGCGGGCCGTGTTCAAACATCTGAAGGCTCCCCGTCTCCGTCCCGCTCCCGCCTCCTCCAAGTCCCGGTCCGTCTCAACTTCTCTCTGTCCCTATTACTCTCCCTCGCCTCTGTCTCATTTCCCCTCTCACACTCTCGCCCTCTGTATCCCGACCGAAAGACGCACGTATGTTTATGGGCTTCATGCACGATATGACGAGCCGCCCGCTTGCTAATTCAGTATAGCAATGTAATGGGATGATGTTCAAACGACCCGACGACGATACCCCCGCCGTGCCTGTACGGTTTCCTGATATACCCCTTCTCTTCGTTGTGTGGTGTGCTGCTCTCCTAGGTCGAGAGTCCGAGGAACGTGGGTGCGCTCAGTGCTTGTGCTTACTGGGCAGTGCCGGCGCCGGCAACCAAGCGGGTGAGTAGACTGCTTGCCGGTGGATTTTCAGGTACTGAGCACTGGCTGACGGCTCCTCCCCGCTCCCAGGCTCAGCTGGAATCGGCGGGAGGCATGCTGCATGAGCGCTGTAGCGGTGTTGCGTTCCGCGAAGCTGCTATCACTGTCCTATAGACCACAGGCAGGGAACCTGATTCTTGAGCTTGATGGAAGACTCGGGCTGCTCATTCAGTGCAGTGGGCTGCCTTCTCGTTCGCGCACTCGCACCGTAACCTCAGCGAGCCTCTCAGATTCCATGAATGAATACGTGCGCATGTACCCTCGAAGCGGCACTGAGATCTAAGAGGTGGAGCGCTACTCAAGGTTCCTCAAGGTGGCGGGAACACTTGTCAAACAACCTACGCCCAATCTTCCTCCACGCCCGCCCGGTTCGCCAGCTGAGAAAACATCACGGGCGATATCAGCGCAGGCAAGGCACCTGTCGGCCACGCCCAGCCCAGCCCCCGCGATGCCCCCCTGCAGAGTCGCAGACTGTCAGGCAGCAGGGCGTGATGATCGTCGCTGTCAGAAGCGCGAGCGGGGCGTATATGTATATGAGGCGTCGGGGTGTCCGTTTGGGCTCGGGTTCGCTCGCCCGTCTCTTCCAGGCTCCCCGACAACGACGACCGCCTCCTGCAGCGCTCTTCTCTTCTCTTCTCCCGTCGCCCGTTCTGAATGCACGCTCTCTCAGGGAGCCAGCTGGAGGCCGTACGGCATGCGCACTATCTTCGCGCCGACGACGGCCGCGAAGCGCAGCGCGCCGAAGAACGCAGAGAACGCAGAGAACGCAGAGAATTCGTGGCCGGTGAGTTTCGAGGAGTGGGGACCCGGGGGCTGGGGCTGGTGGTGGGGAATGGCAGCGCAGGGCGGGTGCGCTCGCACGCCTTTTCACTTAGCATTGCAGGCTCCGAGCGCGGGGGCTGTAGGAAGCCCCGTCAGGCTTCAGCATCTCCGGGCAGCGGATGCCGGCGCAGACGTCGACGAATCGCATCCTCGACCACGACACGGGTGGCACATGGGCTGCAGCACAAGGAATCGGACTGTATGGCGCGTCTGCGTCTGCGTGACTGCGATGTGGCCGCAGAACGACGTCAAGCTGAGGGCGTCGTCGCGACGGCGAACAAGGCGACGCGCCTGCCTTCGAGACGGCATCACTGTCAGCGCGACCGCAGGGTAGTATGACGTCGTCGGACGGGCAGGCGAGCTGCCCCGCATCGGGGGCGAAGAGAGGGCGAGAGAGAGCTGATGTATGAGAGTGGGAACAGCGCATGCCTGGATTGTCGGTGCGCTTGAGCTTCGTACGGTTCTCGTTGTTCAGCAGCAGAAGCACGCCTGCCGCACGCAGCTGGCGAAGCTGCTGGGCTACGTACCGCTGGCATTCTGTGATCAGCTGGCCGCTGACTGGCTCTTGGGGGTGAAGAAAAAGAGTACACGTTCGCTGTGCGTATTTCCGCGTCGAGGCCGTCGTCGCCGAGCGCGCTGGCGGAGGCAGGGGGATCAGTGGTGACTGGCGACGTTCACCGTGCTGGGCGACATATCCAGGAACGGAGACGATCGCAAACTCGAGCAGCATCTCGGCAAGCAGAGTCGGAGGGGGATTTAATCTGGGAAATCGGTGCGCTCTGGGAGGGCTGATGGATAAACGTCGGGTGGGACGCGTGGGAGCGCGCGTCTGGCTCGCGTGGAGGGCAAGCACTAGTCCCAGTCTGAGTCTGAGCCAGTCTGAGTGAGTGAGTGTGTCTGCTCGCACTCGCACTCGCTGCGAAAGACACCGCGGGCTGATATTCTTCGCATCCCCGCACGCGCACGCCTCTCTCCCGCCCTGGCCCTGCTCTCCTCCCACCACCACAGCGCCCCCTGCGCTCCCTCCCCCGTCGCCAGCGCGCGAGCTGCGCGACCCCACACTCCTTTGCACCACCCTCTTTTCCATAGGAAACAGGAGAAGCATCGCTGCGCCTCCGCGCACAAGCTATATACCTGACTAGCCGACAGCTCGAGATGCACGCTGCCGCCCGCACCATGCAGACCCGGCACAAGCGTGTCGCAGAGCTCGAAGAGCGCGCCCTCATCAACCTCCCCTTCCCCATCCCCTCCATACCCATCCTAGACCCCCTCCTCAAGCCCCTCGCGCCCCTCCTCACGCCCCTCATCGACGGCGAGCACCCCAAGACGACCAGCACGAAGAGCCCCGCACACACGACCAGCACGACCCCCACGCAGGCCCCCGCCCCGACCCCCACTACAGCCGCACCAAGTCCCACCTCGCCAAATGGCGGCAGCACGCCCACAGGCGGCTCCGGCCCTGCAAACGGCGGCGGCAGCACTCCAGGCAACACGTCCCCCAATGGCGGCAGCGGCGGATCTGGCGGCAGCTCCGCCGGTGCACCCGCCAACGGCGCGACGAACGCCCCCGCGCCCGGCTCGAACCCTGCCGCGGCCTCTTCGGGAGCGGACGCAGCAGCGTCCCCATCGGGCACGGGCGTTGCCCTCCCCGGCTCGTTTCTCACTGGCGCGGTCTCAGGCGCACAGGGAGCCGACGGCGAGCAGGGCGCGGACCCGAGCAGCGGCTCCGCCGGGTCGTCCATCGGCGTCGTCGTGAACGCCAACGGCGCCGCGTTCGTGTCCGGGACGAGCTCTGCGCTGGGCCCCGGGGAGACGGCAAACGTCGCCGGGGGCAATAGCGGCGGCAACTCCGCAAACGCCGCATCCCCCACGGGCACGCAGGGCGGCGGCGCGTCGGGGGGCAGGATCTCCGGATCGTCCGCCGCTGGCTCTGCGGGGCAAGGGTCCAACACGTCAAGCACGAGCAACGCTAATCCGTCGGAGCCGTCGAGTGCCAACGACGCCGGCGTCCATCACGGGGTGTCTCCCGGGATCATCGCTGCCATCTGCGTCATCGTTGGGCTGCTGCTGCTGCTGCTGCTCGTGTTCTGCTGCAGGCGGCGCGCGGTCGCGAAGCGCCTCCGCCGCCGCAGGACGTGGTTCACCGCCGGGGCGTACCGCGGCGGCGAGGAGTACAGGGACGGCGCCGCAGGCGGTACGAGATCTGCACGGAGCAGCTTCGCGACGCATTTCGACCGCGGCAACATGGTCACGCCAGCATCACAGATCGACATCACCGCACCAGGCTCGGAGGAGATGTCGCAAGTCTGGCCGAGCAACCTCAGCGGGTCGATCACCGTCCCGCCCGTGTCGCATACCGTCGAGTCCGTGCCCAGCCCGACCATCCGCGCAGCACCCGACCGCTCGAGCATGAGCTCCGTCTCGTCGAGCGGGAGCCTCGCCCGTGCACCGTCGCAGACGTCGCAGTATCTGACCGCTCCGGACCCCGCAGCGACGGAGGCGACGTCGCCCTACGGCATCGACTTCCCGTCCCCCTTCTCCGTGCGTCCGTTCTCGCCCTCCGAGACGTTCTCCTTCCCGCGGCCGCCGCAGGACGACGCACACAGTCGCGCGTCGGGCATGATGAGCGGCTCCGTCGTCAGCGGCTCGATCCACAGCGCCGCCTTCTTTACCGCCGAGGACGCACCCACGGCCGAGTCCCCCGTCGCCGCCGCCCCCATCGCCGCCCCAGAAGCGGAGAACCCGTTCCTCGACTTCACCGAGGTGGCGCGCCCGCCGTCCGCGTCCGGCGCCTCCTTGGAGAGCGCGAACACGGCGAACTCGACGCCGCTGCACTTCGCGCCGGTCGAGACGATCATGCGGCCGTTCGTGCCGACGATGGACGACGAGATGGGCGTGGTGCCCGGGCAGGAGGTGCGCATCGTGCGCCGGTTCGACGACGGCTGGGCGTTCGCGGAGGATGTCGCGCGCGGGGCGCAGGGCCTGATCCCGATCGACTGTCTGCGGCCCGTCGAGGAGGACCTCCCCGCGTTCTTGGCGAAGAAGCGGCTGAGCAGCTATGGCGCCGCGGCGAGGATGTCCGCGACGACGGCGGCGGACGCGCGCGCGAGCGCGCTGAGTGCGACGTCGGTCGGGAAGGCGATGTAGAGGCCGACCCGCCGAGTGTTCCTGCGACGTGCGATTCCTTCATGCCACTGTATGACCTCGTTACACGCCTCCTGTTCGGTGAGCCGTCTACGTCACAAGCCTGAGGGGCCCCTTGCTGATCGTGCCGTTGCAGCTACAGACTTTGCCATGCATGCTGTGCTACGTGCCCTGTCTGCCACTCTCCCTGGTTGTGCTGCTGTTCTGTCCCTCCGTCCTCCGTCGGTCTACTCGCTTGTCTGTTTGTCTGTCACACTACGCTACTGCTGCTCCTCGTCTCGCTGGTCGTCGCGTCGCGTCGCGGACCCCTCCCTTCACGCTCGGGTCTGGTCCCGCCGGCCGGCCAGCAGGCACCCCTTGACTACCCCCGTCCCCGCCAGACCTCTGGCGGCACTGCCGTTCGTTGTCGATACTTCTCCGCCCCCGTACGGGGCCTTCATACCCTTGCGCATTCTAATGTACGTACGTAATCTTGCTTTCGCCCGCCTCGGTGCGCCCCGCGCGGCACTGCAGGCTCCCACCCTGTCCATACCGCCTACACTTCACGCTTTGCTTTTTCTCCTTCTCTTTCTCATTTTCCTCTGCTTCTCGCTCCCGCATGTCGCTACCCACGCTGCTCGAGTCTCGCGCGCTCCTCGGTGGCTCATAGAGTCCGGAGCCCCGTCGCGCATGAGAACTTCCACATCGCTTACACTTCTCCACATAGAGAACACTTGGGTCTGGCGTGCGCGTCGCGCGGACGAGACGAGAACGGGATGTATATACCCCTTGGCACATGCTTTACACCTTCCCAGCTGCTGTTGCTGTTTACTGCTCCTGCTCCTGCTGTACGCGTATACCGGTACCCGCACATGGCACGACCAAGCTACGTACGACCGAGGCTCTGGCGCTGTGGACGGCGTCGTCGAGTATATCCCCGCTCCCCCCGCCTTCCCGGACTTCGTACGTATACATACATATACCGTAGTACGTGCGTGCCCACCCAATGTAGCATTGCTTCACTTATCGCGATTTGCCCAATACATACATACGTGTCTTCCGACGTCAGCACGTCTTCCACGTCGACGTCAATTCAGACATGCGCGTGCAAACGCGGTTGCGAGGACGACGACCTTGGCTCGTTCATTCAGACATTCGAACGAAGCCCGAGCATTCTCCTGCTCCAATAGCCACGATTCGGATTCGTCGTTCACATACAGAACCCTCCGGGCGCACACGCTCATCTCCGTACACACACACACGGTCATATCCCTCCCACACCCGTCCCGACGTCTCATATCCATGGCCATATACACATTCCCGACAGACACCCCGACAGAACGAGAGAGAGAACTGAACAGAAAATAAGGAGAGGAAGAGATGTCAGCCCCATATACTACCCCAAGTCCGGCACTGGCCTCGCATCGGCAGGAGTCCCACGTGGGGCTCGTCATGATACCACTCGACGAATGCTTTGCTCTCGCCCCCCGCCCTCTGATGTGGGCTGCGCGACGGGCACCGGGAACCGCGCGGACGGACGTGTGCACGCCCGCCCCGCGCTGCTCGACCGGCGCCGACGCGGGCCTGGTCTCCGCCTACAGGTGGGGGTGTCCTGAGGGACAGCCTGAAGGGGAGACCGGCTGGGGGGCTGTCACTCGACAAGAAGGAATGGGCAGAGATGATGGAAGAGGGAACGTTACCGAGGAGACTCGTGTCCAAGTGGCAGGACCTCGTGGAGGAGCCTTATGAAGGGTTGGCTTCACAGCGAAGAGGCAAGATGCGCATCTCCATTAGCGCGTATCGTTACACACCGCGGCACGCACGCACACCACCGCTCGAGAGAGGGCTGGAGGCGTACCGCGGTTCCACAACATGCATCGTGAGGGGCATTAGGCGGTATATCTAGAGTAATGAGCCAAGAACACAACAAGCAGCGAAAGCAGAGAACGTAGCAGAGAGCACAGACGTGGCTGAGTGCGGTCGGGTCCGGGCGCCAAGGTGGAAGGGAGCGTTGTACACAAGGGAAGGGCGACCGCCTGGAACGGAAGTGCAGGGATGGATGGGTGTTATGATGTTATGGATGGTATTGACTGACTGGACGTGATGGGATGAGGGAGATTGCGATGGTGGTAGACAGAACCCGGGGACCTCGGAAGAATCCGACAACGGACGAGAAGGGAGAAGAGTGCAGAAGCAAGATGACAGTGCGTCGAGCCGTCGACGGGTCACCGATCCCCAGGATGGCCATTCCGCCTCCCGTTGCCGTTCGCGTACGCGTATTCCGAGCCAGCTCCAGCCTCGCTCGCGGGCGGCGATGCGATCGGCGGGGCGGGGTACGCGTGCATGATGCTCGCAAACGTCGGCGGTACGGGCGGTGGTGGCGTTCCCGAGCGATAGCCTACAGCCTCGGCGCCGTTCGACACTGGGCCGCTGGGTGGGACGGCGTGTGATTCGTAGGGGGACCGGTGTCCGTGAGGCGAAGCGACGCTGCTTTGCGAACGAGACTGGCCAGCAACGGGCGGCGGGAGGTGCAGAGGCGGCGAGAAGTGATCCTCCCTATCGCGGTCCCGTTCCCGTTCGCGATGCATGACGGGCGAGCGCGACGCCGTGCGTGAGTGCGGATGGGAGTGCGTCGGCGAATCGAGGTGCATAGGCGTGCCCCCAGGCGCATTCGTGTACTCTTCGTACCCCGCATTGCTCGCACGCGAGCCACGCCTCGTGCGCGGACCGTTCTCCGGCGGCGCGTTCGGGTACTCCTGGTGGAACGTGATCGTCTTCATCGGCGCGTTCGTGTTCGTGTGCGTCGAGGACGTCGTGTTGCGCGAGCGGAGCGACGGGTCCTCAATGATCATCAGGTCGACCCCTCCGCGCGTTCTCGTGCTCGGTGGGCGCACGGACGCAGCAGGGACCGGGATGGGCTCGGGTTCGGGCTCGCCCCGCTCGTTGAGGTACCCGTGTCCGTTTGCAGAGTCGCCGTTCGTTGAACCAGCTGTGCCGTTTCCGGGAGATACGCCGTCTTGTTCGTCGGGGAGCGCAGGGATCACTGCAGCGTGGCGTCCGCCGAGGGGCCTGTAGAAGGTGGTGGATAAGGTGCATGAGTGAGTGCTGCTGAACAGACGACGCAGACGATGTATATGTAGGATACGCCCCCCCCCCGCGGCGGCACCTCCCCCGTCCTGCCCCACCCGCCCGCAGAGAAAGAACACGCGAGAGACGACGCTCACCCTCCTTCGACGAAGTGCTGCCACACGTAGTCCTTGAGCTGGTTCGCGTGCGGCAGCTCCTGGATGAGGTGCTTGATCGTGTTCTGCCCGAGCCCGAAGAAGTCCGGGCCCGAGACCGAGTTCGAGTGCGCGCGGTTGCGGATGTGGTTCGCCGCGCGCACGATGACGGACCACGCGCCCGTCGCGGTCCCCGCGACGATCGGCTTGTCCGGCGCGTCCGACGCGACGATCTGGAACTTGGGCCCGTCCCCGCCGTCGAGGATCTTGCAGTGGTACACCACCTCTTGGTTCGGGTCGATCGTCGAGAAGTAGCGCCTGCAAGATACGCCGCGCGTATATACGTCGTCAGTGCATATACGCGGGATGTGCGAGAAGGACGTACCGGGTCACCTCGTACCCGACGGGGAAGATGTACCGCTCGGTGTGGAAGTGCTCACGCATGCACACCTCACCGAGGTTGTGGACGGTCATGATGCCGACGTTGAGCGGGAGAATCGGCTTCCCGCGCTTGTCCCGCGGCACGGTCGGGATGCTGTAGCTACGCGTCGTCACTGTATGCGCCTTCAGCCGCTTCGGTTTCGTGTGCCGCTGGATGTCCGACGGACGCGAGCCGGCGGAGGACGTGCGGAGCGTCATCTGCATCTGCGACTGCGACTGCGCGGGGGGCGCGCCGGCGTGTTGGTAAGACGGGGAGAGCGCCCCGGGCTGCACCCCAGGCATGTACTCGTCCTGGGGTGACAAGACTGGTGAAGGCGACTCGGACCCGTGACGGGTGTGCTGAGGGTTTCCGCCGGAGAGCTGCGCTCCGGGATGGGGAAGAGAGGAAGGCGGAGGCGCCTCGCCACTAGGCGGTGCAGGAGGCTTGAGGCGTAGCCTAGTGCCTGTGCTCGACACTAAGATCGGGGGCGACGCTGTCGGGTTAGCTTGGGGGCCGCCCTGAGGGGGCCCAGGGAGAGGTGCAGGAGCGAAGGTAAGCGGTGCGCCGATGTCCTTGCCCTTCTGCACGCCCCTCGGTTTGCGCAGGGGACGCTTCGCCTCGCGGGCCTCCTCCTCCTGCCGCTCGCGCTCCTCCGCCTCCTGCCTCCGCCGCGCGGCAGGCCCGATGTGCCGCGAGAGCAGTTGCGGGTCGATGTCGGGGTCTTCGGTCTGGAGCTCTTCGATCGCCTGGTGGAGGTTCGCGACGAACATCTTTTGGTTTCTGTCGTTCATGAGGCTGCGAGGGAAAGCGGAGAAGGGAAGGGCAGCTGTTTCTGAGCCTGGATTGGCGACGGGGTTGACTTGCAACTCCGTTATGCGGTCGAGGAGCAGACTGTTGTAAAATGTGAGGGACTTGTCCACCCGGCTCAGACTTTGTACAACTCACGCTCGCTCTGCCCTCCATTTCACGTTCCGTTCGCCCGAGCTCCGTAGCTGTATCATAGCCTCCTTGTGTTTCTGTATGTGGTTGCCAGGTCACAGCAAGCGCGTACAAGTGATCGCGAGCGATTTTCACGACGAAAACGACCAAGGGCGACGGTGAGCGACACGCAAAATACGAGAAGCAGCGGCGATGGCGCACCTCCTCGAGCTCAAAGTACTTCCTCTTCAGCCTCCTGTATTTTTCGGCGTAGTCGGGCTCCTTCGCCTTTTGCTGCGAGGCCGACTGCGCAATCTGGGCGGGGACCGGGGGCGGGCCCATGACGATGTCCTGCGGGGGCGGGGCCATGGGCGTCCTGCCGGAATGGCTCATGGACGGCGAGCGGGAGGGCGGCGGAGGAGGGAGGGGGTGATGGGAGGCAGGGGAGAGAAGCTGAGACTGGGGTCTTGGACTAATATATAGGTGGTGGCCAGGGGAAGCGGCCAGCTGTTTGGTCCGATCCCACATTTCCTCTCGACGCACCGCGTCCCACTTTCAGATCACGCCGTCCGGGCTCAGCCAGCTGTCGCGGCGCTGCTCAGATCGTCTGCGCACGCTCTCAGATGTTCGCTGCTACGCTACTGTACATGTGCGGGGACAAACAATGTTTATAAGTAGCTAGGAAGGGGGGAGAACAAGGACGATGCGGAGGCGATACGGGGCGTTGAATGGCGGAAATGGAGAGGGCTCGGATGGGATAGCGGCCGTTCTGGGCGGCGTGGCGTTGATTGACTTGTTTGGGAGCACAGACGCCCAAACCTTCTTCCCACTCATCCAGGACCCCGGAACCCCTCTGCGCCCCTCCGTTTCTCTCCTTCTCGCAAGCCACGCTCCTCCAAGAACCCGCCGCGTGCGCCAGCGTCCCCGGCATCTCCGTTCGTCCTATCGCACTCGCACTCTTCTCTCACCATCCTCCTCCGCGCCTTCCTTTCCGCGCGATCTACCATCTGTCAACCCTCTCCAGGCAGCCACTGCCGCCGGTCGACGTCGCAACATCCTCGCTGCCGTGCCTGTCCCAGATCTCATCCATCTAGCACGGGCCTAAGATGGCTCACGCAATCGCTCCTCCACATCGCCCATCCTCCCTCCATCCTCCCCCGCATTCCGAATTCACCCCCTCCTCGCTCGTGGCGTTCAGCCACAAATGACCACCACACGCCCGTGTGCGCGGTCCAGACCGCAGGCGTGGGCGTGGGCGTGGGCGTGGCAGTGGGCTGTGGTCAGACTCTACTCAACGCCGGCCCTCGATCCCGCCCCGTCCGCTTTCGGCCATCCCCTTGCCATATAAGGCTACTTTCGTCCTTCGTCCGGACCCCGTGCCTGCCCGCTCCACGCCCCACCGCCGCGCGCGAACCTTGCCGTTTTGGCACGCCGAGCACCCGTCCGACGCGCCCGACGCTGCGCCGGCGTCGGGGCGGCGGGCGAGGCGGCGGGGGCCCGTGCGGCGAGCGCTGCTTCGGAGGCCGCCTCGTGCCTTGCGAGGTCACGTAAAAATCAGCACAGAAGGCTTTGTGGCTGAACGATGTGCACGCGACACGAGGACCTGGAGAGTTCCGTGCGCGCTGCGCTCTCGACCCCAGAACACGATGTCGACATTCGTCTAGGAATAGGTATGTTGTGACTCCAGATGGAGGGTCGAGTGCTACACCTTCGATGCTATCATGACACCGTCGACGTCAGGATGGGGCTCTTGACACCCCTATGTACGCTCAGGTCGTTCTCGAAGGACCGCAGGGCACCCAAGCTCGTCAGAATGTCTGACGCCAACGGCGTTACCTCACGCCTACGAGCTTCTGCGTTGTTCTACAGGCCTCCTGCACAAGACAAAGCAGTCGCGCTGTTTCCCTATCCAGCAGCAAGCATGCATCACAGCGGGTGCTCATGGTCCTTGTACGTGCGTTCAATACAGGATGCCACGCTCCTCCCCGTACTCACTCTGTGTTCTATATATGCAGACCGACAGGCCCACGAGTCGCAGGACTCAATAGTGATTCAATGTCCAGGGCATTCATGATTCGCAGTACCTGGCCCACGGCCCCCCATGCTGGACTTCCCACAGACCAATCCTGGACTGAATGCGACCGAATGTCATCGTGATCCTACCGTCGTCCAGGCATAGATATCCTTCCTCGAGCCTTTCGGAGCCCTGACATTATCCCCTGGACAGTCGTGTCGCGTCGGCTCACTCAGCAGCACAACCGCCTTCAGACACGCTTCAAAGCCGAACATGTATTCCACGGATACTCGACGTATCGCGATGCGCGGGGTAGTAAACCTTAGAGTTGCGCGTCCACGCGTATCGGATCTGCAGTGCCCTTCTCGGCCCCCTGTATACGATGCCGTCAGATCTCGGAGACAGGACCGTGCGTGCGTAATGTGCCCGGGAACCTACGAAACGCTTGACGGTGCGCGATGTCTCCGAACTCCTTGCTGCGACTGCGATCCTGCGTATGCTCGATGCCTCGCAACCCCTACGGGGTACTGTGCATTGCGAGCGCAGCTGCATCATCATGCATCATGCACGACACTGATATGGCTCTCCCGAGCCAACTCACAGCACCGACCCCCCGCGCGAACACCCCAACCTCGCTTTGGCAATCCTCCTACCTCGCTCAGTTCTATTACCGCAGCCCGGCACGACGAACGTGCCCGCTGCAAAATTAGCACCAAGCACGGCTTCTCTGCGTCCACCGTACGAGGCACATAGAGCGTAGAGCGTAGAGGCTAGATTTGTGACGTGAGAAGGGAAGCGATACCTGCGCGGGCGGGCGCTGGAAGTGGAGAAGGGGTTGAAGTTCTTCCACGAGCGGTGTAGACGAAAATCGTGCGGTTGAGGTCGATTGATCGGCTTTGTGAGTGATATTGAACGGGTCACAGAGTGGCCAATGATATACAGTGGTGTATTAGTTACAGTGGTATCGAAATCTACAGGCAGCTGTGTCAGTCGAGCTACACAGAAAGTACAACTGTGAAGGAGAGCACGAATGCTCACCGTCAGAGATGCGCACCTCTTCCTGCGAGATTGAAGCGCAGAGTGCGCCTGGCCCTTTCCGTCGGCGTCCCCGTCCCCTCCACGCAAGTCAAATCGCACATGTACCATAGAGCGTAGAGGCTAGAGGCTAGATGGGTGACGTGAGACGTGGGAGGGGAAGCAGAATCGGCGCGGGCGGGCGCTGGAAGACGGAGGTGGGAGAAGGGGAAGAGAGTTCATGGGCAGTCACGTAGCATGCTCGAGAGTCGATGATCTGTATAGTATTGTACATGGAGCTTCCTAGGTCGAGCGACGGTATACAATGGTATGATGGTACAATATATAGATGGTATATGGTCTGCAGGTACCCATGTCAGTTGAGCTACGCAGATGGTACTGCCGGCCGTAGAGCAGAGCACGAATGCTCACCATGAGAGGTATGCTCCTCTTCTCACCCGCGAGATAGAACCGCTCTCGTCCGAGATAGCATATGTAGATCTGGTACACCCGCCCCCTCTCGTCGACTGTCGGCGTCCCGGTCCGCCAGCCACCCACCTCAACCTGAGCTCGAGGCTTCAAGCATCCGCGTCACCAGTCCCAGCTGAGGAGTGCCCCGGGTACGTCCACACCTCGACGCCCTCCTGCCGGCGGCCCATCGCGTGCAGGAGGCGCGGGCGGCCGCTGCCGCGCCGCAGGCTGAAGAGCGCGGACGAGCCTGCGAAGGTGATCCCTGTGTCCGGCGTCGAGCGTGCGCGTCAGTACTACTCATTAGTAGGGAAGGGGAGGAAAGGAGAGCGGGAGAAGGAGAGAGGGAAAAGGAGAGAGGGAAAAGGAGAGAGGGAAAGGAGGAAAGGACGCACCGTTCTCCGTCCCGCAGCGGTTGCAGATGACGACGAGGAGCTCTTCGCCGGCTTTCCGGCCTGCCTCTTGGTCCGCGCCATGTCCGTTCGCCTCGTCCGGTATGCTGTCTTCAGAGCCCGAGTCCGAGTCCAAGTCTGAACGAGCGTCGGCATCGGCCTCAGCCTCCTCCCGCACCCTTGCCCACAACGGCCTCAGCCGCATCGCCCAATAATTCACCGTCCGCCAGTCCACCTCCTTCTCCCCCTCCCCGCCCTCCCCGCCCTCCCCAGAATCCAACCACGCACAAAGCAGCACCAACACCCTCGCCCGCTCTCTCACGCAGTACTCCGCGAGCTCGTACGGCCCGGCGGCGAGCGACGCCCAGGAGGCGGGCGGGCGCAAGTTGAGGTCCATGCAGATCGCGAGCGTGAGCGGCCCGAGTGGGAGGGGGAGGGCGTGGGTCGTGAAGCCTGTGCCTGCGAGGGGGGGGGGGGGTTAGTTTGGGGGTGATTGAGGAGGAGAGTGGGGAAGGGGAAAGGATGGACGGAACGGGAGACGGAGCGGGAGAGGACCCGTCCGTCAGAACGTCAGAACGCAGAAAGGGGATCGTCGGTCCTTCCTCTCTGTAGACTCGATGCTCGCGATCGACATCCTGCTGGGCTCAAACTACCCGACATATCTCAGCAACGCTGCATCCTCTGGCTTCTGGAGCAGGCTGGACGGCTGATCTGCCGGATATGTCATGTCGGGAGCAGCCCGTACGTACGAGCGTCGGTCGGCACAACACATTGTAACAGCAAGCCGGATCCCGCGTCATATCACGTCCAGCGCTCACGCCGAACGCGATATCTCGCGGGACGCGGCAGCTCAGCACTCGCCAGAACATAGCCATACACGACGATCCTCCGATCCACAAGCACGTACTGTACTTACCTGGTTTCGCCCAAGTCATATCCGTCTCATACAAGTTCGTCTTCCGGTACCCGCCCACGAACGCGCCGTCCGGTCCGTACAGCGCAGCGGCGTTCGCGCCCACCCTTTCCACCGTCCGCCCGTCCTCGAGCGTCGCGGTCTCGACCTCGCACGGGGGCAGGCGCTCGGGGTACCCGGCGACGACGTAGCAGCGGAGGCGCGCGGCGAGGGCGGCGCAGAAGCGGGCGGTCGGGCCTGTGTGCGGGTCTTCGAGGTATGGGGATATGGAGGGCGCGTCGGGGAAGACGTATCCTGTTCGTGTCGGCCGTGGTCCGTGGGTGTCAGGACATGTCAGAGGTCAGATGAGTGTGGAATATTGATGGGGGAAGGGGCAGTACGGCGGTGGCGCACCCGTGAAGATCATCTCTGGCAGACAGACGAGGTCGACCGTATTTGGCCTGAGTCTGTGGATGCACGGGTCGGTTCACACTGATGCTGCGAGCGGCGGCCAGAGGCGGGAAGTGAGACCGCTGGTTGTGATTGTACGAACCGCTCGCATAGTGTCTGTGCCTTGCGTATGTTCTCCTGCACCTCCCCGATCTTTCATGGCGGGAGGTGCGGGTGCGCGACCTCGAGATCAGTAAGTTACACTCGGCCACGGCGAGCGGGGACGCTGCGGTACCTTTGGCGCGAACTGGACGACCGCGACGCGCATGGACGAGTACTGCCGTGTGAGGGCGGTGTACGATCGGTAGAAGGAACGGACGAGGGGCCCCGTGGTGCGCGCAGAGTGTTGTATGATATGTATTGGGTGTACCTGGACGGAGCAGAGGTGGTCGACGACGCGGGGAACGGGTCATACACCGCTGTCGTCATTCCATTTACAGGGCGCTTGTGGGCAGGGCGGGGCGGACGCGGCGCCCAATCGGAGGGGGCGGATGAGGGGCGGGGGCGGGATGTTGGAAGTCCGACTTACTCCGATAGCCGGGGGATCGATTTTTCCACGGCCCGCGATGCAGCTGATTACGGACGGGCGTCTGCTTCGCAGTGACTGTGTCGAGTCGAGTGCAGCGGAGCCCCTTGGACTTTGGCTTTCGCTCTGGCTCTGGCTCACGCTCACGTACTCTCAGCTCTTCTGGCTTGCGTGCTTGACTGCGACTGTGTCTGCCGCGCTCGGTGTCTGTTCCTTCGCCTCGAGGTTTGTCCGCCCCTCCGCTTTTGCTTACGACCCCCTCTTCCTCTGGTTACTCCGAGAACCCTGCCCCTGCGCTGATCGCCCGCGGCCGCAAGCTATCGCTGCTCGCTCGTGCGTCTGCTGGACCTTGGATAGCGTGTGGTAAGTCAGCACGAGCAGCGTCCCATCACGGCGCCGACACAGCAGCCCTGCTAAACTAGCTACTTTATTCCCGCTCGGCGCGACAGAGACAGACACTTCGCCGTAAAGCCTCCACCGCACGAGCTCGACCCCTCGCCGCCCGCCCTGCTCCGCACGCACGCACGCCCGGACGGCACAGGGCCCCTGCATCGACACGCACGCAGCCGCTGATCCCCTCGATTCTGCCCGTCTCCTGGCCCGGCCCCCCGCCTAAAGTGCCCGCGCCCCCTCTCCGAGCATGGGCAACACATCCTCCAACCCCTCCGCCGCCGCCAACGCCCGCCTCGACTCGCCCTCCCGCAACGCCCCCTCCCCCTCCCGCGGCGGAAGCCCCAACCCCTCCCACACCTCCCACAGGGTCCACCGCTCCCTCCGCCACAAGAAGAAGTCCCTCGAGCTGCCCGATCTGGCGTCCCTCACCCTCACCCCCGCCTCCTCCTCCCCCGCCTCCGTCTCCCCCCACCCAGGCCACCGCCGCCCCCGCGCGTCGTCCCCGATCCCCATCCCCACCGCCGCCAACCCGCCCCCGCAGACGTTCAGGCCCCAGAACAACCTCCCCTCCGCCGCGCGCATCGACCGCATGCGCGATGGCCACTCGCGCTACAAGTCGTCCCTCAGCGCGTTCAACTCCACCCGCTCCTTCCAGTCCGCCGCCGTGCCGGACTCGCCCCCCAGGAGCGACGTCCCGCTGAGACAGGGGTTCGTGCCCGAGGTCGTGCATAGCACGATCCCGATCGCGCTCGTCAAGGCGGAGGAGGACGTGCACAAGCCCGAGCCGGTCGACTACAAAATCGTGTGGCGGCAGAGCGGGAAGAAGGTCTACCTCATCCGCGCGGGCCACGACAACTGGCAGGGCCGCCAGCCGATGGAATACGAGTGAGTCCCCCGCCGCATGCACCCCTCCCCCTGCCCCTCTCATGCCGTCCTCCCCCTCCCAGCCCGCAGACGGAGACGTTCTGGACGACCGTCCCGCTGCTCCCGGGCACGCACCACTTCAAGTTCATCGTCGACGACCAGATCCGGCTCACGAACGACTACCCGCGCGCGGTCGACGACCGCGACGGCACGCTCGCGAACTACGTCGCCGTCACCTCGCCGCCCGGCAGCGGCTCCCCGCACCAGCAGGCGTCCGCCTCGCCCGTCGCCGCGCCGCACCCCCCGCACGACACGTCCTTCTGGAGCGACTCGAGCACCGCCGTCGGCGGGCCCGCGGGCAAGGGCAAGGAGGCGCAGTGGACGACGGAGATACCGCCCGAGCTCATCGCCGCCGCCGCGGAGGAGGAGGCGTACCTCGCGCGCGCGGACTCGCCGACCTCGTCCGCGAGCGGCATCCCGACGCCGAACATCCCGCCCGCGCCCGCGCTCCCGAGGCACCTCGACAAGCTCATCCTCAACGTGCGCCCCGTCATGGCCGGCCCCGCGCTCGGCGGGACCGCGTCGCTCAGCGAGCGCGACAAGCGGCGCAGCGGGCGCGAGCGCGAGCGCTCCCGCCGCGAACGCGAACGCGAGAGAGACCGCGATAGGAGCCGCCCGGCGAACCTGGGCATGACGTCGGCGGACCTGCAGGCGCACGCGCTCGAGGACGGGCATGCGCGGGCGAACGCCAGCGGTTCTGGGGCCGGGGGAAGTGGAGGTGTAGGCGGGGGCGGGGCGCCGCCGCCGCCGCTGAACCTGCCGGTGGTGACGGCGTCGGGGACGGACGTGACGGCGATGGTCGCGCAGGGCCCGCCGACGCCGCCCGCGGTGCCGGCGTCGGCGGCGGCGCGGCCGTGGGACGGGCCGGGCGTGTCGGACGACGCGAGCGTGCTGCCGGTGCCGTCGCACGTCGTGCTGCACCACCTGAGCACGAGCGCGATCCGGAACGGGGTGCTCGCGGTCGCGAACACGACGCGGTACAAGAAGAAGGTGAGCAGCGATTCCTGTTTTTGTGTGTTGGAGGAAGGGATGTTGACGGGCGTGTTTTCGAGCAGTACATCACGACCATCTATTACAAGCCGACATGACGCTTCTTGCTTACGCCTCGTCCGCCTCGTCCCCCTGGGCCGTCCCCCGCCCTTCGTGCTCGCCCGCCATCTACACGTCCCCGCCCCGTCACTCCTTCCGGCCGCCTATATAGACCTCTCGCGCCTCACGATCCACGACCCCTGACCCGCTCGCCCACCGCCCGTGCCGCCCCTATTGCCCGCCCGCGCTTCGACACGCCGCTGCTTAGTGTCATAGAGAGGAGCGCTGCGTTTTGCTGCCTGCCCGCTTGTTGGAGACGTCGCTCGCGATATAGACGAAAGGCCCCTCCCCGCTGCTCGAGCCTCGTGTGGGGCGGGGCCGCTCCTGTGCTTGCTCTTTCCCCCTTCCTACCGCACCCAAATTCATCCACTGAAGACACGAGCCATCCTGTTTCGCCGCTTCACGCACCCGCGCCTGCACCATGCACCACGGACTCGAAAACGAAGAAACCCCACGTGTATTCGTACGACCCTGCTCCTCACCCACATACCCCATCACCCCATCATCTCACCTTCAACTTCAACTTCAATCTCGACCTCGACCTTTGACCCCCGCTCATTCGCTCCTGCCCTGCCGTCGTTCGCATCTGGATCTAGTCCCGGTTTCGCGGTTCGCTTCGTTGCCCTTCGCCTTGCATACTTTCTTCATAGACAATCCTCTCTACCCTTTGCTTCCGCGCCCTCCAATGCCAACTAGAAAGGACGTATCCCTGTCAGACGGAGCGCCCAAAGGCCGTCGTGCCGTCTCGCGGAAGTCGGTATCGGGTGTGGCTGGGACGGGTTGGACGGGGTGGAGGGAGAGGAGGAGGGAACGAGCGTGCGTTTTGGCTCGGAGTTTGCGGTGCATCTCTCATCTCACATATCTGGTTCGCGTCCCATGTCATGTCGTGCTGTATCCATCTCGATTCTTCTTGCGTCCATATAACATCTCTTCGACCATGCATCTGCCATGAGCTCGGGTGAATGCACGGACTGTCGGTGGAGGGTGTTCTGACGAGCGCTGTCGCATGGGCGAATGCACTTGGCCGCAAGAGCTGTGCGGTTCTGATAGCTTCTCGAGCTCGATACGGCTTACACTGGATTCCCTGTGGTGCAGTCAGAGCTTCACTCAGGCGACACAGCCCTGTAGCTACTACTCGTCCGCCGCAGCCTGCCGCAAGGACTCCTCCCATCTTAGCGTGACACAACTACAGTGACCTGAATCACGGGACCTGTGTCACGGCGTGCATCCTTACTCAGCGACGCGGCTCCACACGCGCGGTGAGCGGGAGCGGGATGCGCGGGACCGCCGCAGTGCACTCATTCTCCATTTGGGAGACGTTTCGGCTCCTTTGCAACTCGGTGACTCCGTCGCGACCGCAGGCTCAGTGAAGCGCGACATCGCTCGACGCTGCTCTCCTTTGTGCACCACGACAACACAGGACAGTGTGCCAGCCACGATCCGGGCGTGCCGTGACGTCAAGCAGTCTGCATTTCACGACCTCCGCAAGACAATCTGCAGCCTTTCAACTGCCCGACTACTCTCGCGTCAGCTGTCTTCTCAGCGAAAACGGCGTGCGCAAGGATACCCTCAAGCTACTGAGGCGGGCGATCAAGCATGAACGTGAACACCGAGAACAGCTCGCAACTCGGAGAAGAGAGCGAAGATGACTTCGACTGGGAGGAGGTCGAGGTCGCCGCGCCGACCGTCACGCTGGACAGCGCGGCGCTGCAAGCTGAGACGGCCGCGGGCCTGAAAGAGTACTATGGCGAGTCGCAAGAGGCCGAGGCGGGTCCGTCGGAGAGGGCGAACATCGAGATCACCATACAGACGAAGGGGAGGCAGAAGGGCGATCGGAAGTGAGTGTCATAACTCCTACCACTTCGACGCAGAGACTGAGCGGACGAACTGCGCGTGCAGGAAGAACGCGAGAGCCGTACAGTTGGCCGCGGAGAGGCTCGTCCGCCTCGACTGCCACAAGATCCACACCGTCGCGCTCCTCATGAACGCCAAGGTCCGCAACAAATGGCTCAACGACGAGCTCCTCCAAGTACGTCCTGCCCCCCTCTCCCTCTCCCTCTCCCCATGCACACGCCCTGCTCACACCCATCCGTCCCGCGACGCCAGGCCCGCCTGCTCTCCCTCACGCCGCTCCCGCTGCAGAACGCGTTCGCGATGATCCACAAGTCGCGCGTGCCCGAGGCCGCGAAGCGCGGCCGCCTCTTCGAGTCCGCGGTCACGCGCCTCGCGGAGTGGTGGGCGAGCACGTTCCAGATCGTGCCCACCGGCCACATCCGCTCGCGCACCTTCGAGGAGGTGCAGAAGACCATCCGTCTCACCCCGTCCTCTCCCAAACAGGCGGACCCGAAGGGCAAGGGCAAGGCGCGGGCGGTGGAGGAGGATGAGGAGGAAGACGACGAGGAGAGGTATGGGATCGAGGGCGAAAGGATTCGGAGCGCGAAGAGCTTGATGAAGCACGCGCTCATGCGCCGCGGGTCGCGCGATACGAGCGCGCAGCTGTTCACTGCGCTCTGCCGTGCGCTGGGCATCCCTGCGAGGCTTGTGGTCAGTTTGCAGAGCGTGCCGTGGCAGGCAGGCGTTGGCAAGCCGAAACCGACCGGGAAGAAGAAGACGAAAGTCACAGAGAACGGGGATATCAAAGGCAAAGGGAAGGCCAAAGCGACCGAAGTCGCTAACGGGGTCGACGAAGACGAGGACGACATGGAGGAGGTGAGCATACCAGGCTCATCCGCTGTCAGCACGCCGAGGGGGCGCTCTCCGTTCCCGAAAGGCGGACATCGTTTCGACGGGAGCAGTCCCGCGACCAGCGGTCAGGACAAGGCCAGGAAGAATACAGCGCCCATCATCAGGCTGCGCAAGAGCAGAGGGCAGAAGCTCGGGTCTGCTGCGACGTCCGAGGGCGAGCGACCACGACCAAGTACGTGCTCTAGTCTAGCAAGACTCGTATATAGCTGACCTGGTCAATTGTAGGGGAACGCACGCCCGACCCGACGACGACCGCGCCCGTCTTCTGGACCGAAGTCTTCTCGCGCGCCGACGCGCGCTGGCTCCCCGTCGACCCCGTCCGCGTCATCGTCAACCGGCGCAAAGCGTTCGACCCCACGCCCAACCCGAACGCCCCGAACGCGAAGCCGGACCGCCGCCGCCCCGTGCGCGTGGAGAACCGGCTGGTGTACGTGATGGCGTTCGAGGAGGACGGGTACGCGCGCGACGTGACGCCGCGGTATGCGCGCGAGTATGGTGCGAAGGTCGCGAAGGTGCAGCAGGGCGGGAAGGGGCGGAGGGAGTGGTGGGAGCGGATATGTAATATGGTTAAGAGGCCGTATCGGCTGGTGCGTCCTTCACAACTCTACACACGAGTTAAGAGAGGCGTACTGACATGGTACGAACGTAGCAACGAGACGATCTCGAAGACGAAGAGCTGCAAGCGAACCAAATGACGGAAGGCATGCCGACCTCGATGGCGGGCTTCAAGGACCATCCCTTGTACGTGCTCGCGCGGCACCTCAAGCGCGACGAGGTCGTCGACCCGCCGACCGAGCTCGGCAAGTTCCGCGGCGAGCCCGTGTTCCCGCGCGCGAACGTCCTGCAGCTCAAGACGGCTGAGAACTGGATGCGCCAGGGCCGCGCGGTGCGCGCGGGCGCGCAGCCGCTCAAGTGGGTCAAGCAGCGCGCGGTCACTGTTAACAGGAAACGGGCGATCGAGCTGGCGTTGGCGGACCAGCGCGAGCGGGCGGCGTCGGCGTCGAGGAAGAAGAAGGGGGTGGGCGACGCGGGAGAAGACGGGGCGGATGGAGCGGATGGGGAGGAGCTGGAGCTGAGTTGGGACGCGGGCGGCGGTGGCACGCCCGGAGAGGGGTTCGCCAGCGAGGAAGGCGTGATGCAGGGCCTGTACGCCGAGCACCAGACGGAGCTCTACCGCCCAGATCCGGTCGTCGACGTACGTCCTCACTCTATTGAGCTCCTATCTCGCGCGTTGGGTTCGGTGAAGGCTGATCGCTGCGTCGCGATTCCCTTGACTGCAGGGCAAGGTGCCGAAGAACGACTTCGGGAACATCGACCTCTACGTGCCGTCTATGCTTCCCGCTGGCGCGGCCCATGTGCCCTGTAAGTTCGCGCCCCGCCGCTTCTGTTCTCTGATCCCAGCGTACAGGAGTGCTGGATACTGACGGCTTGGCTTTCTCATTTCACCCACGCTTGCAGACAAGGGAACAGCGAAGCTCGCCCGTCAGCTAGGGTTCGACTACGCCGAAGCAGTGGTGCGCATCTCTCCCTCGAGCCAGCCTCAGTGCTACCGCTCCCGGGCACCAGTGATCGTCGCTCGCCTCTCGCCTCTGACGCACCGTTTGTCTATAGACAGGCTTCGAGTTCAAGAAGCGCCGCGCCTTCCCCGTCATCACGGGTGTGGTCGTTGCCGCGGAGAACGAAGCCGCCCTCCTCGAGGTAAGCATCCTCGCTTCGCCCTCTTAGCCCTCTTTCGGGGCCCCGGGGCCCCGCTTGGCCGATGAATGGGCCAAGCTCTCGGAAGCAGTGGTACTAGTATGCTGACTTTGAGTTGACTCCACCGCGTGGTGATTGTGTGTGCAGGCGTACTGGGAAGCGGAGCAAGAGGCAGATGCGAAGCGCCGCGCGAAGAGGCACGAGCAGGTGATCAAGCGGTGGACGAAGCTCGTACAAGGCCTCCGCATACGCCAACGGTTGATCGAGCAGTATGCTGACCGTGCCGACCCGAACGCTGCAAACGGAGCACAAGCAGGCGCCTCCGGGGCGAACAAGGAGGGCGATCCGATAGAAGAGGTGAGTGTCTATCTTCTGGCCTTCCTTCACTCCCTTCACGTTTGGTATTGCGTCCCGGTCCCACTCGAGGCCGTTCATTCAATTTACGTGCAAGCATACGAGACGCTTCGCCCTGATCTTCACTTCCTCCCGTCACTCACGGCACGACATGATTGATTGGCTATCACCCTCCCCCTCCCCTCCCCCTCGCGCTCTATCCCTGTTAATCACTTGGCTAATCCGTTCCCCATTTGCAGGACCCGGAGAAGCCCACAGCAGGCGGCTTCCTCACAGGCGTCGACGACGTCGTGCAGCCGTACAGGCTCCCGCGGAACCTCCACGAGATCGTCGAGCACGCGGGCACGAGCAGATCGGCGCTCGGCGAGCTCAAGAAGCCTGCCGATCCCGATGCCGACGAGCAGGACGCGGATGTTGATGTCATCGAGCGCATGCAGCAGGAGCAAGATGAAGAGGACCTTGTATTGCGAGGCGATAAGCTTCAAATTATTGACGGAGACGAGGAGGACGATGACGGCGACGACATGATGGAGGGCGTCGTGGTCGCCCCCCAGGTTCACGGCGCGCCGAAGACGATGCAAGAGCTCGCGGAAGAGGCCGCCCGCCACACCGACGCCTCCAATCACGATTCGGAGAATGCCGTCGAAGAGCTCACCCTCGCTGCGCCCGCCACAGAAGACAAGCCCGCGAACGGCAGCAGGAGTACCACCCGCACCTCGCGGGCAGCGTCCAAGAGCGGCACGTCGACTCCTCAAAGGGGCGGCGCTGCGACGAGAGGCAAAGGCCGGGGCCAGGGCAGAGGAGGTAAGGCCGCGTCGTCATCGTCCACGCCAAAGAAGGGGGGGCCGCGGCGCGCGCGGAAGCGGACGCGGGCGGAGGCGGAGGCGGACGATTCCGAGGAGGACGCGGAGGAGGACGAGGGCGACTTTGAGGGTGAAGAGAGCCACGCGCGGCCGACGCTGTCTCCTGCGAAGAGGGCGAGAGCGAAGAAGCCGCCGCCGCCGGTCCCGCCGTCGACGAGGGTCTTGCGGACGCGTGCGCAGAAGAGCGCGAGCAAGGTCCAGGAGGAACGGGAGATGGAGGAGGCGTACCGACGCGCGGTCGCTGAGTAGCGCCCTGCATATGGATTGGCGACTTCCAGGATGTGTACAGTGTAGGCGGGGTGTATCGTTATTGTTATAATGTACATATGTAGATGCAGCATTGCTGTACTAGTGGTGGTACTGTAGATGTACATGTAGGGCGCCCCCTGCCCTCTAATCTATGATACCTTCGTCTCCTTTACACTGCTCGTAGGTTCGCTCGTACTGGCGTCACCCATCTTGACGTCCTGGGCGGGAACAACCCGAGACGTCGTTAGCACGTCATTCGACCCACATCATTCTGAACATGCGATAGACGTACCTCTGTCTTGACGGCGCTACCGCTGTTATCGCTTCCCTCTGCCTGGCTCGACGGTGTCACAGAGGGCAGGAGGACCGCGAATGTGAGGTACGACGTGTGTCCGCGCACTTCAGGGAACGCCTTCGAGAGGGTAATTTTCCGCGGCTCCGACGTCGCTGCATCCTGCGCCTTTTCGCTCGTCCCAGGAGCAGGCGTCCCCGTCTCCGTCCCTGTCCCCGTTTGAGCACCAGACTGTTCGTCCTGGCCCTGCGTTTTTGACGTCGCACCCATCTCGGCAAGCGCCTCCGCCTCGTCCTGCGCCTGCTCCTCCGGGGACACCTTCTCCTCCTCCATCCCACCCTCCCCACTTGTCTTCCCCTCATCCGTCCTCACCCGCTTGCCCTCCTTCTCCCCATCCCCTTCCTCATCCTCGCCCTCCCCAGCCTTCCGCTTCGCCGCACGGCGCTCCATGCCCAGACGAGCGTTCGCGATCTGGCGGAGCCGCTTCTCCTCGCGGCGCGCCTCCGACTGTTTCAGCTTCGTGCTGATCGCGCTGATGGGCAGCAGGGGTGGCGTCGAGTCGACTTGGTGCGGGCGGAGGAGGGTTTCGTACATCGTGATGTCTGTCAAAAGGCGGGAAGGATTAGCTTGTTGCATGGTGGATATGATGAGAGGAAATGTACTGGTGAAGCCGGCTTCATTCAGTGCGGACACTGTGCGGAGGACCTGCTCCATACATGGGCTGAAGCAGCATATCCGCGTCGTGCGGTCTTTCTGCAGTCAGGGGTCAGAGTCATGGTCTCTCGAATTAGCTGGAGCGTTGACTCACTCGTAGAGCCTTCTTAGCGTGCTCGACTGCGTCCCAAGGCGCAGGCAGGTCCAAGAACACTAGAAAAAGGAGGGAAACTTGAGCATCGCGCCAAAACGGTCGTTCGGAACGAGAAGAAGGAAACTTACCCGCGTCCACGGTATCCTCGACCGTGAAGCCCTCCTTGCACACATTCCGGTGCGTGAGCGTCACGATATCGTCCATCCCATGGCGCGTAAATTCCTCCCTGCATCGCGCGCACGCGGCACCTTTGTCAGACTATCTCCTCGACGGTTACATGCCCAAAGAACAAGACCAGTAAAGGAGAAAGCCCCAACATATCACTATACACCCCCGGAGGACGGCAAGTCGCCGTCGAGCACACAATCGCGCCCGACGGCCGCCCCGGCGCCCCTCGCCCTCGCCTCTCGGCGTCCATCACCACCCACCCTTCACAGCGTCCAGCGTCCGAAACAAAGTTCACCCGCCGGCATGCAAAGTCAAGCGTGCGGGTGCCCGAGCGTCCGTGTCCGCGCTCGAGATCCCGTCGCCCGCACGCAATCTCGTGCGCTATTTGGCTTGGGACTCCGAAACGTTCGGCGTCGGGCTCAGTAGCGGTACTGCTGATGCTGTCCAGTGTGCGAGCACACATGGGAGCCCGGCGAGCCAGCCTTCGCCCTAGCCCCAGCCCGGGTGAGGGCCAGGGCAGCAGCGCGGCACGATTGTATGCGGCTTGCGTTGGCTCGACGCGGCTCGGCTCGCCCAGTTGGCGGATTTGGATGGCATATGGGGAAGAGTCGGGACGCTCGCCCTCGAGTCATTCCTCCGGGACATGAGCAATGACCCGCAATAGCAGCGGGCATAGAAGAGACAAAGGCAGAATGGGAAAGTGGAGTCGAGGAGGGGACAGGCTCACCTCGCCTTGTTCGCGCGCGCCTCGTGGAACTCGTACGACCAGAGGTGGCCGCGGGGGCCGACCGTGCGCGCGACGGAGTGCGAGAACGAGCCCGAGCCGGTGCCTGTATGCGTGTTTCGAGTCAGCGGCGAGTCGACGGCGGGTGGTTGAGTCGAGTCAACCAGGGCGAGGAGAGCAGATGGTCGGGGGCAAGATGAGATGCGGAGCACGGGGGAGAGAGGCGTGAATCGTGCCCGATGCAGAAGCGAAGAGCGTGCCAAGTAGAAACGCACGTTAGAAAAAGTGTGCGGCGGCCGCCCTGCAGGTGATTAACACCTCCCGCCCGCGCGAAATCGAGCGAGGCACCCACTCCCTCCGCTCCCCCATCGAGAGGCGACAGAGTGCCAAGCAGAAAGCAAGGAAAGAAAGAGAGGACCGCCGCCGCCTCGCGCATGATGAACGACTCCAGCTGAGAAAGCTCGCCCGCTCGAAATCGGGCGATGCATACGCACAACGCACCCGCCCACCGCTCACTCCGACGAGATGCGGGGCCCCCACATCGAGCCTCTCCCATATCCTCTGCGCGTGGCATCAGCCACTCCCGCTTCCAGCAGACCTCTAGCCCTATACGTCCACCAGAATTGGCGTTACCATGGCCAAACGCAGGCAGTGGAGCGGGTGCGCGACTCGAGCCAAGCTGCAGGGTCCGCTGAAGACGGAGCGCATGCCCTCGGCGTCCGCACCCAGGAGATTCGTGTGCTAGTTCGGGATGCATGCCTGGTCTGGAACGGGCGGGATGTGCTGGCACCCCGACTCCGCCCGAGTGCGACGATCCGCCCGACCCACGCATACAGGGGCGTGCAGCGGATCTGGTGAGAGTGACATGAAGTCGGCGGGGTGTATGCGCTCTGAGAACCTCGCGCACCGTCCGGCCCAGTGCATACTTGGACGTGCAGCAGCGGATCTGGAAGTGCACCTAAGACAGAAGGACGTCGACGGACTATATGCGCTCTCAGTTGACGTTTGGGGCGCATGGCGCGCGAAGAGGCGGAGATGCATTGCAAGACCGCCCCGTCCCGCCTGACGAAGAAGCGAAACGAAAACGCGAGACACTCGAAGCGAAACACGAGAAGTAGCAAACACTCGACACTCCAGGTGAAACGCGAGACTCACCCGCTTCGATGACCTTGCTCCCCGGCCGGATGTCCAGCCACGCCGTGACGAACGCAATATCCGCCAGGTACAGAATCTGCGTCCTGTGGGGGAGCGCAAGCGTCCAGAGCTCGGGCGTGGGGCGGAGGAGGTGGATGAAGCCCTTGCCGTTGCGCGAGCGGACCTTGGATCCGTAGGGCACGCCGACGAGCTCGTCGTGCCGGTAGTAGCCGTATTTCGAGTTGAGCTCCTTGCCGGGGGTGATGACGAGCGGCTGGATGATGTCTCTCGTCTGATGGGGTTCGGTGCAAGTGCATGTTTGGATGCGGTCGAGGAATTGTGAAATTGCGAGTGAGAAGAGGACGGCAAGGCCCAAGGAGGCGGAGAGGAGCGAGATTTATTGCGTGCGGGCGGGGGAAGGACGTAAGATGGCAGGGTCGAAGGGCGGGGATATGGACGCACCATCCAGACTATCACGACGTCGCCCGCCGCTATTTCTCTTGCCGTCGACCACATCTTCTTCGAGCTAACCAGGGACGGCGCAGGCGGGGACAGTAGACGGAGCGTTCAGACGGCGGACGAGAGAGAGAGAGCACGCGGACATAAACTCGAGCGGGCAAAGATCTTGCCGAAACGGGATCTCGCTAACGAGATATCGTGGGAAGATTCGCCTGCCCGCGCCGGGATCTCACATAGGCGCGCGTCCCGGGGCCGTGGACTCGGGTCGGCCGGTGGTGGGTGGGCGAGCGTGCACGGTGCTCGTCTGGTGCCAGTGGACCAGTGGCAGCTGAGCACAGCGAGAACAACGGCGGCGACGCCCCCAGCGACGCTGCACGGCCGTGCCTTGTCTTTCCTCGGATTTTCACGCGTTGTGTTGTTTTTCTCGGGTGCTGAAGATGGGTGCACACAAAGGATGAGGGAGGGGAGGAGGGATTAACGCGCCTGCGCGTCTGCGGGCAGATCGGACACGGAGCATTCCCCTCTGTTCGCCCGCACCCGCTCAACCGTCCTCTCCTCCTCCCACTAGGCTGTGACTCTCCTCCTGCCCTCTCCCCGCATCCTCCTCCTCGCTCGCCCGCTCGCTGTTCCTCCCCGACTCCCATCCTCCGTCCAGCGCACACCGCGTCTGACTCCGCAGCGTGCCCGTTCGCCAGCCCTGCCTGCGTCGGACTTCTGTCGACGCGTAGTAGTCCTTCTGGGCGCCCGTCTAGACGCGAAGAATCGATGCGGCACACGTAGCCTGTCCCACCAACACCTCCCGGACGCCTGTTCCCTTCTAGAAATACACCACCTATCGCCACTATCGTCCGCCCGCCTCCTCATCTCGCTCACTCCTTGTCTTCCTCCTCTTCCTCCTCTTCTCCTCTACCGCCACTCACCGCCTACCCATGGATTCCTCGTCCCCCGCCTGCGTCTCCTTCAGTGCGTCCCGTCTCGCCTTGACTGTTCCTGCGCCCTGTCATTCACCGTGCTGACCTGCTGCGTGCGCCCCGCACAGTCGGGATCGTCGATTTCACAGAAGACGTGAGCGCGCCTCTCTCTGACGCCCGCCCTCCCCGCCCTGCAGCCCAGCCTAACCCCGTCTTTCCCCTTTCTCTCCCAGGCCAACTGGGTGTACTGCTCCGAGTCTGTCTCCGACCTCCTAGGTGCGTCCTCCCGCGTCCCTTCAATCGTCTTGCGCCGCTGACGCCCCTTCTCCGACGCTGGTCGGTGTCGGGTATGTAGGCTATGAACCGCAAGAGCTCATCGGCACCTCGTCTCTCAACCTCGTCCACCCGGACGAGTTCTCCGAGGTGAAGGAGCTCCACTACACCACGATCTCCCAGGACCAGGCCGCCGTGCTCGCCTACCTCCGCATGCGGCACAAGGACCCGTACAAGGGCTACATCCTCTGCGGCATCGTGCGTCTCCCTCCGCATCTCCCCGGTGTATGTGTGTGCTGACGAAGTGGCGTGCAGTCGCGGACGGTGTGCCAGAACGTGCTCGTCGGGAGCGTGTCGTTCGCCGCACCGGGCCCCAAGGCGATGCACAACGCGTCGACCGCCCAGGAGGTCAAAATCATCACGCCCACCGCCAAGGATCTAGAGTTCAGAGTGAGCCCTCTCCGCCCACCTGCACCAACACTCGTTAATCCGCATGCCTAACGTTGACAGCGATGGAACGACCCGAACCCGATGCCGCCCTGCCCGATCCCGTCCTCGCGCGCCGGCAGCCCCTCGCGGCACCGCGACCGCGACGCCTCCCGGCATCGAGACCCGTCCCACACACGCGACCGCGACGCCTCCCGCCCGCGCTCCCGCTCTCGTTCCCGTTCCCGCGACCGCTCGCACTCGCGCGACCGCTCCACCGCCTACCGCCGCGACCGCACGCGCGCGATCACGTTCGACCCGCTGCCGGAGCAGTCCGTGCGCACGGCGCTGATCCTCGACCGCTTCAGCGTGAACTGCGGGATCTTGTACTGCTCGAACGACAGCCTGCTCTCGACGACGGCGTGCCTCGGACGCAGCTTCTTCGACTTTGTGGTGCGGCGGGACGAGGACCTCGTCCGCTCGTGGATCGACGTCATCAAGGGCTGGGGCGTGAACGAGCGCGGGCAGCCGAGCGACGGCGGGTTCGGCTTTGGCAAGTTTACCGTTTGTGTGAACGGGCGGGACTCGAGGTGAGTTTGGTCCCCTGCGAGCGAGAGAGCGAGCGGCCCGTCTGTGTTGGGTTGGAGTCGTGCTGACTGGCCCCGTGCGCCCCCTTCTCCCCACAGCATCCGACACCCAGACCCCGTGCCCTCGCGCCACCGCAACGGCTCGCACGCGCACGCGCACAGTCACGCCCACAGCCACGCCGACCCGCACGCCTACTCGCACTCGCACCCGCACTCGAGCTCGCGCACGCGGGACGCGCGCGCGCACCACTATCCCTCCTCGGCGGCGGCCGGGGCGATCGGGTACCGCGACAGGGACTACCGGGAGCGGGATCGGGACAGGGACAGAGAACGGGAGAGGGGGGAGAACGGGCGGGCGGGCGAGCGGGAGGGCGGGAGGGGCGGAGGCGGCGGAGGGGAGAGGGGGATGATGCGCGCGCCGCGCACGAGGGGCCACGAGGAGCTCGTCGTGGACGCGATCTTCTCGGCGCATTCGGACGGGCTGATGGTCATACTGCGGAAGAGCAGCTCGTGAGCCGTCGCCGACGTGGAGCGTGAGGCTGCCGGTGGTTAAGAACAGCGCGCGGAGCCCGGACGTCCCGACGTCGTGGTGGGGGTGTTCACGACCTCAACGTCTCGAGTCGTGGAGGAGCCGTGCGCGCGGGCGTGTCCTTTGCTACCTGGCAGTGTCGATGCCTTGGGTCCGTGTTGTCTCGAATGGTTCCGTTTCTCTCTGCGTTGTCGAATCTGCGGATTGTTTTCTCGTACGAATCTCTGTCTCGTCTCTCTGTCTGTGTTTTCCTATGTACATCTCATACCCCAGCTCACGATCTCGTTAACGTCCTGTCCTGCCTTGTTCTCGTCCTCTCCATGTTCTCTGTCTGTTCTCCGTTACGCGCTGTCTGTCCGTCCTGTGTTCTACCTAGCTAGCCTCGCTACTACCCAAACTCCGTGTCTATGCTATCGTCTCGTCTCTTTCTCGTTTTCGTCCCCACCTCTCTCCGCCCCTCCGCCCGTCTCGCGTCTCCCGCCCTTCCCAGAAGCCCTACGCCCGCTTCTCCCAGCCCCATCCGCCCTTCTCCCTCTACAGCCTTCTCCCACTTCTCCTCAGTGGTTCTCCCTTCTCCGCCGTCCGGTAAGCGTGTGCGTAGCCTCGTCGGACGCCTTCTCCGCGCGCCTTCTGCTCTTCCTCGCGTGCGCTGGAGCAGGCTTCTGGGTGCTTCCTACGTGCTACCGTACGTAGGAGCGTTGGCTAGAGACGTCCCGCGGAGGAGAGTACCGGGTCGGCTTGGACGCATGCATATGCGTGCGTGCCTTTACTCGAGGACCGTCCTTCCTCGCCGAGTCTCCTCATGCCCTCATCTACGCGCTGTCAGGATTTCGTTCTCCCGGTCCGTCCAGTAGCTACCTGCGTTCTCCCAGCCCTGCTGATGCTGATGCCGCGTCTCTGATCCTCCTGCTCCCATGATCCGCCCCTCTGTCTCTGCGATGTACGACCCACGATGCGTATGTGTATGTATGTGTGCGCTTTCTGATGTACTTATGCGTGATAATGATGGACAGGACTCTCGCGTTGACGGCGTAGTGCGGATGTGCATGTGAACCGGTCTGGCCATCCCTGCGGACGCGGGTGCGTTCCAAGTTCGCTCTGAGGAATACGGCGGATCTGAGATGAGTAGCTAGCAGAGTCGGTGTCGGCGGCGGCGGCGGAGGTTTGTTGACTCAGCGGCCATGTAGACATCCAGGCTTCTCCAGTTGAATCTCTCCAACAAACTCGTGGACGTCTGCGAAGTACTTGGGCACGACTCGGCCGCGCATGCGACCCGACGCGAGTGCATATGGCGGACGACGTCGCTTGCCGTGGAGACGTATGCACCGTCCCCGAAGGGGAAATCCCGCTCGCTAGGCGGGGTGCGAAGGTGCAGCGGGTTCTCATACTCCTCTCATGAAGCTCACACAACGGCATAGGGTCGGGGAGGAGTACGAAACGGCGACGTCGGTGCCACTCCCACAGCTGCCTGGAACATGCCAATCGTCACGGTGCATCGCGCGTCGCGCATCGTGAATCGCGCCCCACCGCCGCCGATCGATCGTCCACGATGCGTGCCCGCCGATCGTCCGCTCGATCACCGACTCGCGGGACCCACAACGGCGGGACGCAGACGAAAGTGTACGGTCCATTCCGTTACAACAAGGATTGTCGCGATATACGCCCGCTGGCGCTTGGGAGGGAATGTCTGTGCATTGTGTGTACATGGACGCGCTACAGCCCGGGACGCGCGGGCGGGGAGTAGAATACCGACAGAGAATGAGGAACGTGCTTGACTGCGAAATCGCAGCGGTTTGTCTCTGTGGGTGACCGCAAGCCTTGCTGGGGTCAGCCCGCAGCGAACTGCAATCCCGATAACAAAGAAAGTCTGACCGCGGCGGCCGAGAGCAGCAGAACAAGGTTGCCCCCCGTTTCGTGCGTGGTGGTCTGCATTACAGCACGCAGAACCCTACGCGAGATCGCGCCGCACCTCTCTGCGGGCCATCTGCCGTCAGCTCTCCCTTCTGGGCGTGCAGATCCCAGCCTCTGAGCGAATCGTGTCCGTGCCGGGTGCGCTATCGGCGACACAAAGCATCCAGAAGGCGCGTTTTGGCGCTGCGCCCAGCATTCGGGTGGTCAGGCGGCCCACACAGTCGCCCGCTAGCGAACGTCGAAGGCCCGAGAGGCGCGCAGGGGTACGAGGAAAGCAGAGGTGCGCACCCACGGCAGATCGCAAGGCCCCTCTGCACCCGCGCACGCAGGGCTGGTGTGTGAGTGGCGGGACGGTTTCGGGTATAGTGACGGCATTAGGGGGTCGCGCGTGCGCGCCGGGATATGGCCGACCTTGTGGTGTACGTGTGCGAGCCGGGGCGTGTACGCAGGGCGGCAGCTTCTGGTAGATGGGCAGAAAGGGGACGGCGACCAAACAATAGGCCGTGCCGTGGGCGTGCGCAGGAGGGACTCCCAGCATCTGACGAGCAAGACATTCCAAGGCAGGATCAGCACATCGGTCCCTGACATATCGCTCTGAGAGCGTCTCCTGGACTGCGCCAGAGCCGCCCGGAGGCTTCGCACGAAGAACCGCAGATGCATATGCCTGAACCTTCGCGAGCGCGAATGCAAGCAGGCGGCAGCTGCACGCCAGTGCTCGCGACGCCGCGCGCCTGGCAGAGCGAACTTGGACCAACACTCGCGTAAACGCGTTTACAACACGACACACCACGCGCGCGAGCACAGCGTTCCTGCGACGAGCCCGGCTAATCACTCAGCGCGAAGCCCAGTGCAGCTCTCGCCGGGTGCCCAGGAGATCCGTTCGCCCTCTGCTGAATCTCAGCGAACGTTGTGGCGACGCGCACGAGCGCGCGTGCCAGGCCCGGGTAGCGGAGTCGGTCACTCGGGGATAGGACCGTTCGTAACCGAACCCCGCGTCTCGCCGGGGAGACTTACTCAGCGAGGGTGACAATGCAGAGCATCGATGACGAGGCGTGCACGCCTCTAGATGTCCCTCGTCGCCTTGATGTTCGCTGAGATGCTGATCGTATTACATCGATGCGAGGCGAAGATTGCGTGGGCGCCGCTCCGACACTGAGAGGCAGACGGCTGAACGCCGAGAAGTCGCAGACTGATGGGACGCTGTTACGGCATGGTATCACTGGGAATGGGTGGATGCATACGACGAGGCATGGCTGTCCCGTCCCTATGAGGCCCGGTGCTTGAAGGCAACTTGATCAGGAGGCGAGTGACTAACGTTCGGATGCGTCCGGACGCAGACATTGCACCTAAGTCCCTGCATTGGCGGCGTATACGAGACGTCCTGCCAATGTACGTGAAGCTGCACTCGAGCAGAAACATGAATCTGTCATCTGTGCGACGGAGCCGAGAGCGGTGCTGTCAAGCTTTGACATGCACTTGGCAGAGGCAAATCGCATCGCGGAGAGCAGGGGTTCCCAGCCGGTACGCCGCCCCACGGACAGCGAAGATGTCACAATTGTACGGTACCTGCGAGGGCGGACGGTGACGCGCATATGAGGACGGAGCTGTTGTTGCTGGTCCTCGCGCGGGGACATTGTACGGAGACGAACAAGGTGCTGTAATGAGCGATTGAGGAAGATGAAGATCCGCCGAGAGACTGGACTCCACGCACCATGAACAACCCAACCGAGGGTCGGTTACACGGTGTCAGGGTTCGTGCGACTGGTATATGGCTATTGCCACAGAGCCCGCCCAGCGATCTGAAGTATGGCATGGAGGAATTTTCCCTCGCCTAGTGCAAAAGTCAGCGGCTCTGCCACAGATCCGCCACACGCTTGTCCAGAGCATCGTTCCATTGCCGTAGGATGTCGCAGGTTGCTGTGAGGCCTGGGGATCCGACGCGGCAGCTATCATAGCAGCTGGTGTCTGTATGGGGCCCTCGTCGTGGTCTCTGAAGGTATCCCATGAAGAGTCTATACCGATACGCAGATATGAGTGGTTGTATGCGTCACACCATCGACGCTTGCTTGCAGGAGCGTCTACTCGCGACACCAACGTCAGCTTGGTCACGAAGGAAAGTCCGATGCAAGGTCGAATCTGTCCAAACGCGCACGGGGGCCTGTAAAAAGAGCCACTCGCACGTTATCGCACCGCAAAATCTGACGTGTTCCGCACTTACTCACGATGTCCTTGACCACCCGCGAGCGCTTTCGCCAGTAGGCGGCGAACGTGACGAGAGCGCGCTATGATGGTTTATGAGCAGTTTCAAAAATGCAGTACAGTATTGTGGGTCTCAATGATGCATCGCGTCTCCGGTTGCAGCCTGTGGTGCTTAGCAAGGTCGGCCAGTGGTCAAAGCAGTAAGAGGTTCGAGGAGACCATCATAGGCGCTCAAAAGTGCGCTGCTCGTGAGAACTCGGTCACGTGCAAGACGCGTCTTTACAGTATTGCACAGCCACCGACGCGTTAGATGCGGGCGCTTTCAGGCGCTGTCTCTTGTCTTCCACCCACTGTCTCGAACTCGGAGTCGCCCTTCTATGGCGACCATGTCAGACTACTTCGACCACAATGCAGAGGATATCTATGCGGCCGATGACCTGATGGAGGTAGAAGGCTGGCACGATGCGGATTCGCCGTCAAGTATACCAACGAGTGAGCATAGCTGTGGCTTTGCCACAGCTCGAGAGGACATGGATAAGGCTAGTGTCCGGGAAAGCTTCGCAGTGTGCAAGAGGTGAGGTCGTGTTCTGGCGCATGAGACAAGCTACTGAATACTTTGTAGAGTCCTACTCGAGAGTACGCCTTCATGCATTGCCTCAGTGTTGCTGCAGTGTGGCTAATAGCGAGATGCCGTCAGCTTTCGGCCATTCCGAATTCAGAGGTAGGCAAGCAGACATCGTTGAGGCTGCAGTGCGAGGTATGTCTTTATGCAACTCTATGACACTGACCTACCCCAACTATTTGTTGAGGTTCCGACGTTCTCGTAATCGCGCCGACCGGAATGGGAAAGGTCTGTCACGAAGCCTGGCTTGCCCTGCCTGCCGCCTACTCATGGTGCATTACAGAGCTTGTGCTTCCAGATCCCTGCTGTTGCCGCCGAGGTTTGTATTGAAGCTCTTTGGGCGTAAGTGCTCTGCTCAGCTACCATCTTGCTAGCACGGGGTCACTGTCGTAGTATCCCCACTTCTCGGTAGGTCGTCCGTCGCCGTGAGCCCGACTTGAGTCTCACCTATGTCTGCTTCACGTTCAGCTTTGATGAATCACCGTGAGAGTCTATGTGACCAAGTCGACGACGCGAGATTGACCCCCCACTCCAGAGATCTCCAAGTTGCGCGAGTTGGGCGTCGCCGTTGTGTCGCTCACTTCACAGACGTCTTATAAGGACAAGGCATATGTGGGGACGCCTTACTACTCGGTTCTTTCTGCAAGGACTAACAATCGTCCTATAGGCTATGCAGGACCTGACCTCGGACGACCCGGCCATTCGCCTCCTCTACAGTGGGTGATGTGCTTCGCGCTGTTCGGAGACATGCTGACCCATCATCGTACTCAGTCAGCCCTGAGAAGTTCTGTACACCGGAGATTCGCAGGATACTGGTCCAACTACACAACGCCGGCGAGCTGAATAGGCTCGTCGTGGACGAGGTGGGTGCTTGTTATCAACCCCAGAGCGAGTCGTTGGGCTGATGCACCAATTCAGGCGCACTGCATCTCTGTAAGTCGTCTTCCACACCAGCGACCGAACCACTGCTGAGCTCATTATAGGAATGGGGTCATGACTTCCGTGAAGAATACAGGCGCCTCGGGTCGTTCAGGGACAAGTTTCCTGACATACCTATCATGGCGTTGACCGCTACTGCTACAGAGGGGTACGTCGTACCAAGACGACAGATTTTGCGCATCATGCACTTCGACCTGATTACATCACCAGCGTACAACAGGACGTCATTCGGAGTCTCAAGATGGCGCGAAGTCGTCTCTTTGTTGCACTGCATCCGTTCAACAGAGCGAACCTGTACTACGAGGTAAGGTGTATGCGCTCTATTAGCAGGAGCCTCGCTCATCTCGCTGTCAACCTCAACGCAGGTCCGCTATCTCTCATCTCCGAACCCGAACGCACACATGATCGACGTGTACCAATACATCAACAACCTGCACGAGCGTCGCGGGCGAGCGTCCTCCGGAATCGTATACTGCAGGACACGCGCTGTGTGTGACGAGCTCGCGCAGTTCCTGCGCGGGAAGGGGCTGCAGGCTAAAGCGTACCATCGAGGCCTGAGGTAGGTGGATTGGTACATGGTTGGTATGATAACAGGGCTAAGAGGACGTTCCTCGCCGTAGTGCGTCAGTCCTGGACAAGACGCTGAAGGAGTGGGACGAAGGCGGATCCGGCGTCCCTGGTGGTGTCGATGTCGTGAGTCTCGTGGTCAATGCTGCACAAGCTCGCGATTGAAATATGCAATGTCAGGTTTGCGCGACGATCGCGTTCGGTATGGGTATTGACAAGCCCGACGTCCGGTAGGTCGTCGATGTACTGACCAAGCTTCATGCCAGTTTGCTCATGCGCCACAGGTATATCATACACTTTGATCTTCCAAAGAGTTTCGAAGGTCTGTGCTGGTCTTCTCTCTGAACGCTCGTGCCATTTCTTACAAGGTATCACCTCGCTAGGCTACTACCAGGAGACAGGTATCGTCTGTTCGCTCTGAGCACCCATTCCACCCGCTGACCTCTGCACGAAGGAAGAGCAGGTCGCGATGGCCTCGTAAGTCTTGGACCCGACTGATACCGCGGAACAATTGACTTATCAATTTCGACGATAGCCAGCGAAGTGCATACTCTTCTACTGTACGCCGTCTACCCTCTATCTGGTGGACTCGCTTCATTTAGGCTCTTGCAGCGAGAGAAGACGCGAAGCGAGTCAGACACTGGGTCTCCGAGTCGTATAATAAACGTATCATCCGCGCGGAGTCGAACAACGGCCCTGAACCTAGCCAAAGGGCAGCGGATAGTCTGAGCGCTGTATGCGGATCCTCGACGCTACCTATAACATGCGTAGTTACTAACCTCAATGACAGCTCATCGACTACGCAGAGAACGCGAATATATGCCGCCATGTAGTACGCGTCCTTGCTCTTCCGCCGCCCGCGCTCAGTTGAAGCATATAACCGAAATCTCCCAGCTCATATGCAGGTACTTTGGCGAGAAGATCGATCTCAGAGACCCTGATGCCACTAAGAAGCTCTGCAACAAGATGTGTGACGTACGTACCGTCCTTCATCCTCCGCTGCTCTCAAGACACTCCAAATTCTTACATGGCCACGTTGTTCGTACAGGTGTGCAAGTACCCGGGGAAAGCACGCACACGCAAGCTCACTCTCTCTTCGCAAGAAGATGTCGACTCGATGCCTTGGCGACCTCCTCCCCGAGAGCGGGATGATGATACGGACGTACCCTCGGGCGAATCATCCAGCACTGGCCGCGCGGCTATCGTGCGCCGAATGCCCCCGACGGGGAAGGAGTCGGACTTCAACGCAGGCAACAGGCGGACGTCTGCCAAGCGTGCTGTAGGGTCCTCCGAAGGCTTCCAGCGGGAGTCGTACGGGGGCGCTGCGAAGAAGGTCAAGACAGTACCTACTGTCCCCGTGCACATCTGTGAGTAGTTACTGCTCCGGATCCCGAGGTGGCCGTGGCTGAGTACCATGTCGCAGCTACGACACTCAAGCAGTCTCTTGGGAAGGCCTTCAAGACGCCCTTCAAGACGCCTTTCAAGAGCGCGCCCGGTGTCGATGCGTCGAGGAGCACTGGTGCTCCTGCTCCCTCTGTTCAGGCGAGGAACGAGGTCATGGGACCACCCAGAAGTGTGAAGGGCAAGGAGCGGGCATGGGCAGTGGACTTGACGGTCGAAGATGAATCGCCTCTGCCCGGCGGGAACGATGACTACGGCTCCGTGGAGCCAGACTCTGAGCCTGTGCTGGAGGAGCGTCCTTGTAAGTCTCAAAGTTCTCTGTGACTGTAACAAGCAGTGCTGACGATCACGGTCTCAGCATCTCCAGTCCAGCTCCCGGAGACGCACGTCGAGCTGGACGCGGCGTATTCACAGAAGATCCCTGTATGCGCCAGTTCTCCTAACATCTCATTGGAGTATACGCTCACCGACGTTTCTGCAGGTCGACGTCCGGAACAAATGCTTTGCAGCACTACGCAAGGCTCTGCATAAGGTCCTCCCACCGGAAGACAGCAGTGCGAGTACAGCAGCATGGAGCCGTCTCAAACTGTCCTCCGTAGATCCCGACACCAAGTACGTCTCTCCCTCCGATCTACCGCCTTGCTTTCCCTGACACGTCATCGCAAGGACCGACATCCTCTCCACCGCCGCACGCGAGCTCGAGTTCAGCGTGCACTCCCTCTGCCGTACGACCGACGGCTACAAGGAGCGCGCGGCGGAGAAAGTCCGAGCCGTCAAGCAGCTCGCGCGTCCCGAAGCGTGGGCGAGTGGCACGAATAGCGAGGAATACGAGGATGCACGGGAGGTTGCCGATACCGTGAGGCAGGTGTGCCAGAGGATGCGCAAGGGCAAAGGTCGCGCGGCGGGTTAGTTTACGTGTTGAGCGGGCCGGGAGGTAGTGCAGTGGTATGTTCTTCTTGATGACGGCGTTGTGCTGGTTTGTGGTCGTTGCTGTACTGGTTTAATCTAAGGACGGACTCTTACAGAGGTGCTGTACTATATGCGCGTTTACGTGTTCCCCGGACGCACTCTGCTATAATTTCGACGAAGAACTTGATACTGGATGCGTTTGTTACTCTACTAGTACAGCGGAAGGACCCGTCTCCCCGTCGCGGCTATTTCAGGGATGGGTGCTTCTTGTCTTCGCTGTCACTTAGTCGTTTAGCTACCGTGACTAGAGGGACGGAACGGAGTCGGACATATGCGCGAAGACGTGCAGACGAAAAACACGCTCCTCCGACACTTCATGATCCTCGAACGGCAGTGCGACGATCCTCGAGCAGTACGTGTAAGAACTCGCGGTGAACCTTTCACTTGATCAGAACAAAGCTCAAACTACCGCGGTTGCTCAAGTTCATCAACACCTCAAGGCACCAGTCACACACGCGAAATGATGATGATAGAGAAACGATATGAGATTGGAGAGAGACGAGGAGACTATGGTACACTATCTAGTACAGAGAGCATGCAGGACAGGAAGAATTAGGTGGTAGCGAGGAACGAGAAGCAGATCGCCGAACTCGACAGGAGAGGAAGAGCCAACGGGACTAGAGCTACACGGGGGCATGAAGGACGGAAGCGCGAGGTATCTGCGCCGCCAGGGCACTGTGCGTCGCCGCCGCCGCTCATGCGGAGATGAGCTCCGGCTGGGGCGCGGTGATGGGCGGCGCCGCGAGGGGGTGCGACGACTGGACGGGCTGCGCGGCCTCGCGCCTCTGCTCCGCGGGCTTCGGCTTGATCGTAAACTTCAGGCGGAGGTTCTCGCCCTCGCCCTCGGGCGCGACCTCGACCTGCTCCATGGTGTCGACGATGTGGTGCGCGCCGCAGTTCTCGATCTTCGCGCGCTCGTGCGACGTGCAGACGGCGATGACCGTCGCGCCCGAGGCGACGCCCGCGCGGATGCCCGAGGGCGAGTCCTCGAAGACGACGCAGCGCTTCGCGTCGAAGCCGAGCTCCTTCGCGGCGAGCAGGAACGGGTCGGGCGCGGGCTTGCCCGCCTTGAGGCGCTTGTCGTCGGCGGTGATCGTCACCTCAGGAGGTGTGATGCCGACGCGGGTCATGCAGCCAAAGGCTAGAGAGCAGCAGTCAGCATCGTGTTCAGTGCAAAGGCAGAGCCAAAGCGCTTACCATAGGTCTTGGCGCCGGAGGTTGCAACAGCGTAGCGGCCCTTGGGTATCGAGTCCATCACGCGCTTCACGCCGGGGAGGATGCGCACGGAGCGGTCGACGGCGGCGGCCTCGACCTGCCACGCCTCGAGCTGGTGCTTCTTCTGGATCATGGTCTTCCAGTCCTCGCCCGCGCCCTCGTCCGAGCCCTCCTCGGCGATCGGGTTCTCGAGCGCGCTGTCGTCAGCCTCGCGGATGGTGGGGGACATGCTGAGCAGGCTGCTGACGCGGTGGAGGAAGGACGGGCGGCGGAAGGGCGCGAGCTGGGTGAGCTGGCCGACGAAGGACGACGCGCGGGAGGACGTGCGCGAGGCGGGGTTCGAGCTCGAGGGCGTGAGCGCGGGGGTCGTCGCGCCGGAGTTGACGGGCGAGTTCTGCGCGGAGCCGGGGCCGTGCTTGTTGTACGCGTCGGCGAAGAAGAGGATGGACTCCTCGAAGGCCTGCACCTCGCGGTCCATCTCGTGCTGCTTGATGTGCGGCTTGAACTGGGCGAGGTTGTCGACGGCGCGCTTGCCGTGCGTGGCCGCGATCACGTACGCCGGGTCCTGCCCGATGTCCTGTGCGACCTTGCCCCATGCGGCCTCGACTGCAGAGATCGAGTCGGTGAGGGTGCCGTCCTGTCAACACACTTCCATGGTTAGCGGTGCTCTGAGCGGCGGTGAGCGGGAGAGGGTACACACCATGTCAAAGAGAACGGCGTCGGCGTAGAAAGTCGTCTCGGTGTTGGAAGACATGACTGAGATGATGATGATGGACGAGTGGTATCAAGGGGGTCTAGTGGATGGTGGAAGGAAAGGTAGAGAGGTAGGAGATGTTTTTCGGTGTGGCGAAAAGTGAGGAGAGAGGCTGGAGGAGGCTGACATTATATATGTTTTGGGCATGTCGGGCGTCTGTGACGTCAAGTGTGCGGTGAAGAGGCAGGCAGGAAACAAATTTCTGTGCGACCGGAGGAGGAGGAGGTGCGAATTGGGTGTGAGTGGGGCCCTCCACCCAAAACGGATCGGAGGGAAGATTCGCGATAGCGCCGGGGCGGGGTTCGCCACTCGGCAGGAAGACGGCGACGGGCGAGGAAGACAAGCACCGTTGCCCGTTGCCGCCTGCGTCCCCGAGCTTGTTTCGCAGCTGTCCTGCCTTTTCGGGCGGAGGGAGTAGGAAAGACGAGCATCGATGGGCGTTGAGTCCGCGAAAGGCAACTCGCGTTGATGGGGCCGCCAGATCCCATCGCGCCGTCTTCGCGCCCTGTTTCCGCATCGGGTCGGCCAAGCCCGACGTCCTGGTCCGCTCGCTCGGCATACCGACGCCCCATTCTCATTCTCGTCCGCCCATTCACATGCGTTCCTGATTCCAGGGTCTCTCTCTCTCGCCCACAGTGGCACGACGTCGACGCTCATCACGCTCAGAAGCACGCCGCCGTCCTTCGAACAAGCCCGCGCGTGCACCCCAAAACCCACCGCTTACGGCGGCGGCGGACAGAGTGCGCGAGGAAGTGTGGCTGCTGCTGTGGAGCGTTTGAAAATGTCGGTCGGGAAATGTTTGCACGCCCGATCGGGGCGCGTCGGACGCCCCGTAGGCGCCGGTCGGCGGCACCGTTGTCCCACCGCCCCCTCCCATATTTGGCTGCCCGCCTCGGCGTGGTGGGCCCCAGCGGTGCGACGATCGCCGACGCCGCCACCGACGCTGCCGTTGCCAGCCACCGCAAAGTCAAAAGGGGGCGCAACGATTAGCCGCCCGTGAGAGCAATGACGCGCCGAGCGAGCAAGCGCAATCGGATTCCGGGAAATTGAGGCGCGTCTGTCTGGCTGTGCTGCCTTGTGGCGCCACTCGCGCGCGCGTTTGCGCGTCCGCCTGTTGTGCCCCAATTCTCGCTTGCGCACAGGGAGGAGTGCTCGATGCAGTCATCGCCCTCCCTCGCAGCCTGCTTCCCGGGCGCAGTGGAGCGCGATGAACGTTCGCAAGCGCACGCGCGTTAGCCGGCGTCCACGTCCGTCATCCTCAACGTCTCTTCGACGCCCACCCTCGCCGCGCTCCATAATCGTCCTCATCGCCGCTTCCGCTATCCGACGTCCGCTTTCCTTTCTCGCACAAACGCACTGGGTTTTGCAGCAGCATCCTGCAGCGTTCGTGTCGGCAAGAGCTTGGGTGACCGCGCTCCCCGCACGCCACGCACTCACGGACCTCCGTATCTCTGCCAATGCGATCGAACCTAGTCGGCTTCCCCCTTCCACATACCAAGCGTCATTGTACGAGTGCCACCGCACCCAGTCTACCCAACCACGCTGCTCTTACACGTACGCGCGAGACGCATACCGATTGCTCGGGCCCGCTCATGCAGATAGGTACCGCCCCCGGGGTGCGCATGTATGCATCGTACGAGCGTGGTTCGGCCACCACGATCCAGGAACGGTGACGTGCGGCGGCACGCCGCCTTGTTTGTCGGCATGCACCCTCATCATCATCAGTAGCACGCGCAAACAAGCTCAGCTCGTCGCTTGCAGATGCGGAAGTGTGCAGCTTTCCTGCTTGGGCAGCCGCGTATCCGCTGCCATGCAACACTCCGATGATCCCGTTCACGAGAAGCTTGGGAGGTTCATCTTGGGGTGCGCGGAGGGACAGACGAAGCTACCTGCAGGCCGCAGGAAGCACCCCGGCGCACCTGCGTCCCTGGTTCCGACGTGCGCGCGGCACGGCTTGTTATCTTGCCATTTCCGACCTGAATCTGCAGCGGCGTTCGGACGTGCCGGACATTGTAGCTGTGGGGGTTCATTCAGACAGACAAACCAGTGCAACGAGGTACATGCACATTCTTAGCAGCGCGCCTTCTGTTACGCCCGACGTGCCAGATAGCACTCCGGCCGACCGTCACGTTCCTGACGAACCCAAGGACGCGGCGGAAGCCGCGATGACCTGCCAGTGCCGCTACCTCTTTACACCGTAGTGCATCTTCGATCTTTTCATCTCTCTTCGCACACCTGGTGCTTCTTGTAGATGAACGCGAAGCACCCCCGTTCGCGCGATCGCAGACCTCCGCGCCGCTCGTCCGCATATGGGAGGCCCGCTCCCTTTGCGGGATTCTGGCGTGGAGATACGACGCTTCGGAGCGCACGGCATGCTCTGCTAGCTATACCGCGAGTGGCAGCGGCCGGTGGCACACTTTGCCTTGTTCGCTGCACGTCCGAGATAACAGCCTACATACGTTCTCAAGCTCTCATATTTCGCCACCTTCCAACGCTCGCTATCATGCCAGGCTTCTCTCTTGGAGTCCCCGGCCCAACCTAACCACTCGCCCGAGTTCTTTTGTCCGCTGTGAGTTCTGTGACAAGAGACAAGCACTCTCCGCCGAGCGCCTGATACGAGCTGATAGGACGTCCGAGCGAGCAGCGCCCGGGTGGGGCACGTTGTACGTACACTCGCGTCGGCACGGAGGGCGGCATGGCTTCCGGGGTGGGTCCTGCAGCGCCCGCTTGTGGCCACAATGGACACTCGGCGAGCTTTCTGGGAAGAGCGGGAACGGCGAAGGGGGTAGGGGGCACGGGTGGATGGGAGGGGGAGGATTGTTCGGCGAACGATCCGGAGAGTGCTGTAACGTGCAGGAGCGCTGCGCATCGTCGCATGCTCGGAGACCACTACCCAGCGCTCCGTCGGGCGACGCTGTCAATTGAACGTTCGCGTACGCGCTCGAGCCCACCTGCAGCTGAGCTCGCGGGATCCCACAACCGCACAATCCACACTTCGCAACACGCGGCAACCTGGTTGACATCGCACACATCGGTCCGTCGTCCGAGAGGCGTCCAGTGTGAACGCCGTTTCGACTGTCGACGCTCGAGCACCGGTTTCGAGGGCGTCCGAGGACGTCGATCGGCGGCTCGGTGGTGAGAGCGCACTCGGAGACTCGGAGTCGTCGTCCGGGCCCGGAGTCAGCTGGTGGGCGTCCCAGCGCCCGACGGACACGGTCGTCGTATGAACCCTCGATGGGCGGATGAAGGGCGAACGGCGCACGGGGAGAGTGGAGGTATCGGTGCGCGAGTCCGGTCGGGTTCGCTGGGAGGTCCGCCCGTGTGTGTCGGATGGCCGAGCACGCGAGGGAGGAGGACGTAGGGAGGGAGAGGGCTCAAAAGGACGGGACCTACATGGGGACCCATCACGCAGTGCTAGTACGACTCGGGTCAGAAGATCGCGCACGGGACGTGTCCCATACAACCAGCTGCAGATGGGGATCTCGGAGTAGGGGGGACGGAGTCGAACAGCCCAGTCTCCGACGCCCCGAGGTTTTCGAGATTATATTGGTCGTTGGGCAGGTGCGGCGTAGATGCAAGTCAGCGACGCCCCGCCGCCCCCGCGGCGCCGCGCCCCACTGCCAGTAAAGGACTTGTAGACGCATATGGGTCCCGGGGCTGGTGGCAGGAGCAGAATGGGCAACGGGCAGGGGTAGGCAGGGGTCCGTGGCGGTCTAGGCCTGGGCCCGCCGCGAGGAACGGACGTCGTCGAGGACTCCGGAGATGGGGACGCGCGCCACATGGCGTGCGCGCCCGGTATTCCGGCGTTCAAACGTTCAAACGTCTAATGGCGGAGAGCACAGCGGTGTCGTAACGTTCGAGGCCCTCGCTGTCCTCGACAGCGTACGCGACGACAGTACGAAGCGGCTCCGGGGCAGACACGGACATCGTGACGCTGGTGCGGAGAGGCGCCCACTCAGCAGTTCGTTCCATTAGTGCGCAAACATCCTAGATACCACATACCCAAAAACTATACGATATGAGCGGTGCTATGGTAGTACTTGTCAGGCGAGACACAGATGCGAAGCCTCATGTCCGTACGGCGTCCTGTCCGGCGTGCGCGGTTGCTGGTGGAGGATGTGGGTGTAAGGGCACGACGACGTCCTCCATGTCGTCGTCGTCGCTGTCGTCGTCCGCGAGCTCGTCCACCTCCGTCTGGTGTCCGCTGGCTGTCCCGGACGGTTCTGCAGCCTCTCCTGCTTCACCGCCTGCAGTGGCTGAAGCAGCGGATTGCGGGAACACCTCGGGGAAGGCGTTGACGTCGACGACGAAGTGGCCTCCGCCGGCGTACGCCGCGATGGGCGGTGGCGGCAAGTCGATCGTCCGCTGCGAGGGTTGAGCCGGCTGACTTGATGATGGCGGCCGAGGAGCCTCCGCTGCTGGCGCAGGTTGTGTCGGTTGAACAGGTTGAGGCTGATGGGCGACAGGCTGAGCGGGCGGGGTGGGTTGAGATGGCGCGGTTGGCTGTGGAGCGGGTTCCTCGTCGTCTTCCTCCTCCGCAATCTCGGTGAGTTGTGCGGCGAGGAGCGCGAGCTGAGCTTGCAAAGCCGCACGCTCGTCCTCCGTGAGGCTCGCGCGCGGGGGTTCGGCAGCCTGGGCAGCCCCAGCTGCACTGACCAGCGCGCTGAGGACTGCAGAGAGGTCGGTGTCCGCGTCCGCCGCGCTCGAGCTCGCACCTGTACCTGCGCCGCCTTGTTGAGACTGGTCCCCGTTGGCAGGAGCGGCAGCTAGGGCATTCGATGAGATGGTCGTGGCAAGCTCGAGACTCCCGAAGTTGATCGCCTTGAGGATGTGCTGCGCGGCCTCCCAGGCATCGCTGCCCTCGCCCGACTCGTCCTTCTCCTCGCCTGTCTTGACTGCACCATCCGCAGTTGCCGAAGGAGTGGGTGCGGCGGCAGGAGGTTGTGCAGCGGGTTTGCTTTGCGCGGTTTGGTTCGCGGGCTGGGGCGCGGGGTACCCGGGATAGTGTCCATAGGGATACGAATACGGATAGCCATTGTAGGGCGGCTGGGCGGCTTGCGCGGGAGGATGCGTGTGGGAGTGTTGCTGGAGCGGCGCGTGCGTGAACGGAGAGGATTGCTGAGCAGGGGGATGGTGCATCGCATAGGTCGTCTGCGCAAGTGTCTGCGGCCTTCGCGTCGTGCGCTTCGACGTCTACGAACACACAGCCAAGTAAGCCAAAAACAGCACCACACGTCAGCGGGGAGATCTCGGACGGACGGGAAAGAGGAAGAGCAGGAGCGTTGTACGTACCGCGCCGCCTTCCCAAGCTGGGTTCAGGCGATACTTCCCGCCCGCGCGCTTCTCGAGGCGGCCCCTTTTGTACGCCTTCTGCAGAGCCTGGCTTGCGCTCGGCCGGAAGTTGGTCTGGAGGGGGTACCGTGCGGCCATCCACGTGAAGAGGTCCTTCGGGGCCGCGCCTTCTGAGTCTCCACAGTCCAAGAGGGCTTCGACGATCATCTCTTCGTACGAAGGGAGGTCTTCTGAGGGAGGAGGCGGGGGCGGGGGCGGTTGGGGTGCGGGAGGGGTGGGATGTAGTGGTGGGCGGACAAGAGGGTTTGAGCTGAACAGCGGTTGCTGCCCATGAGGATGAGGAGGGGTCGGGGAGTGGGCGGGTGCAGGCGGGGGGTAGCCTGGGTGAGGGGCGTAGGGAGGATACGGGTAGTGAGAGGGATATGCTGGTGGAGGGGTATAGTACGGCGCATGAGGATAGGCGGCTTGCTGGCCTTGCGGCTGGGCGATGGCATAGGGGTACGGCGCATATGGATACGCGCCAGGAGGATGGAGGCTCGCGTGCTGGGGATGTGCCTGAGGTTGAGGCGTGGATGCATGCGAAGCGGGGGCGGAGGCATGTTGGGACGGACCAGCATGCGGCTGATGCGCGTGCGCACTCGCACTCGGCGATACCGCGCTGCCCCCTTGGGATGCTGGCCGAGGAGCAGGAGAAGATGCTGAGGTTGTTGTCGCACCAGAGCTGGACGCACTCGCCTTCGCTTTCGCTTCCTCGGCAGGATTCCTCAACGACCCCATGGGCGGATCCGGATCCTCCGCCGGCGGGGGAGGACCCGGAGGATGTACCTGATGCGAAGGCGTACCTGCATTCGAAGGCGAAGGGTCGCCGCCATTCAGCGGCGGCGGTTGCGGCGACGGTGCTGCCGTAGTCTGACCATCAGGCTGGGGCGTCGGCGACTGCTGCGACGTTTTCTTCTTCAACTCAAGGATGGCTGCCTCAAGATCAGCCGGCCAGACGGTGCTCTTGACGTGCAAGGGGACGTGGGACTCGAACAGCAGACATATCTCGATGATCTGCGCTGGGGGGAGGAGGCTGAGGTATGTTTTCTTGGACGTCGCGTCCGGGGTGGTGTTCACGTTCTCGCTCGCGCTCACGGATGATGTCTCTGACGGCTCAGGCGGGTGTGCGGGCTCGGCTGGGACTGTGTTGGTTGGCGAGCACGTATGATGTGTATATTGAACGCACCTGCGCCGTTCTGTAATGGCGGGCCTGCCGGGGGAGGGGGAGGGGTGGCTGCGAGCATGGTCTGCAGCTATACAGCCGCTGCACAGTTTTACCCTTCAAGATTCTCAGCCACACGCGTCCTCTCCCCGGCGCTTCTGCGCTCGCTCACGGGCGCCTTTCTCTCCCACGCGGTCGCACTGCTGCTCATCGACATCGCTTGCTGGTCGCTGTTGCTCTCATGCTACACCTTCGTCTGGGACCTTGCCGTTGTCTTGTCCGCACTTCTCGTCGTGCTGCTTGTCTGTTACGCTCTCTATCTCTTGTCTCGCAAACTGCCTGGCGAGTGTGCGCTGGTGTCGAGGCGGGAGCTGCCTTGCCAGGATGTCGTCGCTGTCTTGGGTCGGCGTAGGGAACTGGACGACGCTAGCGCATACAATGCCTCTGGAGAGCCTTTAGAGACGGCAAGTTGGCTTGCATAGGGCTAGCTTACCTTGGCTGAAGAACTTCTGCCCCGTCTCGCGTATCCGACTCGCTGTGGAGATGCGTCGTTTGTGCTCAATCTCGGCTTGACTGGGGTGCGAGTTCAGCGATCCTATCGTCGTCGCATCCTTCATGGTATTCCGCCAATCTGCTGTCAGCCTGTATGCTGGCACAATAATGGGTGCGCTTCATAAACCGATTCCTTCTGTGTAATGCGGGCCTCCAATACATCACACCGAAGTTTCTGTACATGCGTCTTGCAACTCTTGCTGAGCCGGTCAGGTCTCCCTCAACTGTTGTTCAACTTGCTGTCTACCCCAATTTCTCCAAATCGCTTGATCCACTCGCAAGGAACGCATGATCTAGGCTCGGACTCATCGATAAGATGCAACCGGTGCGGTCGATGCGCGATGGAGTTGCTCAAGTGACCCCCACCCTGCTGCTTATAAAAGCCATCCTACATTCATATCAGCAACGCCGCCTTCGCCCGTCTCATAGCCGTACCACCCACAATGACGAAGCAAATCGTGTTCTCCGAGGAGGCCAACCCGCCTCTCCCTGTTTACTGTGAGTTGCGCGTCTATTGCACCTGGAGCGAATGAGGCGATTGACCTGCCCGCAGCGCAGGCCGTGATCTCCGGAAAGACGATCTACGTCTCTGGGAGCATCGGCATCACTAGGGACATGAAGCTCGTCGAAGGCGGAGTGCAGGCGCAGACCGTGAGTGACGCGGAGTGCGCTTGACGTACGGCGGGACATAGAGCTCACCGACGATCCCTTCAGCGCGCTGCTCTCGACAACATGACGAAGGTCTTGAAGGGCGCGGGTGTCGGCCTTGAGAGCGTTCTCAAGGCCAACGTGTATTTGACGAACCTCCAGCGCGACTTCGCGCCGATGAACGAGGTGTACTTGGAGGTGAGCGAATGAATGATGATTGTCGGCGGAATGTATGACTGACGATCCTCCGTATTTTCGTGTAGTACTTCTCCTCGAACCCGCCTGCGCGCACGTGCATCGGCGTGGCCGCTCTCCCTCTTGGGGCGGACGTCGAGATTGAGTGCATCGCAGAGCTGCCGTGAAGCGACAGCGGCGTCTTGGAGAGTGTAAAATAGGCGGTAAAGAATGGCAGCAGTTTCTTCTTGTATCTCCTTAGGATCCTCGTCGTACGTTCTCGGTGCTGGTGAGTAGTCCTTCCGCTGGACGTAAAGAGACATTTGTTACCAGCACACACAAACCTTGTCGGACGAGCTAGTCGCCATGCCCGTCCACGACTCCTCTTCCGCGGCATCTCAGAAGGTGCAAGGCATCGGTATCTTGCTGGTGTTCTCCCGCGGCAGGACGATCCCCAGGACGGTATACGATCAGCATCTCCTCTCCTGTAACGGTACCGACACTCCAAACATAGGCAGGGTGCGTGCCTTGCACAAACCACCGCGCTGGTCGCGGGGGAAGCTGGCAATTCACGGGCTCGGGGTCTAGCGAGAAGCCCGCTCATGCCTTTACGTGTAGAAGCAGGCCCGGCGGTAATACTGCCAGCGGACGGCTTCCTCCCCGCTTCTTTGTCTACATTCAACGAACTGCTGGTAGATCAAGATGGACGACTGTCAAACAGCCTTGCCAATATGCCCTTCGAGTTCCTCGGCGACATCCGTCGCGGTGTGTGCCTGCTAAACTTGCAGATTGTGAATGAACTTTAAATTAGTTCGCCTCTCACCTCTACTGACTGGACCTCCGCTATCATTAAGCCACCATTGCCACCTTGCACAAAGCTCCTTATTGCTTTCTTTTGTATCCTCGTTTATTGCCCTCCAGGGTCGAGCCCTATGGTAGGTAGGCAACGTGCTAGAACGTGTGTCTACGGGATGATCATGCAGGGGGTTTGCCAGACGTAGGAATGCACCAAGCTGACGCGAGGCTCACTGTGTTAGGGAGGCCCATGTCGTAGAGGGTGGCTTGCGAGCCTAGCGAGGATCGTCACGTCGCCATTGGGCGCATGGACGCAGGGCTCACGTGTGGAGGTCTTCGATTGCATGCCGCAGGCAGTGCGGGGAAGCCTCGACGGTCGAGCACATTGAGATCATCTAACATCTCGAAGTCATACAAGATGCTCCCATCCACGTTATGGAGACGATGAGAGGAAGATACGTGCTCTCGCAAGGGTTCGTATACGACAAAGTCCGATCTCCACTGACTGCTGTGCGGATGCCGATGCGCGCGACGAGTGATCCCTTCACTCAGCCCTCGTGTGGACAGCCTCTGCTATCAAAGCCACGGCTTCGGCGGAACGCGGCTTCACAACGCATCGACAGTCCTTGGGATACCTAGGCTATCGGTGAGCACATCTACTCGCGAGCGGGACGAGACGCGCAGCTCACGATAGCAAGCCGTGAGTCTGTTGATGCTTGATCTTGATAGGTCGACCCTGCTCGTCGAGCGGGGGCTGGATGTTGAATACATGCAAGACCGACGCTATGGATAGGTACAGAGCATCCTCCGCGAAATGCTTTCCAGCGCAGGACCTATACCCAGCCGTGAATATGCAGTGAGCATGGAGGACGTACATCGTACGTGGAGGTAACATGGATTCTTGCCTCCTCCCAAATCCGAACGCATAATCGTAGGGATCACGCACGGTGGGGTCCAGATTCCCGTCACGAAAGTATCTTTCAGGCTTGAACTCTTCCGGACGGTCGTATGCCTCGGGGTCTTGCAGCATCGCCCTATCGGTATAGTCAGTACGACTTATTTCGCCCGTTGCGGCCTCCCAACCCACCAAGTATTCGGCACAATCACTGTTCCTGCAGGTATTAAGTAGCCGTCGAGCACATCGTCCTTGAGGGTGCGATGTGGGATGCCAAGAGGGACGACGACATGCCAGCGTAAGGCTTCCTTGATCACAGCTCTGACATAGACAAGGGCGTCGCGGTCGTCGAAGTCTGGAAGACGATCAGGACCGACGATGGCGTCGAGCTCGGCCTGGGCCTTCTTTTGTACTTCGGGGTACAGGGACAGAGCCAGAAAGAGTCCTTGCAAAGTGCCGTACGACTGGATAGGCCGCCTCAGAGTCTTAACACCATCCTGCCTAGCATTATATACGCTTACCGTGTCCGATCCACCTGGGAACAGGTCAGAGATTGAGTCGCATACATCCGCGTTTGAACGAGAGCGTACCTTCAAACGCGACGAGGCCGACGTTCTTGACGACATCTTCTTGATATGCAAACTCTTTGGTCCCTGCAGCTTCGTTGATCCTTGACAGGAGAACAGACAGCGCGCACGGCGCTGCTCGACCTTCGTCCTAAGCAGTATCACTCCTCACGAGCTGAGCCAGTCATCTCAAGCCAACCGGACTCACCAAAGCCGACTTGAGTTGAGCGAAAGGAGCCTCTTTCATGTAAGTGACGGCAGCTTTGCAGCTCGCCAGCGCATACTGAAAACCAAAACCCGGTACCCAACCAGGAATATGCCGTAAGAAAGGGAGAAGGTCGACAGGATGACCACCAGTCGCGACGTCAGAGGTACAGGACAGCGCTTCCCCGATTTTGCTCATGAGTTCATCGCCTTCGTCTTTCGCGTCAATATCGTATAAGACCTTCATCGAGGCGGCGGAGAAGATGCTGTGACAATGTTGCATTCAGCGTCTTCACTCTACCCGGGTTCAGGTGCTCCCTACTCACTACCGGATGTGCTGCTTAAAGTCCTGCGGAGAGTCCACTAGCTTGCTCAAGAATTTGTGCGTGATGGCGCGATGAGTCTCCCGGTATTCGCGGGCTGCGTCCGGATGGAATACCTGCCAGAAGGCGCGTCTGTGGTCCCTCCACCATTGACCATATGGCATGATACTGAGGGCGACGTCGTTACCGGTCCTGCATTCCTTCGCGCTTAGCAAGGTCGGCGCTTCAAGTACGACGGGATACTCACAGGGGAAGAACCGCACTAGATGGTCTGTCGGACGTGTTTGCAGAACGCTTCTCAAGAAGCTGGGATGCCACGGAAGGGCTGCCGACAACGACTATGTGAGTCCCGAGGACATTCAGGTAGATGATTCCTCCTGGCATTGCGAAGTCGAAGCTAAGATTACGACCCAATCGTGACGCAGGGAGAATGACGCACCATATCTTGCGCATAGGTCTTTCAACCCTAGCCACGCTTTGGTCCGCGGCATATCGAACAGGTTCCCAACAAATGGCAGGGGTTTTGGGCCAGGAGGGAGCGGAAGCCCTCGCGATCGCTGTCTCCAGGAGACGAACGACCACACATACGACAGAGTGATGCACAAGACGACGCATGGAATGATGAGGCCAAAGCCGGGGGGCAATTGCCCAAGGGTACTTGGCCACGGAGCAGCGGTACTCGTCTTCATGAGGGCCCGGGGAGCAGTTGAACACCACTGGGAGTCACCTACCCGGATGAGCAGAGCATCCTACTCAGAGACTGAGCCGACATCTTATAGTTGTGGACACATGGCTTACCGCACTCCCACCATACGTCAAGGAGGAGCCCGGACCGAGCCATCTTGTCGAATCACTTCGCGAACCTGAGCATTGCCGCTCTAGGGTGACGGCAGAATCAGCCAAGGAACGCGCTCAAATGGCGACGATGCGTGCGTCGCCTCCTGACGAATCTCATCAGCACGCACGCAGGTTGGAGGCCTCCTTCACGATGAGAACATCATGTCCAGGAGCCTAGAGATGCAGTACGAGTGAGCAGAGTAGTCAATGTAAATTGCAGGCTGTGCTAGACGAAAACACTCACGTACGGCGGCAAGAAAGCTGATAGCCTGAGCTCAGTATGCCAATCTGTAGCCTCGGATCAGCGCCTCATGATGAGGATACGGACCGAGCGTGAAGGATAATCCACAGAAGCATACTGTCATCGTCTCACAGTACTCATCAAGCGATGTGCCAGTCTTGAAGACACGCAGTATGGACCGTCGAGGCGGACGCTATGACTAGTAGGTAGTCGTCTTTGAGTCATCTGAGAGTCGGTACCGTCTTGAACAAGGGCAGTCGGCTACATCGTCCAGAGCGATCGATACAAAGGCGTGAATTGACGAGATGAAACCTCACCCCATCTCATCCCGGAAGGCGAAGGCACAGGAGCGTGTAGGCTGCGTAGAATTTGCCATTGCAACACATCGTTGCGAGCCGGACTCCTCGCGATCGTCGCATTGCGCCGATTCTGTCGGTTCCCCCGAGCTACGGTGACATCAATGGCAAGACTCTGGTGTGGGAGCACACGACGTACCAGGCAGTGAGCACAGTGATAGGAGGTACCAAAAGGTGCCATGGAACACTCACCTAAGCTGAGTGATCCCTTTCATGGATGACAAGGGCGTTTCGACGCCGGGCACTATATCCAGTAGTCCCACTTTGAGTCTGAACGACTCGTCAAACCCGAGGCAAAACGTGAGATCTCTCATTCAGATCCTTCCCGTGCAGGGTTCCGACCTGGAGCTTCGCATATGATGAATAAACCGGGAGCGAAAGAGGTAAGTAGTCCATGAGAGAATCTGACAGCTGTGCATCGTGCCGCCATCTCGTTCATCGACAGTCCGCCGCCTCTGAACGTCAGCCTCATGCATCCGCATGTAAGCGTTGTGCCTCCTTTCCCAAGGACGCCGCTTCCGCCGAACGAGGCTTGACGGTACATCTGCAGTCTTCGGGATATCTAGAAGGAGAGGAAGAGTTCAGGCTCGTGGCAGGGTCTGAATCGCTCCAAGTCGACACCTACGATATAGTGCCGCTGGTCTGCTCATGCGCGATCTTGAAGGGCAGGCCGTTGGCGTCGAGAGGGGGCCCAATGTCAAAGACGTGCAATACCGAGGCAATATTGATGAACAGCGAGTCCTCCGCGAAATACCTGCCGGGGCATATTCTGTGAAGCCAAGCATATTCAGTATACCTGCGTACGAAGTCCGCGGAACCAGCGGATCTCACTCACCTCCGTCCAAACCCGAACATGAAGGCGGCAGGATCTCGTACTGTGTTGTCGAGCTGCCCGTCTCGTATGAAGCGGTCAGGACGGAACTCCTCGGGTTGCTCGTAGACCTCCGGGTCGTGAAGGATATCCCTGCCGGTGATCGAGTACATGAGCTCTGTGCCGTGACTGCACGTGAACTTGGACGAGATTGACGCACCAGACGTTGATGATGATGTCACTCCCTGCAGGAATGAAGTAACCGTGGAACTCATCGTCTTCCAGGGTTCTGTGCGCGACGCCGATGGGTAGGACGACGTGCCAGCGAAGCGCCTCTTTGACCAGAGCATTGATATACACCAGCTTTCCGCGGTCTGCATGCTCCGGAAGACGGTGCGGGCCGACCACTGCATCCAACTCGGCCTGTGCTCTCTTTTGTACCTCGGGATGAAGCGACAGCGCCAAGAAGATTGCCTGCAATGTCGAGAAAGTCTGGGGACGCACGTGGGGACGCACGCGGTAAGCGGGTGGAACGGATGAATATTGAGATGAACGACGACACTCACCGTGTCGGAACCAGCTGAAAGCAGCATGAGAGTCCGATTCAGAAGCTGCAGGTAGACATATGCTGATGGTACATACCTGAGAACGAAATCGCGGCGACATTCTTCAGCATTTCCTCTTCGTCGAATGGGAGGGCAGTCCCTGGACTCCAGTTGGATCGCGCGAGCAGCTGCGTTACTATGCAGGATTGCACCTCGGAGGGTTTCACCTCCTGCACGCGGGAGTTAGTAACGTCTGTAGGTCTGTTCAATAGCTGCCGCAGAGTGCTACTCACCTGTGCGTGTTTTACCTCGTCGAACAGTCGATGCTTCAACTCGTCATTGGCTGCCTTGGAATGAGCAAGCACCCTCTGGAACCCCGCACCGGGAAACCAGGCTGGTATGTTTCGCAGTATCGGGAACATTTCAACGAGGAAACGTCCGGGTATGCCTTCGGCGATGGCTTCGAACGCAGCCTCGACGAGCGCAATACGCGAATCCTGTTCATCTTGGACATCCATGCCGTATATGATCTTGAACATTGTGGCCGAGAAGGTACTGCGGGATGCACGGGTCAATTGCGAAGTGTTGGGGCATATGCGACAGCGTACTAGCGGATATGGTCCTTCAACCGCGAGGGAGATTCCAACAGCTTCATCAAGAACCTGTGGGCAAGTGCACGCTGCTTCGGATAGTACTCAGGAAGCACCCCGCGATGGAATTGCTGCCAGAATGTGCGTCGATGGCGCCGCCATCGCTGGCCGTAGGGCATGAGTCCCAGAGCTAAATCCAAGCCAGAACTGCATCGGACGGTACGTCAATCATTGGCGAGGGAGTTCCAATGCAAGGTAACGTACAGCTCTGTAATCGGACTCTGCGTTCGGTCAGAAGTGTTTGCGGAGCGCTTCTCAAGTAGTTCCAACGCGTCGTCGGCGTTGCTCAGCACGATGAGACGGCTGCCCGGGACCTGAAGCTGAACGACATCGCCTGGGAGGATCTCCTGTCAAGGTCGGATAGTCGGATACCAGCAGCATTCCACTCACCATAGGTCCTGCGAAGGTTCCGATAGCCGAGCCAGGGCTTCACCTGAGGAAGATCGAACATGTTCCCGATCAACGGCAACCCTCTGGGACCCGGAGGGAGTGGAAAGCCGAGAGAACGCTTCGCAAACTTGAGAACCGACTGAATATGAAGCAGGAGCACGGCAGCACCGGCGAGAAGGATTGGCACGAATAGGCTGGCAGATTCCATACTGGACTAGAGACCAGGGACGACGGCAATGATGCAGTCGGGTCCTGAAGTATTTCTACCTCTCAGTTATGTGCCAAGAAGATGCGGTGCAGGAATCCAAGAAAACGTGTGTGCATTGGGGAGCAGCATCCGATAGCGTCCATCGGCCGCCACCAGCGTAGACTCCCAACGCGCAGCGGAAGTTGACCGCCCATAAACCTCATCATGGCGTCCTACTCAATAGAAAGCGCGGCTCACCTGAGTTGATGCGTTATGGAGCGGCCCCGGCTGACCTACGTGATATCAAAAGACCATTGTGTCCCGATGTGCCGGCGTAAAGACTGAAAGAGGAACGAAGCGCTCTGAGAGGCTGGCTCACACGGCGTCACCGGGATGGCTCAACACTGTCCGGTGGAGAGCGGAGGTGTTCGCCACTAGAAGTCTACATTCATCAGACGGGCCAGCCCTAGGATGATCTGCGTTGCGACCTTCGCTCCTGGAAACTCGTTATCAGTTTTACTATGTCAGACGGCGAACCGCGCCACGAACCTTCACGACCTCGCGGAGCCGAAGACGTCGTGCCAATGTCAGCTGTGCTAATTGACGACGGGGGAACATACACCACCCGCAGAACTGCATACGGGGTGTTCAGATGGTCTACGACCTCGCTGCGGCCTTCGTGAGCCGCGGATCATCCCATGGGACCTAACGTGGCGGGAAGAGCACGCCAGCAGGACGACGCGCGGCGAGCGAAAATGTCTTCGCGCCGGTCTTAGTCGGAGGCGTATGCTGGAGCCCAATTACACAGTCCCTCCCCGCACCGACTCCCCTCTGACTCCTGCAGAACTATTAAAAGGGAGAGCTCGGCCTGTCAATGCAGCGTTATCTCTGCATTACTACAGCACGAGAGCTGGAACGGCAAGCTGTACTGTGACGCTTGCTTAGCGCTGACGGGGGCGAATGCGATATACCAGACGCCCGCCCACGCGGATGCTATATTGAGGTCTCACGCGGAGAGCTTTACGGCCTTGGGTGTGGGATGGACACCCCGTTTGAGGCTTGGATCAGCCACCTATATGATTGCGGACCCTGTGTCGCACTCAGTGTGACCCACAATCTGGTTGTATCAGAGCGCTTGACCGCGAACGAAGGAGAACGTCCCATCCCAGACTCGGGGAGCTTACGCTGATCACAGAGACCACTGTGGAGACAATGCACACGTCTCATGGTCAGAGCGCCCTCCTCTTGGCTACCGTGTTATGGTAGAGTTTCCGCTGAACGAGACTTGAGCTTCAATCGGCGCGCGTAGGACAAGAAAATGAGACGCACCTCACAAGACTGAATCATGGGCCTATTTCTGATTCTGATTCAACCAACCAGGGCCACGCACGGCCGTTTGAATGGGTCAATCGCCTAGTCCATGAGGCGCTTTAAGAGCTATGAGACGCCATAGTTACGACTCGCGTCCTGCTGGCCATTCCAGAGACGCTCGCTCATGAACGGTAACCTAGTCAGCGTGTATGTACTTACAGGTGACCCCCCTGTCGGCGACTCTCCGGCCGTTTTGAATTCAGGGCGCTCTAGTGTGACGCCAGACAACTAGCACGATGCCCGCAGAGTACAGAGCACAAGACAACCTGGTATGAAACGCTTGTTTGCACCTGTGTCCTTCATTCACGGAACGGGATACTGTTGTCCATAGGCCATCCCGGCTTTCAGTACGCACTACACGACAGCATTCGAGTCACATACCATGCCGATAGTCAGTCAGTCGCACGAGATTCACGCTGCGACTCCAGAACCAAGTCCAGTGACCCTGGCGAGCGGACCTTGATTGAACAACGACAATCCTCGGGGTTCCTGCATGGGGTTTAGTAGGCGCATTCGAGCAGCATAGGATTGCAGAAGCGGAGATACGTACGAGAGCAGCCCGTGACCTTGCTCATACTGCACCTTGAAAGGCTGCCCGTTCTCGTCTAGCGGAGGTCCGATGTCGAATACGTGCAGCACGGACGCGATGTGTATGAACAGCGACGCGTGCGCAAAGTAGCGCCCGGGACAGATCCTGCACCAAGAGGAAGGATATCGACCCAGGTGAGCCGACATGGGCGGAGAAGCATCGACGCTTGGGACTCGCCTTCGACCAAACCCAAACATGAACGCGACGGGATCGCGTACCGTCGGGTCGAGCTTCCCGTCTCGTATGAAACGCTCCGGGCGGAACTCGTCAGGCGAATCGTACGCCTCGGGATCGTGCAGTATAGCCCTGGCCGCGTGCGTCAGCAAAGGAGCACATCTTCAGCATGCATGGAAGTCGTACCAGACGTTCGGTATCAGCACGGTACGTGCAGGTATGAAGTACCCCTGGACCTCGTCCTCCTCCATGGTGTAGTGCGGAATGCTGAGTGGGACGACGAGGTGCCAACGTAGTACCTCCTTGATTATGGCGTTGACGTACACCAGCGCGGGACTGTCGCTGAAGTCCGGCAGGCGGTCATGACCGACGACTGCATCGAGTTCGGCCTGGGCTCTGCGCTGTACGTCGGGGTAGATAGCCATAGCCAAGAAGAACGCTTTCAAGGCAGAGGCGGTCTGCAGATTTAGTGAGTTCACGCGTTCGTCAGCGCATATATCCACAGAAAGCCTACCGTATCGGTACCACCTTCGTGTACGGAGAATGTCAGCATGTGATCGGACAGGAGTTGTGTTCCGCTCACCTTCGACCGAGACGGCACAGACGTTCCTCAGAATCTCCTCGTCCTTAGCAGGGAGGTGATAGCCCTCCCTGTTCAGTAGCTCCGACGCCACGCTGCTTCGGACATCTCCCCGTTTCTGTATGCACACATTCAGTCGATGAGGAGCCCGAGCTTGAATAAGCACTGACCAATGCCTCCTTCACTTCGGTAAAGGGCACATCCCTGAGGTGGTCATTGGCCGCCTTGCATTCCGCGAAGATCTTCTGGAATCCGGCACCCGGGAACCAAGCTGGGATATGCCGCAGAAAGGGGAAGATTTCTACCGCCCAGTGCCCGGGAGTCGACAGTACAATCGCGTCTGCCGCGACGTCGACCATCTTCATGATCTTGTCGTCTTCGTCCTTGACGTCAATGTCGTAGACGAGCTTCACCAAAGCAGCTGCCAGTGAGCTAGGAGAAAGCACTTCGGTACATGTGGTGGGACAAGATTTCGTGAACGGCTTACAATCGGATGTGCGCCTCCAGATTTGAGGGCGCCTCGATGAGCCGCGCGAGGAAGTTGTGGGTCTGGGCGCTCTGTATCGGATTGTACTTGGAGACGACCCCGGGGTGGAAATGCTGCCAGAATGCCCGGCGATGCCGTCTCCACCACTGGTCGTACCGGATGTGTGCGAAGTTGACGTCTTGCCCGGAGCTACGCCCGTTCCATCAGTACTAGCTCCATCCGTAATGGGAGAGGTGGACGCACAGTTCAATGACGGGATTTGGCAGCCTATCCGCTGTGTTCGCGGAGCATTTCTCGAGGTACTCGATGGCTGAATTGGCGCTTCCTAGCACGATCATGGACTGCCCGAGGGCCTGTAGATATACAAGATCGCCTTGGAGGAGTCGATGCTGTCAGCTTGACGAATGTCATGTAGCGTCGTTACGCACCATATTTCGCGCAGAGATCGCGATAGCCTCGCCATGGTTTGTGCTTCGGGATGTCAAAGAGGTTGCCAACGAAGGGGAGAGGAGGAGGACCGGGAGGGAGCATGAGGCCATGCGTCCGCGCTCTCCATTTAGCGATCGACCGCAGATACAGTAGGAGTGGGATGGAGAACACCAATGAGTATAGCAAAGGCAACGACAGGGGCGCGCTTGACTCCATGATCATGCAGCAGGTGCCTTCCGGTGAACGGCACGAGTACTTGGCTTTGAGAGGGGCCTCCGGCGTTGTGCGTTCGAGGTCGACGTTTCATGCGGTACGCCACTGAGAACGCGGAGCACGTCGTAGTCCTGACTAGACACACGCTGTGGTCAAGACCGGCAACGGGGCTGCCTTTTGTTACAGAGATCGGCAGTCACACTGTAATTCGGGAGAGGGTAAGAGCGCATACTCGGAAGCCTGTTCGTGTGCCTACCCGTGTGATCCTCTCCGTACACTCGGATGCACTGACTGGCAGTGAGCGTCCCGACTGTGCCTCCAGTAGAGTTCTTCTCAGCGGCTGTATAGCGCTCTGCGAACTGGGGTGACTACTGGCCGATACGCGCACGGGCGTCACTGCGAAGTCCGGCAGCGGTATATGCAACCCCGGCGGGTCCAGTATCGAGCTTCTGAGATAGATACCAATGGAGTTCTGAGGGGTCAAGTGCTGCGAGAGAGATACCAAGCGAGTCAAAAATAGTGCACAGGACGCGCAGAAATGGCATCGGGCACTCACGCGCAATAGCACCTATCCCGGCTCATAGAGTTCGCTCGGGATGGAACTGGATGGTCATGTAAGGGTAGACGAACGCCGCTACCATTTGTTCTCGATGCTCCTGAGCTAGAGTCACACCTATAACTGCACAATGCGACAAATCTATATCTTCACTGGGGAGTATGATGTCCCCTTCGCTGCAATTTCTGGGACTCACACTACTCGTTTGGTGAGATCGACGATGGTATCACGTCAAGTAAGCCGATGTTGTTACCGCCAGGGCTATCTCTAGTAAAGTGTGCAAGATCGCAATTGTCAACATGGATCAAGTGGGGCCTGAGCTGGACGAGAGTTGAATGGGAATTCGCCATCCAGTGAAGAATGCGGTTATGGTGGTGGAGGATGGGAGCCACGTGGCTGTGTTGAGTATCGAGTGGTAGGAAGCGCCCGTGAAAGAGTGATCGAGATCTGGATCTGGCTGCGTCATCGGGACGCGTCCTCCTTCCGCTTCGAGTCTTTCGAGTGCTTTCCAGCCAACACCTTCTCTGTCTCTTACTAGTGTACCATCTCCGCCTGTAAACTCTTCAGTATCATCTTCTACGTCTCCTTCAACTTCATACCCAGCGTTCTGTGTGCTTGAGACTGTCCCACAGAAGAATAGATGTCCAAAGTACAACTTTACGTCTATGATCTCAGCAATGGCCTCGCGAAGCAGCTCTCGAGGCAGCTTACTGGAAGGCAGATAGACGGAATATGGTACGTCGCGTAGCTGAGACGCACGCCAGTGGTAATCACAGGACGAGGACTGACCCCAGCGTAGGCATACGTCTATAGTCGTCTTCGGGAAGGAAGTATTCTATGGTCAGGGCATCTGTATCACAAAGCCGGGAATGTCCCATGTATGTGCATCATGTTCCACCCACCTGGAAGTCATTAGCTGATGGCGAAACAGCACGGAAAGCCGCTACAGATTATAGACATGGGAGAGACCGCTCTAGACGAAGAGACGTTCAATGAGTACCTAGAAGAGATGCGCGAGCATTATACCGCGGACAAAGTGTGTAATCTCTCGGATGATTGCACCTTCCCTCACTGACGTGTACTCAGTACCACCTCCTAGGTAGTTTCACTCCAGGCAGGCTGCTTTTAGCACCACTCACTCATGACCAGACTTCAACTGCAACTCGTTCACAAACGACTGCATCGGATTCTTGACAGGCGGGTCGATACCGGCATGGATCAAAGGTATGTGCCATCATTATGTTCAATGGCCGGAACTGACCTCTTGCCGCCGAGGACAGACCTTCCCTCCGACTTCCTCTCCACTCCCTTCGGAGCAGCACTCCGCCCAACCATAGACGCCATGTTCCGCCGCCCAGTCTCCGGAGCAGCGACCCCAGCAGCGCCCCAACTCCCCGCGCCCGAGACGCTCAACGCCGCGGCCTCCGCCTCACCCAACCCCGCGCTCGCCTCCGCGCTCCTCCAAGCCGTCGCCTCCCAAGCGTATTCCACCGGCTCGCTCTCTGCGCCTACCTCCATGCCGACGGTCAACCCGGACTCGTCCACCGTTGCAGGTCCCATTCATATGTGCACGAATCCTTCTTCTCTGCGCTCGCTATTGCAATCGCACCGCGCAGCGGTCGTGTTATTCACGTCGCCGACGTGCCCGCCGTGCAGGATGATTGAGCCGGTTTTTGAGGACCTCGCACATCAGAAGACGCATGGGATGGGGAGCGGGCGCGTTGCGTTTGTGAAGGTCGACATGGCTGTTGGGATGGGCAGTCAGGTTGCCGGCGAGTGGGGCGTGAGGGTCACACCGACGTTCCTGTTCTTCTTGGACGGAAAGAAGGTATAGACGTCAGCATGCGCTTGGATTTGTCCGCTAGTGACTGATTTCCCCTTGACAGGTCGAGGAGATGAAAGGCGCTAATGCAGCAGAACTGCGCTCGCAAGTAGACTTGCTCCTATACCAGGCCTTCCCTCGTACGTATACAGCCTCGTATAATAGGGGACTGTGTGTTGACTAGAGCCGCACAGCACACCCACACACGAAGCTCTTCCTGCCCGCCGTAGAGGCGCTCTCCACCAATCCCATCCTCTTCACCCAAGTCCCCGCGCTAGACACCGTTTCCACCAAGCTAGCATCCTTCATCGACGGCGCGCCCTCCTCACCAGAACTCCAGACCGCTAAGCAGGCTCTCACCAGTGCCATAGTGCCCCTGCTCAAGACGCGCTTCCCCGAGAAGGGCTCCGCCGCCGAAACGGCGAAGAAACCCGCGTTCCCTACGCCTGCGCCGCTGCTCAATAGCTGGGCTGCAACCACACGAACCATCGCAAAGGCCCTTCCTCCATCACAGCTCTTCCCGTTGGTGGATATGTGGCGGCTCGCCGTTCTCGACGACGCAGTAGCAAATTGGCTCGCTACCTCAGCCTCAGCAGCCACAGACCCACTGCAGCTCTTCCTCGACAAGGCGCTCGCAGTACTTGACAGCGCCGACCCCTCCCAGAAATCCAGCGCGCGCAACTTCCTGCTCACACTCCTCCGCACGCTCGCGAACGGCTTCGCGCACACCGCGCTCGGGAAGACACTCCTCTCGCGCTCTGCCCCCGGGGGCAAGCGCGCGCAGGTCACGCGCGTCGTCGTCGCGGCGCTCCTGCACGACGACGCGGCGGTGCGCACGGCGGCGGCGAGTCTGGCGTTCAACGTCGCCGCGGCGCTGCAGAGGAGCAGAATCGAGAAGCTGAGGGGCGTCACGGCTGGGTCGGTGCCGATGGAAGTAGAGGAAGACGAGGAGTGGGAGGTCGAGTTGGTCAGTGCCGTGCTTGAGGCGCTCGGAAATGAGACGCAGAGCGAGGAAGTCGGTGAGTATTTATGCGTCCATAGTATGCTGCATAGGAGCGCTGACGTGTCGTGATAGTGCACCGATTGACAGCAGCCCTCGCGTTCCTCCTTCGACTATCGCCGTTCTACGAGAGCCAGCTGAAGGGCCTGCTCGAGGTGCTGCAATCGCGAGAGGCGCTGAAGAGCAAGCTAGCGAAAGGTGGATGCGGGGAGAACGGTGTACAGAAGCCAGAGGTGCGGAAGCTGGTCCAGGAGGTCGCTGACAAGCTCTGCTCGTAGTGCCGCCCGAGCCTCAGGCTCACAGCGGTCTTGGACATTGGATGATATACGGACATGTACCTTTTCTTGAACTTCACGAGTGCTTGGACATACTGATGACCTCCGACATGGATGATCATACGTTTTCACGAGACGACTGCGTGCGGGCAGCTTCCAAGGACGGGTGCCCGACTACATTACCACGGTATTATAACAAGCAATTACATCCTGATGAGAGCCTCAGAGCTTGGCCTTCTTCTGCTCCTCTGCCGCAGCCGCCCGCTTCATCATCTCATGAGTCTCCGTCGCGGCCTCCTCGAGACAGCGCTTAAACTCAGCGGTGCGCCGCTTGAGGCTGGTGATCGTCCAGCGGATGTACTCATCGCCGATCGAGTACGACAGGCCGTAACCATCAGGAACGACTGAAGAGTGGAATCAGCGTCCATGCACAAGACAAGCACTAGATGAAGGGGAGCTCACCTTCTCCGTAGCCCCAGCCGTCAAGGTAGGGCGAGGAGAGCTGGGACGTCGACAGCTCCCAATGGCTCGTCTTCGCATAGGCCTCGTCCTGATAGATCTGGGGGAGCGGTTCGCCCTCCTTCAGGCACTTCTTGAGACCGAAGAGATGGCGATCGACGCCCTGGCCCTCACCGGCCCACGCGGCGTATTGTAGGTGCCGCGCGATCGCCTTGCGGAAGAGCGCGGCGCGTTGCTGGTCCTGTAAAACATTCGTCAGCACCTCCCCCCCTGAGAGGAGCCTGGGTATATGAAAATACCGTTTGCTTGGGATCGAGCATTGCCTCAGCCCACGCCTTGCTCTCCTTACTCGCGCTGCGAATCACCTCCGTCCGTCCGGAATGGAACTTGCGCGTTTGCGCGCTCTCGTAGCACACGCCCGGGCGGCCGAACATCTTGTGGAACGCGAGCTGCTTGACCATCTGCGCCCACGCGTCCGGCGACGCCTTGAACGCCTTGATCGCCTCCTTCCCGTACGCGTCGTAGTGCAGCACCTCCATGTCGTGCCTCGCCACGAGCGCGTCGAAGTGCGACTCGGCCTCGGAAATGTACGTGCGCGTGCGGGCGTCGAGCGTGAAGGTGAGCTCCTGCGGGGGAGGGAGGGACGACAGAGCGGACTTGTCCCGTGGGGACCCCAGGTCGACCTTTCCGTGCGCGAGGGAGCCGAGGACGAACTCGTTCATGCGGAGCGTGGGCGTGCCGTCCATGCACGAGTGCTCGCCGAGGAAGCCGGACTTGCCGTTCTCGAAGACGATCACTGCGCGACCAGACGAAGGTGAGTACGGGTTCTCGAACGAAGGAGACGAGAAAACGCACGCTGGTGCTTGTCGAAGAAACGGTTCCTGCCGTCGCCGACCCAGCACTGCCAGCTCGCCTCTTCGCGCGTCACAGGCTTCGTGTCGTCCAGACACACGATCATCATCGCGGACTCGATCTCCTCCAGCGTCGCCGCATTGGACGGAGAGGCAGCAAGCAGAGCAGCGCGAGCCTAGACACATAGTGAACTTCCACTCAACACGTGCACATATTGAGAGCCACTCACGTCCGTCCAGATGTCACGGTTTTCTGAGGTGAGCGCACCGACGGGCACAGCCTTCTCGTTCCCCGCCAACTCAATGACCTTCTCAATCTGCGCCTCGAGCTCCGGCGCGGACAGCTCGCGCCCGGACGCGTCCGCGAGCGCGACCTTGTAGAACTTGTTCTTCCGCACAAAGACAACGTGGTTGTGCTTCGTGGCGTCGAACTTCTTCGCGGTGTCCGAAGGCTTCACGGGGTAGCGGCATGCGTGGAAGCTGCGAGCGACGTCAGCGCGTGTGTCACAGAGCGAAGAGGGAGGGGAATTACAGCCATTCGTAGGAAGACATCGTGAGAGGACTGCCGCGCACTATCTCGACTTCCAGCTCTTTCCTGTGGGACCCGTCAGCAGATGCTCGCAGCTCGAGATGCCTGTGACGTACCTCTCGACCAGTTGCCTGAACGGCAACATCGACTTCAAGAGCTGGGCCGCCCTCTTCGCCTGGCTAGGCCGCGTCTTGTCGTCCACATGTAGATAGTAGTAACTCACGAACACGACCACGGGGTCGCGGTACCCCATGTACGCCGTCTCGTTCCACCAGTCCGCCAGCCAGTTCTTCACGTTTGCATTCGCCGCGAGCCCGCGCAGGCGCTCCTGCAGCACCCGCCCCTCCGATTCGACGAACGCCTTCACGGCCGCCTGCGTCTTGGCAAACTGCTCGCGCGTGAGGTGCGGCTCCACCGTCTCGAGGTACTTGGCGGCAGTGGAGGAAAGCTCCGGAACGGGCAGCCGCGGAAGCGACTCTTCCCACCTGAGCATAGGCGGGGCCGACTCGTTGGCGACGTATTCGGCGTTCACTTTGGGCTGATTGCGTGGGGGCGCGGAAGACTTGAAGGCTTTGGGCATGACTATTGCAGGCCTATGGGACTGAGACTGCAGGGCGAGGCTGTCAGTGGCCGTCGCTCAAGGGTAGTAGAAATGCGTCATCAGATGAGATAGGAAAGCGTTGAAGCCCGGAGGCAGTAGAGATACTCAGGCTTCGAGACGAGGAAACCCGTGTACATCGCGACGCAGACGAGAAGACCACAGGCTACTCGCGCACTTGCAAATATTCGCGGCCTGCGCATCCGGCGTCACGGCTACTCTCAGCTCGAGTGTTCTCATTCCCACATTCACTCGAACTCTTCCGGCACGCCCTGCCGTTCTAATGACGACCTTCCCACCATGCCCCGAGAAGCCAAGAACCCCTCGAGAAGCAGCCAAGGCACGAAGTAATCACGTACCAGAAGAGACAGAGACCGGATCGAAGCAACGCGTCTCGTTGATTGGAACATAAGCAGCTGGTAGTCGTCGGTGGTTCAGGGTGCGGGTGTAAAGACAGAGAGACTTCAGGTCCGTCCGCCTTTCCCGCTAACAGTGCTGAGGTATATGAAGCGTGGGGATAGAGGGGCGCTGTCAATCGGTAGTGGTGCGGTATACAAAGCTAGATCGCCAGGAAATGCTAAGAGGCTGCTAACCACTTTCCTCCCGCCTCCCCCGCCTAAGTACGTCCCTCCGGCAATCCGCTACCCCGCATCCGGTCTAGAGCGCACGTCACGGGTTTTATAGCGATCCCCATACCGCCGGCAGTGACTTACACCCTGTACATAGGGCTCTAAGGCCTGAACCTCACAAGGGTTCAGTGGTGTAGTGGTTATCACTCCTGTCTTACACTCGCGTACACAGGCGGTCGTCAGTTCGATCCTGGCCTGAACCACTTTTTGCGCCTAGCAAACGATTCCCAAAGTTGCAGCTAGCAAGAGAAACGACAACACAGATGCGAGGAATCCTATAGTCGAGCGACGCTCGAGCCCTCGCTCTCCGTAAACCGAGAACTCCTTCCCACCAAGTCTTCCCGATACTCATACCACCATCCAATCACATACTCCTTCTCTGAGTCCCCGACGTCCTGCAGGATTCCCTTGAATAGCATCTGCACGAGCTCGTACCGCATCTGCCCTCCTCGACTCTCCGTCGGACACGATGCGATCACCCTCTTGACCTCATCTAGCAAGCGGGGCAGGAGGGTAAGTGAGACCGAGGGGACTGACGCGATGAGGGCGAGGTGCAGGCGGTGGAGATGCTCCGAAGGCTGAGAGGCCGAAGGATGTGGAGGCGTCGCGGAACTCTCGTTCCGAATCGCGTCCAGGAGGACGTCGAGGCAGTACCACGCCATCGTGTCTCCTTCCGAGCTCTTGTTCGCACCTGCGCGCCTCCTGAAGGAGCTCGCGCTCCTCACGAGCGCTGCATACGCCATGCACAACTGAGTCGTACTCAGCCGTCCGTCCGAAGAGTTCTACGCCATATGCATCAGTTGCGAGCTTCCCCACGCGAAGACACCTAGTGGCACGACGTACCTCGAGTAAACACCGCGCATACATCGGCACCAGCTTCTCGGCAAATGGAGGTGCTGACTCGCGGTCGTCCGCACGCTTCTCCGCATTCTGTGCGTGGGCAGCGAAGATGGAGAGCATGACCGAGTGTGCAGACTCGTACGTCTCCCTGTGACTTGAGTCCCATAGGTGCCTGAGTTTGGGCGAGTAGCGTCAATGTCTGAGTACGCGAGACAGGTGGTGACACGTACGGAAGACATAGCGGATAGACCTGTGCCTCGATGATCCCTTCGGGAAGGATTGGAACCAGCTGTTCTACGCAAGCCAGAGAAAAGGCTTTCCGGGCATCCAGCAGTGACCGGGCCACGCTGTCTACGCCTGCACCATCGTGACATGACTTAATCGACGCCGCACGTTGAGCAGAGAAGCATATACGGACCTTTTCCCTTCCCGACATTGCCCTCCCTCTGGCATAACTCGACGACAAACCGCTCAGCCGCTACTTCGCTCGACGCCAGCACGTCCAGCGCCATATAGAACGCGCGCTTCAGCTCGGGCAGGCCGCCCTCGGATGTGGAAGCGACTCCGCCGAATTGAGGCATCACGAAGGACAGGTGAGACAGAATATGCAGGACGTTGAGCGCAATGTCTTGCGGCAGGCGAGCAGAAGGCGTATGTGATGTTTGGGTTGGAGTTGGGTGATCCGCCTGTGGGCCGGGTACGAAGACAATAGCGGATAGGACAGATTGCGCTAGCATGAGCGTGGTGAAAAGGAGCGTTTTCAGGATTGACCAGGTTGCCGTCGCGATCTCGCGTGTCCCCTCATCTGCAGCAGGAGGGTTATCCTCTTATGCACTGACATGCGAGGCGAGAATCAACTTGCCAGCTAGCTCTTCGTCCCTTACAACATAGGCCAGAGGACACTTCTCCCAGTGCTCTTCAACCAAGGACGTGAGAAGCTGCAGGCGTCGCAAGATCTGTCCAATGGCTTCCCAGCCTGCATCTCGTCGGGATTCCACTAGGACAGTGAGCGACCGTGCTGTGAATCGTGCGAGGCCCGACATGGAGGCGATGTACGCTGAGCCCGCGACCGAGCGGATGGTCTGCGCGAAGGGGCTAGCCGACTACAGATGGTAGAATCAGCCTGTCTGCGACAGCTGCAGCTCGACTGCAAAAGTAGGGGAGACATACCGAGATCGCAGTCTTGCCCTCTGCGGTCGTGTTGATGGACATGCTCGCGCTGAGGAGGAATGCTCCGCTGTAGAATGCACGGTATATAGTGGTCATTATCACGTCTATGACGGTCTGCACTGGTCGTCAGTAGACATTGTATACGCATAAAGGGCACGCATACAGGGAGAGGCAGCGCCTGCAGCCGTTCGGCAGCAACGCACTGGGCACACTGGGAGGCCAGGAGCACGGAGAGAGCAAGAGGGTCTGTCAAGGGGCAGGCGGTCAGGACAGCACATGATGATTGTCAGGGACGAGCTAGCCGCCTCGACTGACCTTCCTCGCCCTTGGATCCAACCGTCCGTTGGAAATCCTTCTCCCACCCGCTTCCCACCCCGGCATACTGGTCCACGAGCTCCGCTAACGCCAGTATCACCTCTTCCTCAACCTTGGCGCGGGCTTTCGCCTCCTTCTCCTTCAGTGTCAGCTCTGCCTCCCAATCCTCCAGACCCAACAATAGTCCCGATGCGCACGCCAGGCGGACCAAGGCCCCGCTCCCCTTGAGGCCCTCCCTCACCTCCCCTGTCCATCGTGCGAGCTTCGCGCGGACGTTCACGCCCCTTGAGAAGAGGCCTCCAGGGTGGGTCTCCGCCTCCTCTTTCAGCACTCCGACGCGGAGGTGCACGGCATGCCGGAACGCAAGCGCGAGCGCTGAGAGGGTGGTGTAGACGTACGGTCGGAAGAGCGGGCTACTGAGTGCAGCTGCAGCGAGCGGGGTAGGCGTTCCCGGTATGGGTACCGGTGGACGCGCGAGGTAGTGCGCTATGGATGCCTGGAGCGTCTCGAGAGGAAGGGTGGAGGTGGCCCGGGTGAGGTGGCGGATGAGGTTGATGTAACCGCGGTCAGACATCTTGGTTTCTGTCCAATTGCTCGTTGTATGCACTCCGATACCTGCAGCCAGAGTGAAGGAGATCGCACTGCTGTAGAGTTGATTCACGACTAAGCAACGCGCGCGGCAAGACACGGTCGAAGAGAAGGGCGGAATGGCAAGAGACAAGCTTGCTACCCCGCGCTCGATGATCGACGCGTCGCGAGCATGGGATTGCGGCGTGGCGCCCGGGCCGGATTGCGAATGCACGCGAGTACCGCTCGGGTCGCCTTCGAGCGACAAGTCCACAGCTAGCTTCGCAGGCAGACCAGATACCGCCGCTTTAATAGGGCAATCCAACACACAGGGGCCGCCACTGCTTCAGCCAAGCTATGTGCTTAGAGTGAGAGTGACAGAGCATCATGATGGAATTGCCAGTGAGCGAGGTACAAAAGCACAAAAGCCGAGCAAAACGTATCGATACAACCGAAAACACCGGGCCATTGAAGTGAAGAATACACACATTGCTGCAAACAGGTACCCAAGGAAAGAGAGAAGATGAAGTGGAGAAGTGGGTAGCGGAAGGAGGTATATCCTCGATGACCTTCCGCAGTGCAGCAATCATCACCAAATGTCGTCGTCGAGTGTGCCACTGTGGCTTAACGCCTCGCGGTGGGAGCAGGGGTGACGGTGACAGTGACCGTAGAGCCTGGAAACAAAGTCAGGATGAAGTCTAATTTATAGTGGTCTTGAATGTGGCTTACTGGGCGGCGCGCAGGTGGCAGTGGCGTCGCTTGAGACAGTCATTATCAGCATAGGCAACCGGCGAAAGCTGCGGTCAGGAAAGCTACTCACGCGGCGGCGGTAGACGTGGCAGTCACCGTGACGGTGACGGCTGTGGAGGCGTGAGTACGTGAAAGAGAGGGCAGGAATTGCAGAACACCCACTCTCTTCGGCGCAGTCATCAGTGGAAGTAGAAGTGCCGGAGGCGTTGTTTCTGATAATGGCGGTGATTCGTGAGCGCTACTGTCAATCTCGACACAATTTGCATAGTACATACCCTGCGGAGATGCCAGCAACAGCAGCGTTGATCTCGTCCGCGGTAGCATCGGGGACGAGGAGGTTCTGCGTGAAGATGCAGCCGTTCGGGTCGTTAGCGTCGTCGCATGAATTCCCTTTGCCCGTCTTGTCGTTCTTGTCTCCGGGCGCGAACGTGCCGGACTTGATCGCGTCCTGTGGGTTGCCGCCAATCGACGCGATCTGCTTCGCAAGCTCGAGCGTGATCGCCTTGTTGGTCGCAGCCGCTCCGTCGGACGCGGGGTCCTGGTGCTGCGTGAGCGCCGCGACCTCCGGGTTCTTCGCCGTTTGCGTGCAGAGCGCACTCTTGACGCCGACACCGCCGGTGTTGCGCTCGATCGCGCGGAAGATGAGCGCGTTCACCATGCCGTCGAGGTCCCCGGCCGCCTTGGCGTTCGTGAAGGCTTGGTCGGCAACAGCCTGCTGGAGACAGGCGAGGTCCTGTGATACAAACATAGATAAGTGTTGGTGCACTTGCTCCAGTAAAATCGGAGACGTACGGTGATGTCACCGGCACCAGCCTTCGCGGCGGCATCGCCCAGGAGAGCAAAGACAGGATCCTGGATCTTGTCGGGATTGTTCAGGTTGAGGCTCTGGCGGACCTTCGTGAGGATAGGCTCGTGGGAGTGCTCTGCGACACTTGTTAGCAACCCATAGCAGCATCACCAGGGGCGCATGAATGTACGTACCTTGGGGAACTTCGCGGCGGACGGGCACAGCCACGGCCAGGCAAGAGAAGACAGTCAGGAGAGCGAAGGACTTGACGGAGACCATGGTGAGAATGTGTTATGAGACCGGGGATGCGGTTGAATCGAGGAAGTCAAGAAGGAGGGTGGTGCGCCAGCGACCTGACCAAAGCGTCCGAGGGCATTAGCATCCTACTCTCTGTTGTAGTACGAACGCACAGCGCTACGCACGAAGAACGGAAGAACTTGAAAGAGAGCGACAAGACCCGGTCTTGGCTGGTAATGAGGGAGAGAATGAAGAGATCCCACTTTCCAGTTCCTCCGCCTTTATACCGTCCCGGCGACCAAAGGAGCTTGTCACGATCGGTCCTCGGGACGCAAGGCACCCGCGGCCGTTGCCATGCACTCGGCGCACGCTGTCGAAGACGACGAGCTGAGCCCACGAGAGATGCCGCATGCACAAATTACGTTCCGTACAGAACTTCTGCTGGATGGGATATTCCTCCGCCTCGGACGAGCGTTGTCCTGGTTTCTGCGCGCTTGACAACTGTTGATCAAACACGGCAAGTGACATACCATATACGGCAGCTCGTCATCGCGCTCCCGCCGGGCCAGAGCGGTCCGGCGCTAGCGCGGGAGTGATACAGTGCAGGAGTCCCCCACGCTACGCCGGGCACAAGCAAGGCTTGCTTCGGAAGGACGAAGGGAGTCTCGGTCGTCTGGGAATGGCGAGCTGGAGGCCCATGCAACAAGAGAGCCAGTGAGAGTTAGTTAGTTTTGGGATACTCACTGCCGACCTCACAGGCACGGGGACATGATCGACTGTGCGCATACGTCCTGGAAACACCGCTCCGACGATCGCAATGTTGTGCACCATCGGCGTCCTCACCGCGATTTGTTATGCCGGATGACGTCCGAAGATATGGTGAAAGTTCGTCAGGAGAGGTCCTCGCTGTGATCCCGTCTGCAGGATTCCGGCAGGAGTCGAGGAGCATTATCGCACTTGGGCGTCGCCGAGTTCGCCAGCAAAGAGCATCTGTGCTGAGTGAGGGCTATGTTGTGCTTCCAACAACCATGCCAATGCCGAAGGAGAGCCGGTGCTCATGTCAAACAAGACTCACTAAAAGCCTAAGATACTCACCTTTGTGAATGCCGGGTAACACGTCCGCGGGTTCAAGTTGTCAATGGATAGGAAGGCAGGATCGCAGGGTATCCCAAATGCGCATGTGAGCCATGAACGTTTCGTGTGCTTCGCACGGATGTCTCGGGCATTGCGGCAGGTCGCATAGGGCCCCGGCCTCACCAGCCAGACGGCAAAGAGAGCACGGATAGAAGGAGGGTATGGCAGATTTGAGGTATGAATATAGCGACCACAAGAGTGGCTGCGGGTAGTAATCTACACAATACGAACAGTCGTGCTGTTCTTCTTGGATAGCGCGTGTACGTCTTCCTCTGTGGGGCATCTCTGCATGTGAGTGATCCGGTAAAGAGGTAATCATCCAGGTACGTACGAATGCCCCATACATGTGCCCTAAGGTCGAGGAATTCTACACAACCGCAGGTGAGCAGGACGTTCAAACAGCAATACCGAAGCACGTACCGACGTGCAAGCCATCGTACAACTTCTTCATCTCGGCGCGTACGCGCGAGATATCCTCCTTGGTGGCTGCAGACTCGCTAAGGGCCTTCAAGTCCTTCTCCACCGCCTCAATCCTTCTGACATGAGCGGATACCTACGCAGAGCATACTATGAAGACTCGTCCAGGATTCGACGAGATGCGCACACACCTTTTGCGTGCTTGTTTGCAGTTCCTCCACGCTCGCCTGCAATGCCGCGGAAGCCAGCTTGTACTCCTCCAGTAGGTGATACGCGGCGAGCGACGAGGCCAGGGAGAATCCAAACAAGAAGCCAACGATGCTAGAGCGAGTACATGAGCACATGTTCAAGTTCGCCATATTCAAGCTTCACGTACCCTCCCCGGAATGCACCGACGGGCTTCTTTGCTGGAGGTACGCTGCCGAGATTGGGCGTCGCCTCCTGGCGCACGACCCGCGTGGTAGAGAGCAGTCGGCGTTGGACATGCGATGATTGTGTCCTGGCGAGAGGAAGAGCGCGAGCAGCGAGGGAGGCCATGGTGGTGGCTGTTGGTGAGCGGGTGGTTCCGCGTGCGCTCACTGGTGCAGAATCGGTGCCACAACGCGCTGCCCGGCGCGTAGCGCGCGCCCAGAACGGAAAGTGCTCTTGAGCTCAAGCCACTACCACCTCGTCCCTCTCCTTTCCGTTCGTCCATCCAGCTCGCTGGCTCGACGTGTCAAGCCTGGATATATTCTGCTGAAGATCTGACATGGCTCCCAAACGGCAGAATGACTCGCGTCAATCGGACGAAATCACTGGGCGCGAGCGGAAGAAACAGAAGACCGCCATGGCCCGCACAATTGCGGTACAATCTGCTGCTGGCCCGTCAAACGCGAGTGGGAGCGCGGTTGCGGGACCATCGAAGTCGGTCCGTTTTGACAGTAAGATGAACTGTCTTCTCTGACATCCGCGTCTCTGAACGACCCGAGGTAGGCATGCAGGGGCTACCAGGAGCACTGGATGTCGAGAGGTTCGCGGAGGTAAGCAGTTCTATGTCCCGCATTACGGGATACTCAAGACGCGTGAGTTAGGCCCGGGCATTCGAAATAAACGCTATGCATGAAGCTATGGAGAATGCTCGGTATGAATCCCTCTGTCCGTTCGCCACGAAGGGTTAGCCACATTTTGGACAGGTCGAACTCGACGCAGAGAGCATGGCAGCAGCTACCCCGCCATCTTCGCCGCAGAGCGGCAAGTCATGACGTGCGACGCGTGCCGCTGAGATTGCGAGACAAGGCTCGCGCAGAGGTACGACACTCTCAATTTGTGCTGCAAGCTTCTCGATTCATTGGCAAGCAGATGGATCCTGCCCGGCGCAAAGCTTTGGGCCGTAATATGCCTCAGCGGAGCAAGAAGAAACAACTCCCTCGCACCGTACAGCTCCTTCGTCGTCAGAGTAAGTTATCGACCACACCTGCCATGCACCTTCATTGAGTCGTGGGCGCCCTAGAGGATAAAGCATGGCTCGAGACACATATATGGCACGCCAAGCGCATGCATATGGAGAACATTTGGGGTTACCGACTCGTGAGGATCGGAACTTACTCCTCTGTTTTCATCGGAAGTTGAACACTGGTCTTAGGCCATTACACCAACGGAGAAGTCATTTCGACCGTCCCATCGCGCTTCCATACACGGCTCAATCCTCCACGATGCGTCTTATTTCGCTACGATTGAGCTGCAAGGCCCGGAAGACATCCTGCGCGCCATCCTCGACAGCTGCTGCGATTGCCAGGGACCGAGTCCTGGGGCCAAGCGGTAAGACTTAGCCGCTTCTGTCCAGCATCCCGGTATTTACACGACCGAACATCCAGATATCTAACAGGGGCCCGTGTTCTGGAGACGTACCTCTATCGATATGCAGCCTACCCCCATCATCTCATAGCGCCCGCTACCGTCCTCTGGCGAGCGGATGCTCCAACGAGCGGTGATATCGGGAACTCAGTAGCTCCTGGTAACCAGGGAAAGAACAAGGACAAGGGGAAGGAAAAAGCGTCAGAGCACGCACTCAGCGAGCCACAACAGCGCAAGCGGGTTGTTTGGATACGCATCCACCCCGCTGTCACCGCTGAAGTGCATGGAACGCTGCGTCTTGCCGCCTCTTCCGTACTCGACTCGGCCAAGCAGGGTGGACGCCTCGCGGAAGTCGAAATGGCTGATCTGCGGGAGCAGTTCAACGTCTTCGAGATAATGGGGCCAAAGGCCAGTCAGGTTATCAAGGGTGCGCTGAAGCCAGTGGATGACAAGCGGGAGGATTTCAAGAAGGTCGGCAGGAGTCGTGACTCCTTGATTCAACATCTGACGTATCGGCTGTAGTTTTGGGCTTCTCTGAACAAGATCCAGTCTGCGGGGTCTGTACCCCGCGGGATGGTGATAGGCTTCACTGTGCATGATCCTCGACTAAGGTTCGCCTTTCTGCACATCGGCGCATTCTGCTGATCCCAAGGAGCGCCGCAGTTTCCCACCCAAGAATGCGAAGGTCGAAGTCGGCGGCGGCAACACGCTCTCTCCCGCGTCCACGGTCTTCCCCTCCGCCGCGCTCGCCGAGAGCCAGATCTGGGAAGAGGACACGAGAGTGTCCCTCCGCAAGCCGCGATACAAGAAGAAAGACATCGACCAACGGCGATCTAACGTATGCAACTTCTCGCCCTCGTGGCAGTAGACCTCCTTCTCACACTTTCCGCAGAACTTGGTGCCCGGTACCCCCTTGAAAGCGGAGCGGAAAGACGACCGCATCCCAGTTCTCCTCGTCCAGCGCTCCGTCGAGAACAACGCTTACGCCCAATCCGCCTCTGCTTCACTCCCGCGCTCGACAACGACAACTTCGCTGCACGGTTGGACGCTGATTATCCCTCAGGGTTGGGGAATGCCCTTCTTCTCGTCCCTAACCTATACCGGCACCCGAGTAGGTGGCCAGCGTGAGCGACAGACGCAGGCTTTCGAGGCTGGCTGTGCATACTTCCCCCGTGACTTCCCAGCCACGGAGGCCTATGATCAGTACGCAGAGGACAGAGAAGCGGAGGACAGGGAGACCTGGCAGCGCAAACCACCTGCGAAGCGACCCAACTACGACAAGCTGGGAACAAGGAGCCCTTGGAGGCCCGACTGGAACGTTGTGCTTGGTATCCTCAGCTCCGACGCTCCGGTCGAGCAACGCGGAGAAGACCTCCTGGACACGCAGAGACATGTCGCGATGGGGGATGCCTCCAGCCGCGCACCCACCTCCACATCCACGGCTGACCAAGAGAAGAAAACGCAGCCGTGGTTGCTCCGAGGTTCAGATGTCCCAGCCATTGTCGCCGACATCTCCTCCATGCTTAGCCCCGCTGCTGGCCTGCTCCTCCACGTCAATCAGGCGCGCGCTAAGCGGAAGCTTGACCCTCTGGACGCCAGTGTCCGAGCGGAAGACCTGATGCGGACGGCGCTCGTCCAGGTTGCGATCTCCCTTTGCAGGCGCGGCTGTCCTGGCGACCTGGCTGTCATATACCGTATCGACGACGAGGAGGCTCGCAAATGGTGTAGCGCGGAGGCAAGGAAGAAGAACGGCCTTTCCCTCTTGGGAGATGGTCCTGACGAGTTCGAGGTCCGTTGCTTGGTGCCTTGTTGTGCTTTCGAGACCTATCATTGCTGACTTGGCCTGTGTACCCCTAGCTTTCTCAGGTAGCGCCGTCTCCTGACGGTATCATTGGCTATGTCACGACAGGTAGCTTCTCGCTTTCTCTCGGAGAGGGGCATGCGGTTGGCGCAATACCATTGACTCAGTACCTCGAAATCAGCAAACAAGCACGGAGGTTGGTTTCAAGCCCCAGATTTGCACGTTCAGCGAATGCTCACGCGCTGTTTCACGATGGATTAGGATGCGACATGAGTCGAGGCTCCTAGTCAAAGTTCGCAATCGTGACGATAACATCTGTCGTGCCGCTACGGTCGAGCTCTTGTACTGAACAGTAATCATACCATCCCAACGAAACACCATTCGTGACGGCTTTCAAGCCTGGACGGCTCGATGTGGGAGCTGGTGATGGCCTTGGTCCAATATCGCCCTGGAGCGCATGCAAGTCCATCGAGACGAGCGGCAGAATTCCTGCGACGGAGCTGATCAAGCTCGGAGTAAGTGAAGAGACGTAATGGCTCATCGAATAGCATAGTCCAGGTCCGCAAATGGGGGCTCCCTCTGCAGGTCGCTAGTGGCTGGACGCGAGATTGAGGGTGGTGCGTACCTTACTCCGCTCATTTCTTCTCATCTCTCAGTCATGGTACACGACAGGGCGTGCTGCTGGCCCGAGCCTTCCAACATGTCATAGTCGTCGGGCTGTGGTCGGCCCACAATGTCCGTGAGAAGTTGTCGCCATTCCGTACGGAAGGATCCACGTCCCATGCTGCTATTTCTCTCACAGGGAGTCAGGCCTGGCGGCATGGTATCCCTTTGTCATATGTACTCAGCCGTTATCGTCCACAGCCGTCACGGCATCTGCGAGGCATATTGCTCGCGGACCTGATGCCGGAAGCGGCGTATATGAGCTGTCGTCGATATGTGCGGTCCGTAGGTCCCATCCGATTGCAGTGCCCCCTTTCCTGCCATGATATCTCTGGCTCTCGCCTTGTTCAGCTATACTCTGCCTCTAGTTATCGTCATTCCTATTCTGCTCTATGTACGCTCTCTCTTCGTATGGAGGGACCGGATACACCGCCTTCCATTGCCCCCTGGTCCTAGACCGCTGCCAATCCTGGGGAATCTGTACAATATGCCAAAGGAGAGGCCATGGGAAGCGTACCGCGACATGCAGCAGGAGTATGGTGAGTCACGGCGAGTCATTGCACCTGGTTCTGACGCGAGAATACCCACTTTGCCAAAGGCGACCTCATATACCTGCGAGTACTGGGACAACACATGCTTATTCTGAACAGTGCGGAAGTCACCTTGGAATATCTGGAGAAACATTCGGCAAACACTTCCGATAGACCTCAAAATCCCGTAATCGAACTGTAAGTGTATCGCCTACTGCCTACCGGGGCGCTCACCTGTTCCACTGCGGCAAGATCGGGACAAGATTTGAACCTCGGCCTCATGCCCTACGGCCCGTGGTGGAGACGTCATCGACGTGCATTTTGGCAATACTTCCATCCTGGTGTCCTCTCAAGGTACCTACCGATACAGCGGGCTGCAGCATACAGATTCCTAGCCCACCTCCTAGACTCGCCAGTACATTTGAAGAGCCACATTCGAGAGTGAGTCTGGTGCCACATGCTGTTCGGGACCACTGACCGAGTGCGTCGTTCGCGCAGCACATTCGCCACCACCATGTTGAAGGTCCTCTATGACATCGATGTCAAGGACGAGGACGATGAGCATATCAAGATGATGGAAGCAGCCTTCGAAGCAATCAAGCTCGCCACCCCAGGGCAATTCGCTGTAGAATTGTTTCCCTTTTTGCGTCATGTGCCACCATGGTTTCCCGGAGCAGGTTTCCAGAAACTGTTCGCTGCTTGCAAGGCGGCGAACGATCACCTGAAGCATGTGCCGTTCGACGAAGTCAGGGCGTCGTTGGCGAGTGGAACATCCTCACGAAGAGAATGTAGATGCTGATACTCACCACCTCAGGAGCGAGGCGAGCAGCGCAACTGCATCGCTGCTGATATGCTGACGAAGCTCAACCTGAGACCGGAGTCGCTGTTGACTTCCGATGAAGACGAGGTCATGAAGAACGTTTGCGCTGTCGCTTTTGAAGGTGAGTTCATTCAACCACAAGGAGGCAGCTTCTTCATGCTCTGCTTTTTCGCTGCCGCACAGGCGGATCCGACACAGTAAGCATGCGACCTTCTTTGCTTGATTGCGCTTACAGAACTCACAACGACCACGTTTTTCCAGACGTTCTCCATATTGCAGGCGGTCTTCGTCGCTCTGGCACTGCATCCTGACGTGCAAAAGAAAGCCCAGAACGAATTGGACACAGTCGTCGGCCCGTCCCGTCTACCGGACCATAGCGACGTTGATCAACTCGTCTACGTGAATGCACTCGTAAAGGAAGCTCTGCGCTGGCATGTTGTCGTACCTCTCTCAATCCCACATCGTACGGTCAGAAACGACGAATTTCACGGATACCTTGTACCGGCCGGCACCACCGTCATGGCGAACGTCTGGCAAGTTCATTTCCTGAGGGGTCGGCCGTCTACTAATTGCAGGGCGTCCAGGTCTATTCTGCACGATCCAGAGGTCTATGATGACCCCGACGTCTTCCGGCCAGAGCGATTCATACGAGACAGCAAGCTGGATGATGCTATCCGCGACCCTGCTTCGTTCGTGTTCGGCTTTGGCAGGAGGTCGTCCCTTCCATCCTGCCAATTCTCATCCGCTGATGCTTGTTATTCTTGTATGCGCAGGATCTGTCCAGGCCGGTACTTTGCGCAAACCTCCCTCTTCATCACGATTGCCTCAATGCTGCACGTCTTCGAAATCGGACTTCCTGTCAACGAGGACGGCGAGCCTATTCCGATCAAGTACGAGCAGAGTCATGGCCTCCTGTCGTACGTGATGCTTTCCTTTTGTGCTTACACTCTCCCGGACTGTCCATACTGCAGATATCCTACGGACTGTCGGTGCTCAATCAAACCGCGCTCGGCGAGGGCGGAGGCCTTGATTCGGGAGACTCAGGTTGGCATATAACCTCCAGGCAATGCGGGCAATGTAGAAGGTGGAGGCTGCTAACTGTATATACGTGCTCTGCGCAGTAAGCAAGAAACTCAAGGCAAGTGCCACAGAGAATGTGTGTCCATGTGTCGGATACGTCTTGATAGCTGAAAATACAGTGCGTGAGCTCATTTAAAAGCGAAGACTCTCAGTCTCTTATATCGTCAGTCGCACCCATTGTGGCCTTTGCAACCTGTCTTACCCATGTTCATTATTTCTTAGGATGCCACACGGTTTGTTTTCCGTGCGCCGAATGGATGAACACTTCTCTGGGACTCGGCCATAGCGTACACGCATGCACGGTTGCGCACACCTTTCCTCGGATTTGTGGGCGAACTGAGATAAGTTGCAATGTCTACCTGACATCGGGAACTGGCTGATCTGTTCGACAAAGATCAGAACCATCACCAATGTCTGCGCAAGCCACCCTCGGCTGCCGATTAGGTTGTGTCAGCTCAGAGCATCTTGGTTTGCACTCACTCCTCTCGGTGTGAATCGCTTTGCTGTATGTGGCACTTCTTTTGCCTTGTCTTCCCTGTCTCTTTCTCGGCCCTACAAGCCGCAGCTCGGCACGTGTTGAAGTAACATCCCTTGTACGGCACGCACCCGCGTGCAGGAACATCTATACTTGATTGGTCTGCCGCCCATACCAATATGTACATCCTACAAGGCCCTGACCTATGCTTCCCACCCCCTTGCTATTCCTCGCATCGTTCCCCACAATCCCCGACGCAGTGAAGGTTCATCGACCCGCTGACCTATCCAGAAACTCTACAAAAGGCCTGGGCGCAGGGGTCAGACATTCACGCAAGACCCGCACAGTATCACTGCACTCCATGCATTATGGCGACCTATATTCCCTCACTCTCTGCCTGTGGGGCTGTGCTGATTGTGTTCGTACTCACTGCCAAGTACGTGTGGTCCATTCTCGCCTGGAGGGCTCGAACAAAGGGCGTTCCGTTACCGCCGGGTCCTCGACCGCTTCCAATCGTTGGCAATTTGCTCGAATTGCCTCGGACAAAGGAATGGATTGGGTTGCGGGACATGTGCGCAACATATGGTACGTGATCAGGCCTTCCCTAGTAATATCATTAATACTCATTTTGAAGGTGACATGGTGTACCTACGAGTCCCTGGGCAATCTTTGCTTGTCATAGGCAGTGCAGACATGGCTGTTGAGTACCTCGAGAAGCGTTCGGCGAACTCATCGGATAGACTTCCCAGTGTCCTGGTCGAACTGTGGGTGTAATAGCTCATCGTTCCACATGTAGAGAACTCAATGGAGCTCATCTCTTGACATTGCTTGCCTAATTTCAGATCGGGACAGGGGCTGAACATGGGCTTCATGCCGTACGGTCCATGGTGGAGACGTCACCGTCGCGCATTTTGGCAGTACTTCAATCCAGCGATGGCCGTTCGCTACCAGCCGATCCAGCGGGATTCAATGTACGGGCTCCTAGTGAAGCTCCTCGAATCCCCTGAACGGATCAAAGCCCACGTGAAGAGGTGAGGGGCGGTAAGCGGGATGATTCTATGCGCCACTCAAACTAACGGCTCGACAGTTCGTTTTCTGAAATGATGCTGAAAATATTATTCGACAAGGCCGTTGTGAGCGAAAGCGATCCATACGTCGACATCGTGCATACCGCTATGGAAGCCATAAAGTGTCTCGCACCTATTGGGTCCGCCCTCCAGATGTTCCCCTTCCTGAAATATGTCCCGTCATGGTTTCCCGGCGCAGGCTTCCAGGAGGCATTGGAGAGGTGCAGGATAGCCAATCAGCGAATCAAAGACGTGCCTTTCGACGAGGTGAAGGAATCGATTGTAAGTCTTGCCGCAACTTACTGCTTCCTCTAGCCCGGTGTAAGAGCATTAACACTATTTGGTCAATTGCACGTTACACGCAGGAACGAGGCGACGTACGCGCGTGCGTCGCCGCTGAGATGCTGGCAAGATCGAAGATAGACAGAGTGCCATCTCAGGATCAAAAGGACGAACTTGAGATATTCAAGAATGTCTGCGCTGTGTCTTTCGAGGGTTAGTGGCTCACATTCACCTCATCTCGCTCGAACTGAACGTCCCTCGTTTGGACCCTTTAGCGGGTTCCGATACCGTGAGGAGGCTCATGTCCGCCGTACCTGAAGACGCACGATGCTGACTCTCAGCTCCCTCCCTGCAGAGTTTTGCCGCTGTATACGCGGCCTTCGTCGCTCTAGCCCTCAATCCGGAGAAGCAACGGAAGGCACAAGCTGAACTCGACGCGGTGGTTGGCCCTTCCCGCATGCCTGATTGCGGCGATAGTGATGCGCTCGTATACGTGAATGCCATCGTCAGAGAAGTGCTGCGTTGGCATGTCATCGTACCCCTCGGTACCGCCCACCGTACCATTGAGGACGACGAGTTCCATGGGTATTTCATCCCTGGAGGTACTTGTGTTATTGCGAACGTATGGTACGTATCGCACCTGTGAATTGGCTCCCTCATCACCAGATGTACGGTACGCTTATTGCACCTTTCATTCAGGGATGTGCTACACGACCCGAAGGCGTACGAGGACCCGGAAGAGTTCCGCCCCGAGCGCTTTCTACGAGACGGCAAGCTGGATTCCACCGTCCGGGATCCTACCTCTTTCATGTTCGGTTTTGGCAGGAGGTGTGCCCAGCCCGTCACAACAACCGGTACGCTGCTAATCCGGTGGGCGCTCGACTCTGCAGAATCTGTCCGGGGCGATACTTTGCGAGTACCACCCTTTTCCTCACTGTCGCCTGCGTGTTGCACACATTCGACATCGAACTCCCGCTCGATGAGAACGGCGAACGAATCCATGCCGAGTACAAGCCAACTCCAGGCTTCCTTTCGTGCGTGTTTCCTTCCACGCGTCGTCCGCCGCAGCAGGTCATTGAGAAATACGCATAGGTATCCCGAGGATATTCCGCTCGTCATCAAACCTCGCTCGGCCGAAGCGGTTACCTTGATCAGGGATACGCAGAGCCACTTGGTAGCCAGCCAGACATGAGCGGAGGAGCGGAGGATTCCAGACATCTCATGACTCAGCGGAAGCTGCGAGTACGAGGCTAATCACGCGTTCGACTATGTACAATATACACGCGGTTTAGGCTAGTACTATCGGATAGTATTGAGAACAATGTGGAGGTTGCACAAATCACGTACAAATGCAACAGAGAGCATGAACACGAGATACGATAACTATGACGAGGCAGGATGCCCGTAGGCATGATTACGCGACAACGACAGCACGGGTAGATATAACGACGAAAGAACCGAGCTGGCCCCTTTTCAACAACATGACGCAGGTTTGGCGTCAGATTACTCTCCCTCTCGCTCGAGGTCGTGAGGTTTCCTACCAAGGCCACGTATGTCAATAGCTCTAGAGGGAAAAGGACCGGAACGAGAAGCGTTTTTACGTACCGACTAGGTTCACCGAACTGGATAGACATTTCCTGCCCAGCCTTCTTACCAATCTAACGGCTCAGTTCGGTCAGCCGGATGATCAGACGGTAGACGAACACGCGGATGCTCACTTCGCTGGCGTCAAAGGGCACCTCTCCTTGTGAGCGCACCATGTCGAGCTCGATGTTCATCGGCTCCGCATTCTGGCACATGCACCACGCATCAGCGGAGTGCACTCCCTGCCCGGTGAAGACGCGCACCTTTGCGTCCGCATGGACGTTGAACTGCACACTATGCGAGGTCTCTACAGGGCCGCCGCTAGCAGACCGGGACGTGTAGGTGCCTGTGCGGCCGCTACTGCCGCGTGCATGCTGGTTGATGCTTGACTCTTCGGGGACGCCGCGGCCGCGGTGCGTATGACGGAAGTTGAGCCTATGAGGACGCACGACCCAGGTTAGCGGAGAGAACAGTGAGTAATGGACAACATCGGAAACATACATAGACAGGATGCTATTGATGTAGACTTCAGGGAGTCATGAGTGAGATCGATGATAATTATGAATGGCGCATGTACTCACTTTTACTGCCAACCCAGTGGAAGAGGATCCACACTTGCTGGTTTGGCATCGTCACGAGCTGCCATGCCGTCAGCATATTTCGGAGAACCTCAACGCATTCGTTACTCACAGTGACAAGCGAAGCTGTTTGAAACACGCTACACGGCAAGCACATTGAGCCGGGGGTTCGCAGAGAAGCAAACGATTGAAGCTCACGTGAAGAACGCGCCTCGGTTGACCCCGTACACAACGATCGTTTCGTACCAGCCTTCCGGTCTAGTATAGCAGAAGCCAATCAGCATAGAGGTCCAACGTGATCCCCAGTTGTCCGTGGACCTACACAATCATGCCGGGATAGCGAGACGACCGGAGGTACCAGAGCATCGACGTCGCTATGAGGATGTCAGCGGCGACAGACAGCCCCCAGCAGATGCCTTTGGTGAGCTTGACGCTGTTGGACACCACTTGGCAGAAAAGGGTCTGGTTGGTCCTATCGTAGGGTCAATACGTGTAAACGACAAGCTGCTGATAATCCAACTCACATTTTCGCCACGCTCGCTTCGTCCCGAGCTGCGAGTTAGTGAATGGGAGAAATGCATGAAGCAGGCAGTACTCACCAAGGTCGAATGCTATAGCGAAGTAGGATTGCAGCTTAGCGAATACTGCACCTCTGGCACCCGAGTCCCGTACTCACCGAATGCTCCCATCGCGAAGATGACCTGTGATCCTCATAGTCATTAGCACACGACGCAACAAGCAGGCTTTTGTACGCACAATAAGGAGAGGAATCATGGGCCGCTTGCCGCTGACTGCAGCCGGGGTGAGTGTATGCGCATATAGGCAGGGAATGAGGTCAATTTACCGGTCCAGATACGAGAAGCGTAGTAGCTGAGCGCATATGAGCTGCTTTCTGAACACCAAAGGCACTTTGGGGACTCACCACTGTACAACAAGAGCTAGGAAGACCTACAAGAAGTGTGAGCGCGGCGTCTTTCGGACATGGATCTAACGGACCGATAGCGCTTCCTCAGCCTTAAGGAATGGTCAGATGGGACGAATGAACATATGGTGGCGGCACCCACGATAAATGTCCTATAGCGAGAACTGTCAGCTCATAGCTGTGAGTATTGTCACAATATCGTGCGTACCTTGTTGTGATAAGTTGCGGGAAGGGTATCATGAAGTCCGTAATGAGGTAATGGTATATTCTGAGCGGGCATGAGCGGTCCGGTCACGGCGAGACGCGAAACATCCGCACGTATGTGATACTACGGGAGTTCGTGAGTTGTCGTCAGATGAGTCCGGTGTCAGACGACTCACAGAGAGTCGTCACTGCTGTATCCACCGCCCTGAAGGTTCGGAGCCTGTTCAGTACATCCCAGGTGCTACACGTGCAGACGCGCATACCATAGCAGGCCAACCTGGTATGACAGATCGCGTCAATACACATTTGCCTCGACGCGTCTCTACATCAGCAGATGGACGTACGGTGTATTTAGTGATCTTCTCGTCCGCAGGGAAGCGCGTGTAGTAGATGTATGTTTCTTTAGGCGTATTAGCCGCGCGCCTCCGTGCTCATCGTAGTGCATTGATCACTCACGGAAGAAGGTAAGCCCATAGAGTGTTACGGTAAAGATGAAGCCGATCAGCAGCACTCCGAACGTCTCCGTGAGCTCATGTGTGGATGCTACAGGCGGAAACAGCGATACGCTGGCGTTCGAGCTCATAGTGTCGGGGATATGGGCCAGGTGTCGCTACGAGAGTAGGTGGTGGTAGGGAAGCAAGGAGAGCAGCATTCCTGCCGATGGCGCGAGGCAGCTGGAAGGGGAAGGGCGGAAGGCGGGTGTGTGAACTGGACAAGAGAACATGGCGGACGACGTCGCTTCAGACTCCGGCCCAGGGCGTGGTCCGCGACTTTCTCACTTTGGCATTCCGCACAGAACCCCTAACCCTAGTCTCAGTCTACACTAGCCCCGATCTGGTAAGATCTGCTTCCGCCGCCGATCAATTCGCTCTCTCGCGTACTGACCAGTGACCGCCAAGTACTGACTCTCAGATCTCCCCGCCATGCCTGCTCCTGTGAATACCCCGCCTCTCTTCCCCACATACTCGCCAGACTCGGTGCTTGCATTCCAGTTCTCGTCGTGGTATCCTAGGTTCTCAGGACAAAGCATAAAATCCACCGTCATTCGGCCGCTTTCCACCGCTTTCCGCGAGTATTTGGATTCGGACGGCGTATTCGTCCCAGAAGGCGCGGAAGACGTGTCAGTATGTCGCGGGTATCCCTCTCGGCATTCTGATTGACACCGACATGTGCCTCTCGACAGGCCTGCCGAGACGACACTCTCAGACGACGAGGATGCTGGCCAGGAAAACGAGGATGACGACGAGCCCGTAAAGTTCGCGTTCCCGGAGCTGGACGCACGAATCCGAGAAGTCGTAGCAGATTATGGCGCCGTTTTCCCCAAGCTGAACTTCTCGTCTCCACGGGTGAGTATAACGGGCTTGCTATTCTCTTCTCGCCGTGAAGGCATGTCACCGCGTGTCCTTGGCAGCCGTGCTATAATAGCGCTGCTTATCCCCTGCTGCGCCCGCCATTCATTACGTTCATGCCGCGTAACCCACGATATTGGGCGCTGCGTCGGCGGTCACCAGATGCAAGGCTAAATTGGATGAATGGGATTAACCCACTATTCTATCCAGGATGCAGCGTGGATGCTCCCAGCATCGTCCCCACTCAAGTGTACATCGCCCGCAGATGTCTACCTCCTTCTGAAATCGTCCGACTTCGTGCAACATGATCTCAACCCTGAACTCGTATTCGACGGCTGCGAACCTCCACACACGGCCGCCGACTCTTCTAGTCCCTACGAACTCGAGCTCGTCCTTCGCAAATGGTACCCCGTCGACCGTGCGAGAGAACTCCGGTGTTTTGTGCGACAAGAAAACCTAATCGGTGCGTGCGCCCGGCAGCCTGCACGTTCTCTCGAACCTTAACGGAGAATGCCGCAGGGATATCCCAACGCGACCCAAACTACTACGACTTCTGGAACGAGCCGCAGACGCAAGAAAAGGTCATCAGCGCGGTCACCGACTTCTGGGAGAAGAACATCAAGGGCAAGTGGGAACAGACCCAAGGCGACTGTACGTCCCCCCTCCTCCTGCGCGCATTCTAGCCGCGCATACGGTTTCTGGGTTCTGACCGGCGCACCTTTGCACCCGCCCACCCTCGCACTGCGCTGGCACGTCGCGCCTCGCGTGCTTTCCATGCGAACGCTGCGTTCGGCGCGTTTCTTCCCATCGGAACAGACACCTTCGACTTCCTGCTCACGCGTGACCTCTCACGCGGACATATCGTCGACTTCAACCCTTACCTCCCGCGCACGGACCCGCTCCTCTTCACGTACGAGGAGCTGCATGGGCTACTGCTTGCGCGCACGGGTCCCGAGGCAGACGCAACAGAGTCGAGGCTACCAGAGCTGCGGGTGGTGGATTCACCCGCCCACCCGGCCGCAGCACGTAACGCACCTGCGCATCAACACAACATGGTCCCGATAGAAGCACTCACGATGAGTAGCGGACGGGACGTCAGCGAGTTCGCAAACGTATGGCAGGAGGAGATCCGGAAGAGCATGGTGGAGCAGCGCGAAGAAAGTGAAGAGGAAGACGTGGGCGCCTAAATGCCGAACAAGGAGAAGTAACAAAATGTTGTATCACTCACTCTGGCACCGATGTGTCATATACAGTCCAGCTTTCGGCATATCGTACACTACTCATGGTCGCAGATACAGGATTGACATTTCAGCACACCTTCACCTGCCCGACGGTCGGGTCATGGTCGCTCGCTCGCGCGCTCAATGACGGCGCCCAGTTGTTCACGTGCACGTGCTCGACCTTCACGCCGCCGCGCTGGACGATCGCGTCGGACACGAACAGGTGGTCGAGCTGCTCGCTGTTCTGGTCGAACAGGTAGGTGTAGCGTTCGATGAGCGGGAGGTCCGCGGCCTCGTCGAGCTCGGTGAGCATGCCTTCGAAGGGCGCGAAGACGGAGCGCGTCTGGACGTATTCGTTGCAATCCCCGCCGACGATGATGTTCGCGTTGGGATCGAGCGCGAGCAGCTTCTTCACGAACGCCTGCATGTATGTGCGTCGGATTAGTATCGCAATCCTGTCCTCTAAGATCAAAGGATCCTTACCGCGATGATTTGAACCTGACTGATCCGCTGCTCGACCCCACCGTTCACCGGTGGGCGCGCGTCGCCCTGGGTGGACGACCCACCAAGCTTCGCGATGAGGTGCAGGTTGATGGTGAAGAAGCGCGCGCCAGTAGCCGTCTCCCAGGCCGCGACGAGTGGCTTGCGGCTCGAGTCCCATGCGGCGTTTGTCGGGTCGATACGGCCGGGGTTGAACCTGCATGCGAGGACGTGATGTAGCAGTCAGTACGTGCAGTATGTGAAGGTGCAGAGAAAGGAGGCGTACGTGAGCGTGACCTTGCCGTCAGACCCGATGATTGGCTCCGTCGCGTCCAGAGCGCCGCCGGCGGGAGACCCGGGTACGAGACTCAGCTTGGTAGAGTTGAACCTATGCATGCCGCTTGAGTAATGCTGTCGAACGCATATACTAGCGAACCGAGAAACTCACAAGTACGCAGTCCGAATGTTCCCTCCCGGCTCACCACCGTCCTGGTCGTTCTCGGGAGCGATCTCCAGCGAAGCGTATGTTTTGGTGCTCTTCGCTGCGCTTGCGACGGCGGAAGCAAGCGTCGCGAGGGTGACGTTCGCGCTGACGGTCCCGTCGTCCGTCGGTCCGGAGTTGTCCTGGATCTCCTGCAGGAACATGATGTCGGGGCCGTTCAGGAAGTTCGCGATGTGGTTCGCGACGGTAGGCAGGTGCGCGGTTGTGGGTGCCATGTTCTCGACCTGTGTGCAATGACGGTCTAGGGGCGGTCATGTTGGTGATAGAGACGAAGAAACGTACATTGTAGTCGCCAATCGTGAGCGTGCAGGAGTCCTTGCTGGGCTTGATCTTTGAAGCCGGGATGTTGGGGTCAGGAGTCGAGACAACGGTCGGCGCTGTCAAGGGCAGGATGTAATAGAAGCCAAACCTGTGCAAGGCAGGCAGTCAATCCATCGGTTACGATGGCCACTTCCAAGCGGCCCGGTTCAACTTACTGGTACGCAATGATGCCAGTAATGTCGGTGAACGTCTTCCCCAACGAGACAGACGGGTTCTTCGTGCCATCCAAGGGTGACCCAACGATGACGACCTCAGGGTTTGCATCCGGAACTCCATTTGTTCCTAGAGGCAGTGGGGTGAAGTCAGTGCCCGTCCTTCCATTCCTCTCCTCACATCAATGTAGCTGTCTCACCAATTGTGCGAATAGTCAATCCACCCCGGCTATTCTTCCCTGTGACCGTCCAGTTACCGTGAACCCAGAACTCGCCGAAATCGTTCTCAAAGTCGAGGGCGACCGGGTTGGGTACTGTAACGAGCTGTCCCTCGAGACTCGACCAGAAGTCCATGCCGAACTCGTCCGGGTGTAGCGTCGCATTGACGGTGTCCACCAAGCTCTGGTTGTTGGGTACAGAGAGCCATCCGTCAGGTCCAATGTCGAGTGCGCTGAGCTTCTCCCTCGGGGGACTGCGGTCGCGTCCGAGAACGAGCGGGGCAACAGTGTGGTTGGACGAGAGAACCACGATGTTCTTGGGGGAGTCGATCTCGGTCACAAAGAGGTTGTTTGGGGAGCCGCTCGAGCGGAATTCGGAGACGACTCCAGAGAGGGAGATGAGGTCCCCGACAGAGACCGAGTTGAGCACGGTCTTCGAAGTGGAGAAAATGCTGAGGCCGTTAGAGACGCGAACGTCCTTGACAGGGTCGCCCTGGATCCAAAAGCCCGAGGTTGACTGAAATGCAACGGATGGTCAGGCTCGACGTCAGGTGAACTGTAGCAGTGTGAGCGGACGTACCTTTGCGGTAACTATGCCTGTGAGATTGCTCACGCTCTGTCCTCTCAGTGGGGACAGATATGCAGGGCCCTGTATGTCAGTCACGCTCACTGCCTGTGCCAACGCACTGTGCAGCGTCAGAGCGGCTATGATCTTGGCCCAACTATGGTGCAGCATGGTGGTCTTGGTCAGAGCAGGGCCTCGACGACCTCCATTGCGTGCACAATACTTATACGACCGGTGGAGACACTTTAGGCACTGATGAGAACGTGCGTGTCACCGGCGAGAAGACGGCTGCACAAGGTCCATATGGACACCGCCCATCGCAGGCTGCCGCCTTTCGTCGGGCGTTCGCACGCATCGTCAAACGCTCCAGACGACCGCATGGTACCTAGAAGGGTGCGTCGCGCTCAGCAAGGAAGAGAAAGGACGTGCGCAGTGCTATTTGTTGAGAGGAGCTGAGTTGATCCGCTGCTACGACGGTTCAACCGCCCTGTCCTGATGGCCATGGCTGAACTGTCCCAAAGGGAGCCGTCCAACCGGATGTTGTGCCAACCGAATTTCTGTACCCTGGGAAGCCATTTGTGAATAGCGAACCGAGAGAGCGGCGTGCTGCGCCCCTTCATAGACGTCGCTCGTCGTCCGGGGTGAGCGAACGTGGCCGTTCTGGACAAAGATAGGCAAGGCAGTCGGCTAGGCCGAGCGGGCGCCCACAAGTGTCGATCAGTCGAACTGCGACCTCGAAGCTCGAGCGCCACAGCGTGAACTACTCTCCTTCAGACCACCGTGTCCGCTCGCCATTGCAGATAGTATGGCCGCTGCTACGTCTGAATCGGGGCCGACTTACCCTCTTCCCCGCTATGTGTACAAAATCCTGCCCTCGCCCCCACCTACTCCCATTCCGGAGGAGCTCCCTTTGAGCGACCTCGACCGCAGAGACGGCTTCATCCATCTGTCTACCGCCGCCCAGGTGCCCTTCACCACCTCCCTCTTCTTCAACGACCATACCTCGCTCTCGCTGCTGAAGGTCGACACACACACGACCCTTGAGCAGGGCGGTGTCTATCGATGGGTCGAGAACCTGCCTGGCTGCCCGCACCTGTACGCCTCGCGCGACGGCGAGTGGGTCAACCTGGGGAATGCGAATGTGGTGGATTGGAAAGAGGTGAAGCGCGAGGAGGAGCAGGATTGGAGGGAGGTGTTCAAGAAACTCAGCGAGGAGGGGTGGCTGGTCGACGAATAGAGTAAGCAGGCCCTGGTGTGAGGCCTCCAAAGCATACTCATTCCGCATCCAGGTGCGTGTTGATCGCGCAGACAATGTGAGAGGTCTGGGTGCTGTATGACACGGCTACTGGTTCTGGTCAACGTCTGGAATGCAAGAGAGGAGCGAAGACAAAGGGCACATCTGATATCAAGGCCGGGCAAAAAGCAACTCTCTGTCGGGGAGTCGAACCCCGCTTTCGCGCGGTCGTGGAGTATGACAGGCGCGTGTACTAACCGATATACTAACAGAGACTTGCCTGTTAATACTTGTTAAAATATATATACCGCGTTAATTATGACATAAATGTCTCACACTGACGTCGCCGTCTTATGAAGGGATCGGACGTCGCCGATCTTAACGTAAATGTAGTCTGGCAACCTCCTCCTTTGTACCGCCCACAACTCTGACCGTCTAACGCTGCGGCTGCGTGCCGTCGAACATCGTATGTGCCCCACGTATGTCGGCCGAGTCAGAAGTGAACTGATATCAGAGGGCACGCATCGACCAGGTGGCGGCGGGCAGTGCGAATCAGTGGTCCAGTCGATTGGATCGCTCTCCCGATACTCTCACAAGCTCTCTCATCGACCATGTCCCCCTCTCTGGACTTCAACAGACATCCGGAGTTCTGGTTCAACGACGGCTCTCTGGTGCTTCGCGCTCAGTCGACGCTCTTCCGGGTGCATGCGTCTCAGCTGTGCCGCAAGTCAACGTTCTTCCGTGACATGTTCTCTCTGCCACAACCTCCAGATCCCGCCGACACAGAGAGTGAACGCATCGAAGGATGCCCCGTCCTCGACATTCACGATGCGCCAGAGGACGTCGCGAACATGGTGAAGGTGATATATGACGGTCCGTACGTGTATACTCACAGCCGTAAATCCCATGCTTGGTGGTGTAATCTGCCTGTCTTGTGCGAATCGCGGTGGTCGCCGCTTCCAAGCCCACTGTTTGAGTTTATATGCAGGGGTCTCGCTTGAATTATCATTGCATTGTACCGTATACGTCTGAGTGCCAAGCTAACCGCCACCGCTTGCTTAGGCACTTCACCAACAACGACCGCGACGACTTCGTAGCCGTCTCGGGGTTTCTTCGGATGGCTAGCAAGTACCTCATGGAGGAGGCTATACGCACGAAGGTCTTAGACCACTTGCGCCTGGCTTGGCCTTCAACCCTGAGAGGCTGGGACGCACGCGAGGACGTTGCGCGGGCGCACGAGCTCGAGACCGGCATGCTGAGGGGACACAGATTCCCGAGCCCCATTGTACGCCACAATCCCGCCCTAGCCTTCTCGTTCCCCCACTTACGCCTCTCTGCTGCTCTGCAGGCTGTCATCAACCTGGCGCGCGAGATTGGGGCTGACGATCTGCTACCTGCGGCATTTTACGACCTCTCACGATACAGTTACGCCCAGATATACGAACCCAGCACCGGCGAACCTCTCCATCCAGCCTCCTCTCCGTCCAGCCTCTCCCTCTCATACACCCTTTCGCCCGCGGACATGCAGCGGCTCGCGCTCGGCAAAGAGACCGCACAGCACGCCATCACCGCGCTCATCCAGAACATGGAGTACGCCTCCTCGGACCCGCAGCGGCAGCGGAACCCGCGCATCCACCGGCACTCGCGCTCGCAGTCCGCGACGAACAACGCGACGATGTGCGTGACGCCCGCGGCGTGCCGCAAGGACCTGTGCGAGCTCGTCGAGCTCGCGAAGCAGCACTACCTGATGGATCGCGAGCGCGGGTGCGCGGACCCGCTGTACGTCGCGGAGGAGCTGGGCCAGCTGAAGAGCGCGGAGTTCTCGGACTGTACGGCGTGCGCGAGGGATTTGGAGGCGTGGGCGGCGAGGGAGCGGGAGCGGCTATGGAAGGCGATACCAGACTGGTTTCGGCTGAGGCGGTAAACCCTCTTCAGGAGGATTGGAGCTCGTGCGATGGACGACGAGTGTGGGGTTCTATGTAGGATTCATGTAGGAGGCCATTGTATCATGCACATGTACCGTTTGTAATATACGCACTCCGGTGGTGATCCTTGCTGTATTGGCACGGCTGATACAAAACGTTCAGGCGATCAATGTAGCAGACAGGCAGTTTCGTAGGCGCCCGTCACATCTTTCTTCTTGATCTTCTGAATCCTTCAACTCATCTCTTTCAACCACATTAGTCTGAGGCTGCAAGACGTTTACCGTGGTGAGCCTTGCTGACTGTATTACGTGCGTTACCATATGGTCGTCCAGCCGTTTCCCATAGCGGTTTACGTGGGGTCCGAAAGTTACTGATCTTCGGTCTGACCGGCCGGTCGTAACCACCTACAACCTCCTGGAGGAGGTTTGAGCAAGCAACCTCATAAAGCTGGACGCCGCCAGATCGTCATATCTTTTCAGAAGCAGTTCAAGGCATATGATGACCACGCGTCCATCTGTCGTCCGTCGTTCTCGACCAGACACCGCCAGTGCCTGGACCCGGAGGCTGCCTCAACACCAGCTTGGCCGCACGCTCGTCCGCGCGGGAAACTCGGGGATAGATTGCGCTATGGAGGGGCTTCTGGAGGGTCATCTTCTGCTTGCCAAATCGCAGGCAGTAGGTTTTACAATTGGCCATGGCCACATACGCTTCCTAAGTTTCGTGCGGTGCATACCGACCTTGGCTCCAATTAGTAGGAGGGTGCCCTCTTCCGCCCGATGGCTTGCCTAGAACAACTGACTTGCGCGCATAGAATAGGTCATGGCCGGAATCTTCAGGGAACGGGCCGCTTCCGCCCCTTACAAAGACATACAGTACGCCTCGCATAGGTTTGACGAGATTACGAGAATCGATTCAGAGTCCACTTACCCCATGTCTACCCGCTATATAGAGCTCCGATACTGCCAACAGGGTGGGTCTCGTTTATTCCTGGTAGTGTGCTTCACTAATCGTCCGTCCAGGACGCGAATGACAGGCTTCTATCAAGAGAAGGGCGCGTCACGAGGGGCCTTGCCGCTGAAAAATGTTGACGTGCGCCCGCAGAAGTCGAGCAGAGATCCGTTATAAACGCATCTGACGCGCTCTGGGAGTTTCCTCGTGCGACGCCCCAAACCCCGGGGGAAAGCCTCAAGCATGCCGTTCTCTGCAGCTGAGGTGAGTTCGAGTGATATGTTCCCTTTCGTGACCGTAGACTCTCATATGACTGATTCGTATGCAGTCGAAGCTTGTCTCGATCTTCGTCCAGTCTATCCTATATGGTCTGTCTCAGCCGTAGCTCGGACGGTGGAAGTCGAAACTCACTGTTGACGCAGGCACATTCGTGACCCTCTTTGTCAACACGGCCACTGCACTGCTATGGAAGCGTCCGGCGGGGCAGCCTCTGCGCTCCGATATGCTTGGGGTTCTCGTACTCATGTTCGGGATTGCAACCATAGTGAGCCTGCCTTGCTTTGCTTCTAGTGTTTGCCTTCGGAGGATTCTCAAGCTCTATCGTCCCATCAGCACGTCGCAACCAACTTCTCGCGAATTATACTCGCGTTCATCGTGCATGCGGACGCCCCGGGAGGCCCCGCCGCGTTCTTCAATGAGCTCTCCAACTTTACGCAGATGTTCGGCAGCACATTGTATGTTATGCAAACCCTCCTCGGCGACGCCATGGTGGTGAGTTGTACCCCAGGTAGGCTACGTTGGAGGCAAGCTCATGCACCCCCAGCTCTACCGATGCTATCTCGTCTGGGAGAGGAGATTCATTGTCGTCGCGTTTCCCTGCGTGCTCCTCCTAGGCAGTACTGGTACGTCACTATACCTTCGCGCTCTCCTGGTGCCTACAGTGACTCCTACATCCACGCAGCGACCGGAATCGGGATCCTGTATGCTTTCGACAAAGTCGTCCCTGAGGCGTCTATCTTCGTCGTGCAGCTCGGCCACTGGATCACTGCCTTCTTCTCCATGACATTCGCTACGAATGCTATCTGCACCGGTGCGTCTTCAGCCTTCGTCCACCGTCCCGCGACCCTCGAAGGGAAGCCTGTCGTGAGTCCCAGATTGACACCCCCTTGACAGCCCTAGTCGCCTACCGCATCTGGGCGATCAACCGCGCACACTTGTCTTTCAGGCATCGTCGGCTGAGGCCTGTGATGGTCCTCATCGTCGAGTCGGGCGCGATATACTCGGCAACGCTGCTCGCCCTCCTCATCCTGTACAACGTCGACTCCTGGTTCCAATACGTTATCCTCGACTCCGTATCGCCTATCGTGGTGAGTCTCGATGCTATCGCTTCCCTCGGTACTATGAGAAGCCGCGACTGACCGCGTCCCGCTGCGCTTCGGCGCGCTCACCGCGTCACAGGGCATCGTGTTCTCTGTGATCATGCTGCGCATCGCGACCGGCATGTCGAACGTTGAGGGCGAGACCGCCCTCGCCCTCGTCGAGCCCAGTGCTGTGGCGAGTGGAATTCAACTGTCGCGCATGTCTTCGCGCGGCGATAGGAAAGACTCAGCCGTCGATGAGAGCGTTTGACGATCAGATGGTTGCAAGTACGTCGTTCGTGTAGCGAGACTCCGGAGCAACATATACATTCAACTTCCAAGCCCTATAATAACAGTACACTGGCAGTAGCCCCGATGCGCGGTCACAGTGACTAGGTATGGCTCTCAACGCTCCCGATATAACCCTCCGTGGTCGACGTACCTCCATCCGTCCTCTGCATGACAATACGTGTGCGGCAAGGTCAACATGCACGATCCATCCCGCCAAAGCAACTCTCATCACAAGCTAGGCAATGCAGCAGAGCTAGGCACCTTTATCTATAGCAGCAGCACGCCGTGAACTCAGCATGCTTCCGCCGGGGTCCTCGGACATTTGCTCAGGCACGCACCTTCTGGTCGTCTTCCTTCGGGCCGGAAGCAGCGCCGAGCTCCATGTCGTTCGCGTCGTACTCCGTGTCGGGCGTGGACGCGTCGTGTGCGGGCTGGGCGAACTGGATGGGGTGGCGCACCATGCTGATCGTCGTCTGCTCCTTGCCGGACGCGGACAAGCCGACGGACGACCCGCGCACGGTGGTGATCCCGAGCCCGATGCGGATGATGATCATAGAGAATACGAGGCCTACGATCGGCGAGATCTGCGACCATCAAAACGGTCGCGGCACGGCCATCAGCGTCAGTCAACGTTCACCGCACTGGGCAGGATGTCACGCACAGCGTCGAGCAGGACATACTGGAACCACGAGCTGGACTTGTAGAGGATCAAGAGCGCCGTGAGCGTCGCGGAATAGACAGCGCCGGACTCGAGGACGAGGAAGAGGATCGGCTGGTAGCTGCGGCTCGCAAAGTTGAGGATCGCGCGGTTCATGTCCCAGATGCGGAAAGCGACGAGTCCTGGAGTCGTGTCAGCGTTGACGATCGGGTCTGTAATACCGGCGCTCACCCGTGCAGATGATGTTGGTGGTGAGAGTGAGGGAGAAGAATGACAATATCCAGTGCTGCAGCTCATCCACGAATATTTCGGCCTGAGGTACGACTCGGGCGAAGGAGTACAGGATCCCCACACCGGACACTGCGCATCGTTCAGCGTTGAGACTCGTGCGGCTTATATTATAAGCGTTGTGTCCACGTACCCGTGCTGCCGAGCAGGAGGATGAAGGGCAATATGACGACCCGTACGTCACCCCACACAAGATAGCATCTGTACAGCTAATAGTTCGAGTCCAGCGACGCGCCCGTTAGAATCATGACTTCATCCGGCGAGGATAACCAGTAAGCGTACCACGACACTATCGCCAATGAGCGTCTGGGCGATATAGATTGTACTGCCGAAGATCTGCGTGAACTCTGAGAGCTCGTTGAAGTATGCTGCGGGGCCTCCGGGCTCGTCTCGGAATATCACAAAGGCGCGAATGATGCGGGTGTAGTTGATACCGATGTGCTGTTGTAGGAAGCTGCTCAGCTAGAGCCTCCCCAGGCCGAAAGAAAGTGAGACCCACCATGGTAGCCATGACGAACATGACTACAGATATCCAGACCATGGGGTCCCGCGTAGGCTTATGAGAGCGGCGCTTGGAGAGCAACACCCATATCGTTAGGATGAAGACAACAGAGTAGGCGCCTAAAACACCACGCCAAGAGGTGGGTCGAGAATCATAGTGTCAGCATACGCGGCCGAGCTGAACGTCGAATGGACTGATACCGACCATACAGCAAAGTCTGAATGAATATGGAGACAAGCTTGGCCTAAGACGCTGACGTTAGACAAGGCGGCGTGAGGAGCTGTGCTGGGTAACTCACTTCATCAGGTGGGAAGGGCATAGCGCTGGTTGCCGCTCGTGGGCGGGACTCGGAGGCGACCAGGACGAGTCGTTTGAGCGGAGAGTAGGCCGCGAGGGCATTATATGGGACGACGCTGTGGCTATCCCGGCTGTCAGTCGCAGAAGCAATGATGCATACCCAGGGTCCAACAGGCGCGAGTGCTCGCCGTGTCAATCACCGGATTGGACGGGGCTTTGGCATGCTCCAGGCCGATGGTGATTTGTGCGGCAATTATGGGAACACAGGATGACCTGTCCGGCAGCAAAGCGACGTCTACTGCCCTGGTGGTAATGCCGGGGGAACACTGCAGAGGCATTGCTGCTGCCGAGAGAGGTCTGCCAAGCAGCTCACCCTGCAGACTCGTTCAGTAGTAGGTATGCGTAGATCAAGGGGATGACGTACTCCGTTGCTTGCAGAATCGCACACTCAATTTCCTGCTCCCGGAGTGGTCGGCGTTTGAGTCAGGTCAGAGTTCAATGTATCGTGCGCTCTGTTGCTTCAAGGGCACTTCCTGACCTCGTGCATTTCCTGGTCGGGAGGTACCATGAGAACGTCCAGGGCTTCGTGGCTGCGGCGCCACAAAGCCGCTGCACATCGTTACTCGAACTCTATTCGGGGCCGGCGCCAAGCAGGCTTCCTTCGCTCCGTGTACGTCCGCGGAAGGCCATCGCACTCGCTTGCATCAATCCACCAATGTCGCCCTCTGATCTCAAGCATTTCAAGCTCAACAACGGCACGTCCATGCCCGCTGTTGGCATCGGGTAAGTCGTTCACTCTCTATACCGCAGTTCGGACCACGTCTTACAGCTTATACACTCACCGCTCTTGCGTAGGTGCTGGATGGGCACTGTGGGAGAAGGAGACCATGTCACAGCCATGGTCAAGAACGCCCTCGAGATCGGCTACCGTCATATTGACACGGTGAACATCGGTCGTTCTGATGCTGCACGTCAGACTCTGACTGACATGGGCGAACAGGCTGCGAACTACGGTGAGCCGCAGTTCGGAAGAGGGCCTGGGAGACTCACCCGTCCCTCTCTGCGTCAGGGAATGAAGAGTCCGTCGGAAAGGCGCTCAAAGAGGCGGGCATCCCACGACACGAGATCTTCCTCACTACCAAACTAGAGTCAGTCTTCTCATGCCCGCGACGATTCCTACAACTCATCAAGGGTCCGTGTGTTCCAGTCAGAAAGACCATGGCCGGGTTGAGCATGCGCTGGATACCAGTCTCACAAAGCTCGCTGTCGATTATGTGGACCTGTACCTCATGCACTGGCCCATGGCGTTCGACGAGACAGGTACGCACCGAGCATGGTATACCGGGGATCCACGGTGTCACTGATGATGTAGCCGTCTAGGCCGAACTTTGCAGCCAGGAGAGCATCCGACCTTCGTTGAGACCTGGCACGACATGGAGAAGTTGCTTGCTGGAGGTAAGCACCGATGGGATCGGCGACCCTAGAATATGCCGACACCGTGTCGCCCTAGGGAAAGTCAGGGCAATAGGGGTGTCCAACTTCAGCATCAAGACCCTGTCGGAGCTGCTCCCGCACGCGAACGTCGTTCCTGCCGTGAATCAGGTGGAACTACACCCGTGTCTTCCCCAACACTCATTGTTGGACTTCTGCGCGGAAAGGGGAATCCTGCTCACAGCCTATTCCCCCCTCGGCAAGCACAAGTTCGCGGACGACCCGTCCATCGTGAACATCGCGAAAGCGCACGGTCCGGACGTGACGGGTGCACAAGTGCTCTTGAGCTGGGGGGTACAGCGCGGGACCGCGGTCGTACCGAAGACGTTACACGCATCCCGGATGAGGGAGAACCTCGAGGTATGTGACTTGGCCATGCGGACCATCTCCCGGCACAGTGTCATTTATCAGGAGAACCACCCCACAGCTGGTCCAGTTGAGTAAGGAAGAGATGGACGCACTGGATAAGTTTCATACGAAGCCCGGGATGCACAGGAGCGTGTGCGGCTTCCATTCGCCCGCGCTCGGGGGGTCCTGCTTTGGGTGGACGTATGACCAGCTGGGGTGGCAGATGACCGTGGGCGGCGTGCATCTGTAACGAAGGCTTCTTTTGTTATCGTCAGCAATCTGAGTTCGGTGAGAGTGATATATAACCCGCCTGCCCGGAGGAGGAAAGAAAGGCCTTCAGTCTCCTACACCGCCTCAACGTTGTCGTCGGCGCACTGCTCGAGCCATGTCGACAGCCAAACCACCTACCATCCTCGAGAAAATCTACGCCCAGCGACAAAAGGACGTAGAGGTCGCTAAGGCGACGCCCGGGACGCGACCCGAAGAACTCGACGTCTACCTAGAGATGGGCCTCGCGCCGCCCCTCGTCTCCTTCCTGGACCGCCTCAAGCGCAACCCATCGACCGCCACCGCACACCCATCTCTCAGCCTCATGGCCGAAATCAAGCGGGCGTCCCCATCCAAAGGCGACATCGCGCCCTTCGTGAACCCCGCGCGGCAGGCGCTGCTCTACGCGCAGTCCGGCGCGTCCGTCATCTCGGTGCTCACAGAGCCGACGTGGTTCAAGGGCAGCCTGCTCGACATGCGCCTCGCGCGCGCGGCGGTCGACGGGCTGCCGGACCGGCCCGCGATCCTCCGGAAGGAGTTCATCTTCTGCGAGTACCAGATCGCGGAGGCGCGGCTGTGGGGCGCGGACACGGTGCTGCTCATCGTCGCGATGCTGACGCAGGAGCAGCTCCCGCGGCTGTACGCGTACGCGCAGCGCCTGGGCATGGAGCCGCTCGTGGAGGTGAACAACGCGGCGGAGATGGCGCGCGCGCTCGAGGTCGGCGCGAAGGTCGTCGGGGTGAACAACCGGAACCTGCACGACTTCAGCGTGGATCTGGGCACGACGAGCGGGCTGGTGGATATGGTGCGCGAGCGGGACGTCGTGCTGTGTGCGCTGAGTGGGATCAGTGGTTCTCAGGACGTGAAGGGGTATCAGGGGAAGGGCGTGAACGCGGTACTGGTGGGGGAAAGCTTGATGCGCGCGAAGGATACGAAGGCGTTCATTAAGGAGTTGTTGGCGTGGCCAGATGCATAGATTGGCTGTCCCTGTACTCTCCGGAATCTCTACGGCAGCATATCTGCGCGCCCGCGCGAGGGATCCCTGAAGGCATGTTTGTCAGCGACTCGGCGGCCAATGGCTACGGCGCATCTTCCAGTGCGGGCGGCTGGCGAGGTTGAGACAATTAGTCCGTTCGGGCCTGAACCTGTGGCTAATCACCCTGTACAGACATTCCAAAATGCTCGACAACAGAGTGTGGGCGTTTGACGGAGCACTCACCTGTTCATGATGTTCCGTGTCCGTCGAGGACGCGTTAGTGCGAGCTCCAAAGCCGTACGATCTGAGAAGGATATTTGCACATATGTATGCGACTACCCAGGCCTTGTGATACAGCCCAAAAGGGTTCCTGTAGGCCTCTCCGGATTGGTCATGGCTGCTAGCCTCTCAGCCATACAGCAGGAGCATTCATCCGGAAGTAGCTTGAGTGTCTATTTAGAAGGAACGACTGTCTTCCGCTAAACTAGAGGCTGGCTTGCGAGCCTAGCTTGAGTGTAATGCGGCGGGCTCCGACACGGCCGCCCAGTAAATCCGTGGTAAACATCGTCCACATGACCTAGACAAGACTTCGTAAGTCAAGCACACTGTACGACTCTTCAGTGCCACCACGCTGTATAACACTCACTGTCTGTAGATCATGACGCGCTCCTCTTCAAGCCTGTCGTACTTACGCTGCTAGACATACTCCTGCCAGCGAACATCAGTCCGAATTTCTTCGACGCAGTTGGCACTCTTTGCAGCATATACATAGCCCTGCATCCTGGACAACTGTACATGTGCCCTTCTGAGCCTCTTTCGACGACGCGGGAGTCGAGGTGGACGTTGCATGCAGCGTCGCGTCTCGCGAAGGATGTGGGCGGTGGCAGTGGTAGACTTTCCAAATGCGCTGCAAGAAGCGCCCGTACTCAGTACATAACCCAGCAGGAGCGGAGCCTCGGCGACACGCTCAGCTTGTTCGACTACTACTCGTACCGACTCGGACTTATTTGCCCTCACCTCGCATGACCCAGGTACTATCCACCCGGCAACCCAGACCTACAGACCATATCCAGACCCCGATCGAGGGACACCAGCTAGCCCAGCTGTCCTACAAAGTTACACAGGCCTGGGCGATCGCCGTACCTCCCGCCGCCCGCCACTCAAAACACATGTGCACGAGCGCAATTGTACGATGGAACGAGCACGAATCCGAACCCGACAGTCGTCCATTCCACGTCAAAATCAAGCCACCACCCATCGAGACCTGTCAGGCTGTCATAGACCTAGGTCCGGATGTATATGGTACATGTGGATGTGCCTGTATACGTAGTACTCGGCGGTACAGCACGCGAACGGACAATTCCCGTCCGCTCGTCCGTATGCCTGTGCGCATCTGCAGCGCGGTGCCTTCAAACCACTTGCAATACTTATAAACACTTTATTCTGTATCAGGTACGAGTCGACCGCGATCGCGTGTGCATGTGAGGAATATAATGCCCTCGGAGATAACCACTCGCCCGCGCGCGCGTACGTACAAGGGTACAAGACAGAGGCTAGAATGCCAGGTAGAATGAACGGAGCATGTGCTCCGTGGACACGCTCGCGGCTCGCACGTCCGTTTGTCCGCTCTTCCGTCTGTCCGTGTACCCGGACGCGGCGCTCGTGGGTGGGACGGCTCCGATAGAGCTTTATTGATTGTGGGATGGGGTGGTGAGACGCGGCACCGATCGCAGTCGACGTACTGTAAGGAACGTCGCGGACAGGACTCGGGCTCGGAGGAAAGCAAGGAGGAAAGTCATCGCGGGTGCGATCAGGATCCAGGATCCAGGATCAGTGTGGGACCTCTGGCTCGTTCCTTGCGCACGCGAGCGGGCCACAGGACAACAACGAGACAAGGTACCAGATACGAGGTGCAACGGGATATGAAGGGGCGACGCGGGCATGTGCACGGCTGGCGAATTCGAAGGCAGGCAAACGCCCGGAGGGAGCGCGGCGCATCATGGTAGCCGGGTTGCTTGCTTCGAATTCGGATTCGGGCACAGGCGAGCGGGAAAAGACACGGCCGTGTTCTCCGTCGTCGTCCGTTGAAGCCTGGACGTGGGCGAGAAGTTATCTCGCTTGAGGGGACGGCCGAAGTACGTTAGCTGGGAACTAGGAACTGGGGAGAGGGAACGGTGGACGGAAGGGAGATTGATCAGCGCGAGCAGAAGATACATGTGCACTAGCTCGTCGGACGATGGGATGGGTCGTACGTGCAGATGGTGCGATGGCACAAAGCTGAAGATGCGACCAGTGGCAGACAGAACGGATCCGTAGGGATGCTCAGAAGAGACAGCAAGTCTCAACGACGCCGACAAGTATAGACAGCGTCTGGCGTCGGTCGATGGCCATTATAACCACTCGGCCGTCGCCGTCCAGTCGAGATATGCATGCGACGAGCTGAGATCGACGGCGTAGCGCGTGGGCGCAGACGCCAGATGGTGGTGCGGTGGGCGAAGGCCGCAGTGTACGTCAGGAAACATCAGCGGCAGATGGGCAGGGGGCGCGGCAGGACGTCGGAGCAGTCGGGGAATCAGCCAGGTCGCGTCTTGGCTGTTGATGGTTGCGCCTGTGGTCGTGTGCGCGGTGCGCTGGACGACGCTGGCCACACCAGAGAGACGCACAGCAGCAGGAGCAGGAGCTGGAGAAGAGGGCGTTGAATAGCGGCGAGGACTGACGTCGAAGGAGGGCGATATCACGGGAGGAGGGGGAGCGGGTGGAGCAGAAGGGGACGGCGTGCCTGTGCCTCGTCCCGGACGGCCGGACGGTCTGGGCCCTGGTTTGGGGGAGGCTTGCGGTGGCCGGCGCCGGGGGGTGTGGATCGGCCGGTGGGATAATGAAGAGAGGCGTTTCCGAGGCCGAAAGCGAGCGGGAGAGGAAAGAGGGCGCTGGCCCACTGAGTGGGAGCGGAGACAAGAGCGAAGAGCGAAGACCAGCCCAGAATTCGCAGGAAGCTCATCGATGGCGCGCGGGTGCACACCCGCCACGGCTCAGCAGGCCTCCTCTCGGCACGCCTCTCCTTCGCCGTGAGCGCGCGCGCTGGCGGACGTGTTGTACGTGTTGTACGTGGCATCGCGTGTAGAATATATCGTTCAGAAAATGCAGAGGGTGTCGAACAGAGAGAGGAGAGTGGGAGGCGGGGGGCGGGGCGAGTGCCGGAGGATGTTGATGGAGGACGGAGAATTCTCCCAGGCTGGGGATGTTTGGTGATGTCGCCGTCTCTCCACAGACGACTCACGAGAGACCGAGCGTCCACAGCCAATTCCGTCCGCCAGAGCCAGATGTGACGCCGGCGACCGGATAGGAAGGAGGCGGTCACAAAGAACGCTCGAGCGCAGAAGACAGGAGTACGGTCTGTCGATTGCGAAACAAGAACGCTGAAGTCTCTAGGTACAAAACGCGAGTCTTATATACTTTTGGGAGGCGTGAAAACTGCAGGTAAGTTTTTACGCCAAGAGCAGAAAATACGAGGAAGTAGAGTACTTGCGACCAGGCACGAGTAGACGAATTAGGACAGAGCTAAATAAGGAAACACACCGAATAAGGAAACCCGCGGGCGCCGAAGGCGCGCCCGTTACATCCGCCCTCCCGTTGTGACCAAGACGCGGCAGGGAGCGGCGAGGGCCAACGCATCGTCTAGGCGTCGAGGACGTCGTCGGGGTCGACGTCGTAGTTGGGGTCCTCAGGGCGGCGAGCGGCGTCCGCGCTCTTCTCCGGAGCGCCTGCGTCCTTCTCAGAGGCTTCCTCAGCGCCCGAGGACTTCTTCTTCTTCCCACCAACCACGGCCTTGCCCTTCCCCTTGCCAGCACGTCCACCAACCTTTCCCTGCTTCGTCGTCACCTCGTCCACCACCATACGGTCGTCCTGGCTATCCCTGCCAGTCACCGTCTCCTCCCTCAAACCTGAAGGTCCCGCCACAGGACCCTGCCCAGGAGCGGCAGCAGCCGGCGAGACGAGCGCGGAAGGCAGCACGTCGAGTCGAGTGCGTTTGGTAGCGGTCGCAGGGCGGTCGGCCTCGGGCTCGTCATGGCGAGCGCGCTTCTCGCGACGAAGACGGTAAGCTTCCTTGCCTTTCATGTCGCGTTCGAGCTGGGACCAGATGAGCTCGTCGACGATGGCACGACGGCGGGGGTTGTTGATAGGGCCGTCGTTAGCCGGGGCAGCTGGAGTGGCAGCGTGGGCCGGAGGAGCAGCATGGGCCGGCTGAGGAAGTGGAGCCAAGTCGTGGATGTCGAGAGGGATGCCCGACTGATCGAGAGCGCCGGTGAAAGGGTCGTAGCGCACGAACTGGAAAGGACAATTGGCGTCCTGGGCCCAGAGGCGACGGAAGTCCTCGTACCCGCCTGGGGTGAGGAGGTCAGGGCCGGAGTAATGGTTCTGGCGTAGGCCGTAGTCGAAGCGCGAATAGAGCCGGAGTTGTTCGACTGAGAAGTGTTGACGCGCGCCAGTAGCGTCGTCGCGCAAGATGATCGTGTTGTTCGCCAGGCGGCGAAGAAAAGCGTGTGCGGTGAAGACCATGCCGACGAAGCTGAAGATTATTATGAACAGGGAGAGAAGACGAGAGAAGGAGTGAGGCCGAGACTGTCGGCGATGCGGAAACGAGCGGGATGGAGGGAAAGAGCGAGGAGGAGGACGAGCAAGTGGTAAGCCTTGAACAGGTCCCTTGCGCCATCTACTGACCATAGGCGCAGGTTTTATAGGGCGACGCGCCCTCCGGAGCGGATGCGCAGGCCTGATTGCCCCGAGGAAAACCTGCGGGTCGTCCGACGGGGGTTGTCCGCTGCCGTCCGGGAGCTCCTCGACATGATCGACGCCAAGCGCTTCGAGGTATTCCGCCAGGGCGCGGGTGTGCGCCACCGAGCTGAACGGGATCCAGGTACGGTCTCCTGATCTCCAAAGGGCCTCGAAAATTGACGTTTTGCCAGGCCCGCGGTGGGAGACTATCCGCTCGATCGCCCACTCGTCGTCTCGGTCGTCGAATTCTGCGACCTGAGTCTCGAGTCGCCCGGGAAATAGGCGGTCGTCGTTCGGCTCGTGGATCCGCAACAGCGACGAGTGGAAGACGTCGTGAACGCCTCGTCGCCGGAGGTTCGAGGGTATATCAACTCGGAACGAGTGATTACCGTAATCGTGTAAGATCTTGTATGGACCAATATATTTGGGCGCGAGCTTACGCGCTAGTCCCTTCGGTAATGATATGTTCTTAGTGGAGATGTATACCAGATCACCCGTCACAAAGGGAGCCGGGCGACGCTTTCGGTTTGCGTCGCGTGTCTGCTTCACGCGAGCGGCGAGGATGCTGTCGTGAGCGGACATAATAGCCTGCTTCACCCGCTGAGCGTAAGCACGCACCCCAGGATACTCATCCTTTCGAGCATCATTCCAGATCATTACCCGCGGCATTCGGCCGTTGTTCAGGAAGAATGGTGAGTAGCCAGTTGTATCTGACCGGGCCATATTGATTGCGAACTCGATCGCGGGCAATTTGCTAACCCAATCCCGTTGATTAGGGGAGATGCACTGGCGGAGCATCTGGGTCACCGTCCGGTTGGCCCGTTCAGTAGATCCATCCGACTCCGGGTGGTACGCGCTCGACATCCGCAACTCCACCCCGATCAGGTGGTGAAGGTGCGTCCAGAACGCGCTGGTGAACAGAGAGTCGCGATCACTAACGATCGCCTTCGGCATACCATGGTGTTTGTAAACCTCCGAAAACACCAGTTCCGCTACATTCCTAGCGGAGTAATTGGTACGGCACGGTACCAGATGAACCATACCGGTCAAGTGGTCAATAATCACAGCAATCGAGTCGAAGGATCCGTCTCGGTTTTTCGACTCCGGGAGGGGACCGACAAAGTCAATGCCTATGACTTCCCATGGAGCAGTCGGTACGGAGAGCGGGTGCAGCAGTCCGTATGGCTTTTGGTTATTCGGCTTGGCTCTGCGGCATGTCTGACAACTCTCACAGTACTTCCGAACATCCGTGGCCATGGTCTTCCACCAAAGGTGGTCTCGGATGAGGCTTAGAGTCTTGTAAGTGCCGAGGTGAGCCAGCAGTGAGTGCGCGTGTAGTATCACGATCTCACGGACACTCCGACCCTTGTAGAGGACTTCGGGAACGCAGAGCAGGTCTCGGCCGTTCTCATAAAGGTAAACTAGTTCATTCTGAATCCGAAAATTCTTGAACTGTTTTGGTGCCTCCAGGATCTTTCGAAAGAAGGCATCCTCGCCGTAGCGGCCTTTCAATTCAGCGACCAGATCAATACCCTCCGTGTTCTCAGACAAGTGAGTCAGCAGCGAGATCTCACTGGCGAGCCGTGCTTGCGCGTCCGCTAAGAGTGTATCCTCTGCAGACTGTGGAGCTGACTTTTCCGCTCCTGCAGGAGTCTCCGTTCCTGTGGCGTCCGGAGTGACCTCCTGTCCGTTATGCCGGACGGTATGTCCGTTCTCGCCCTCCTGTCGTTCTGCACGCGGTCCGTGGAGAATGACACGCTTGATTCGTTTAGAGAATTCCTTCGCAGTCTCGGGTCGCCCCGTCTCCGGTGGAGCAGGCGGCGACCGCGGGAGCGGAACGGGTGGGCGTACAGTGGACCGCCGCACAGGAGGCGGCCGGGTTACAGGCGCACGTGCCGAAGCAGACAGAGTTCGCGCAACGGGACGCGCCTTCCGCTCTTTCCCCGTAGAAGGCACCGCTGCAGGCCGGTCGCGGGATCGGGCGGTGACACCGGCATGCTGACGTGCTCCCGCATCTAGGGCTGCCTGAGTGGCCCGAGTGCGTGCGCGAGTATGGCGAGTGTGACGTGGCATGGACACTGCAGCCTCGGTAGCAGCGAGCACCGGAATGGAGATCGACTGAGCAGCCAGCTCACGTTGGAATCCATCGGTGTCATCATGAGCCACATATTCTGAAGGTGCGCGGACGGTCCCCGGCGCATCATGTGCGTAGATGCGGGACAGGGCGTCGGCGAGTACATTGTCAACGCCAGGTATGTATTTCACCTCAAAGTCATATTCCGAGATCTTCTCAAGCCAGCGAGCCTGACGCCCCGACAGGTTCCGCTGTGCCAGCAGGTGCACAAGGCCCTTGTGGTCAGTGACCCATGTGAAGTGGCACCCGAGTAAGATGTCGCGGTGGCGGAGCATCGATTCGACACCGGCAAGCATTTCAATTTCGTGAACAGGATAGTTAGACTGTGCTGACGACAGCTTCGCAGAGAAGAATGCTGCGACACGGGCTGTGCGCCAGTCGGCACCTTGTGATACGACACCTGCAATACCCGCCATGGAGCCATCCGTAATGAGCCATATGGGTGCGCCGTCGGGCGAATAGTCCAACGGACGACGGTGGTGATCGCGGTGAGCACTGACCAGCCGCTTGATGTCCTCAAAGGCGCGCTGTTCAGTATGCCCCCAACGGAAGCTGACCTCCGTGCCAGTCAGGCCTGACAGAATTCCCATGGGCACCCGCACAGTGGCGATATCATCAGCCAGATACCCAACTGACCCGAGGAACCCACGTAGCAGTTCCCGGGTGGTCGGAACCTTCCAGTTGATTACGCAGTCCACCTTATCGGGATCCATGCGAATGCCATCGCTGTCGACGATACGTCCTAAGATTTTCAACTCGGAGCAGAGAAACTTGAGCTTCGTAGAACTCAGGTAAAGCTGTTCGCGACTCAGGATATCTATCACGAGTCGGCAGTGTCTCACATGCTCGTCCAGGGTGTCTGAATAAATGGCGATGTCATCCAAGTAGACGTCCATGAAGGTGCCAATGTACGGCCCGAAGATGTGATTCATAAGTGACTGGTAAGTCGCAACAGCATTGCAGTCGCCCTGCTGCAGAACCAGGCTAACCATGTTGCCGTCAGGAGTGGTCATCGCGGTGCGTTCGACATGGTCGGGCTCAACACGAATCTGCTCGTAAGCATCCTTGCCATCAATCAGGCTCCGATAAGGCTTACGAGACACGCGCCGCAAGATAGCCTCCATGTCGGGCAGTGGCGACGTGACCTTGACGGTGTTGGCATTCCGCTCACGAAGGTCACAAACCACACGCAGGCGGGGAGGGATCCCCTTGGTCCCCGTACCCGGCTTCGTCAACAGCAGCATCGGGGAAGTATTCCGAGCCGTGCTCATGCGCCAGCGGCCTGAATTCAAGTAGGCATCCCGCTTCTCGATCCACAAATCCCGCAGAGCATCTGGGCATCGCGAAGGGCGCCACGAATAGACCTTACTCGGGTCCTTCAGTGGGATAGTATGATTGATGGCCCGGAGCGGAGGGAAGGGTGCGTCACTCGCGTCCTGACATATTGGCGCGGCATACTCACGCAATTCACGTCGTGCGGATTCAAGGCGGTCTTCAAACACTTCCGCAGCACGAGATTCGATGACCCTCGTTTGAGTGCCCGCGACGTTCAACGCGGTCACGCTTCCGATCAGGACACTGGTGGGATTAAATCCGAGCGAGACGCGATGCTGGCACAGGAAGGGCGTCCCCAAGATTAGGTCGTAGTTTAGAAGGTTCATTACATCAAAGTAACGTTCCTCACTGATCTCCTGATACTCTATCAGGGCTTTGCAACCATAGTTCACCTTAGCACGGGAACCCTGGACAGCCAACTGCACCGGTAACGGTTTCTCTAACTCAAGTACCCGAATGCCTAGCTGATGTGCGAACTTAGAGGACACAAAATCGGCAAGGGAACCGGAGTCAAGCAACGTCCGGGCCGGCTCGTCATTAATCATAGTAACGACCACAATAGGTTCAGGGATAACCCGACGAAAGTCGCGCGGCGCAGCTGCGTTGCGCTGAACAGGCTCGGTGTTGGGTGAGCCCAGACGAGCTGCATTGGCGTGCACGACATACTGATCACTCTGGATCAGGTCCGGCTCGAAGAGGGGCTGCAGCACGCCCTCCAGATCATCGAGTAAGCAGGTCCCCGGGTCTCCTAGGCGACTATCCGCAAAGACCGCATACCAGCCAGCGAGGTCGAAGCATGGGTTCTCAAAGCAAGCCAGTGGGAACTCAGCAGAGAGCTCCAGGTACGCATCTATCACCCGGACTGAGCTGCCGTGGCTGAACGCCGAGAAGCGGGCAGCCGTCGCCGTGCCCGGAGCAGCCAAACAGGCTTCGGGCCATGGTTCACAAAGGTTCAACATTTCTGCGGTCCAGGCGGCGCGTACGTCACCCATGAGTTCGGACCCGTGATCCTGGAAGTCAGACAAGTCACCTTCGTACAGGTCAACAAGCGTCGCTCGGAACCAGCGGGCAACATCGAAGGTGGGGTCTATCAGATCTTCATACTGGATCTGGAGAGTTCCATCCTCGGTAGGGATGGGATCAGGCCCACTTGGGTCGTACAGGTTCTGGTATATCACCGTAGCCGGTCCGGTCATGTCACCCTGCACCACAACAGCGCGCGCATCCTCGCGGTCCTCGCCAGGGAAGTAAGGCCGATACTTGTTCAACACACACATAGCGCGCTGAGCATATATATCGGGGATACAGGTCCGTTCTCGTCCTTCGCGTGGAAGGCGAGGCATGCGTGGCATAGTGTTGCGACCCTTGAGCGGGCCATCCCACCATGTCGGGGGCTCAGTCGACAAGATATCGACATGATTGAACTCAATCTCCTCAATGCGAGAGGTGGACTCGGCTAGTGTGCGTAGACCCTCCGTGTCATCGTGGTTGGAAAGTTCAACACTGAATGAAGTTACTCCAGGAGGACCACGCCCTTTCCCAGAACCTCGGACTGTTTGCATCGTAGGGCAGTTACGCTGCAGGTGACCAGTTTCCCCGCATTTGTAGCATTTGCCTGCGGCACGCATCTCATCCAACTCGCGAGCAGATCGCTGAGGGATCCGCAGCGATGGCGCAGATGTCTGCGTTGATGCGCCCATCATCGGAGAACGCCCATCCCCCCGCGGTCGGTTTGAATACACCCCGCCCGTTCCTGTGGAACTACTGGAACGATGTGGGTGTTGCTCCCGGCGGCGATCATCGACACGGGGCCTGATTGGCGTCCCGCCATTCGCACGGAGGGTACCCTTGTTGGACTCGCGCCCTTTGCCAAGGCCGGGGGTGCGAACTACACCTCGCTCCGACATAGCACTGGCGGCGAGAGCCATCTCAGCCACTTCAGCCTCGGCAAGAACATCTTCCCAGCTGGAAGAAGCTGGATTCAGGTGCGCCCTCCAAAGCTCAGCCTGGATCGGGCGGCGGAGGCCTTCCCATAGCTTCTCCACCTTCGCTCGCTCCGATACGGAGCCTACTGACACGAAGAGCCCTTGCAAGTCGCACACGTACTCTCGCACAGTACGATCATCCTGCCGTAGGTGCTTGAGCTTAGAGCGAGCCCGCTGGCGGTAGTCAGAGGGGAAGCAGTAGTTGAATAGAGCAATCAGAATCTCCTTCAGCGACCACACACGGCCACGGCTGGTCGCAATTGTATTGGTGTAGCACTCGAACGCCTTATGCGAGACAAAGCGACCGACTGCCTCAGCATGACGATCTATGCTTAGCTGATAACCTTTGATGTATTCAGCCATCTCGTACGCAAATTTATTGAAAATTTGCATGTCCGGAGTCCCATCATAGACTCTCGGGTTCAATGGCTTCAGCACTGGCAGACGGGACTGAGCGAGCAGTTGTCGCCGCAGGCTGTTGAGCTCATGCCGCAGACTGTCCTCCTGAGAGGATTGCAGTCTTTCCACTCGGAGGGAGCGAGCCTCCTTCGGATCGCGCGGATGCTCTCTGTCCTCGTCGCTGTCCAACGGAGACGAGTGGGCGGTCGCGTGCCTACCCGGTCCAAGGCCGTCTCGCTCGTCGAGTTCTTGGAGTAATTCACCCAGGTAGCTATCTGGCTGAATCTGGCTGCTGGGTTTCAAGGCAGCAGCGGCATCCGTAACGGAACGCTGACGAGCAGCACCTTTCAGAGCCGGCGCGAGCGAGATACTCGAGGCCGCTAGTGCACCTCCAAGTCCCGGGACCGGGGAGGATGGATGTCCCACTTGTTCGAAATCTGGGGCGATACCGGCCACGGGCGCGCGGCGAGGAGTACGTCCTCCCGGGTGAGTCTGAAGATCCAGACGCTCTAACTCCTGGCGGAGTTGCTCCATTTGAGCGACAATGTCTTCACGACGCTGCCCGTCTGTTGGGATGGCCGACGGAGGCTGGCGCACGATGTGCCGCTCCTCGCCCTCACCAGAGGCCTCACTTTTTGAGATGTCCGAGTTCGAGGTGTCCTGGGGCTTCTCCCGAGGATCCCAATAAGCCGCCGCCATCTCCTGAGAGAGCGGCCCCTTGCTTGGAGTCTGGTAGACTTTGTACAGAGCATGCTGTAACGCGGGGTCTAGCTCCCGGGGGTCAATATTCACGGCACCCCAACTCTCGGGATCTATTGATTTTCCCTTGCGGAATGTTTTCAGGTCGGAGGCCTCTCCGGAGACGACCTCATCCTCCTTGCTAGCGGCAGTAGCCAGCGCTTGGCCCTGAGGGTGAGGCTTCACTGGCCTTTCACCCAGGTGGGGAGGAGCGTCGTGTGTCGCGCTCGCACCTTCGGGGGCACTAACTCTAAGCGGGCCGTCGACCTCCTCGGTCTTCACTCGGACGGCGCGCACCCTATCTGACGTCTCAGGAGTAGGGATGGTAGTCCTAACTGTAGAACTAGATGTATTTTTCGTGTCTCTATACACAGAACCTGCCCGTGCGCGAGGCACGGCGATCTCCTCACGAACCACTGGTTCAGCCGAGGGGGGCCTCGAGGTCGCAGCCGAACTCGTAGTTACGGACTGATACTCCTCGGGATTTTGGGGGTCGTTGTGAGCCGACTCGCTCGAGAGAGACGAGAGCGTGCTCCCAAACGTAGTGTCCATGTCGGACGAAGTGGAACGAGAGAACTCACCTGGTAACCCTCTACCCGGCGTGGACTCGGCCGTCGGCTGATCGCCGCGAGCGGTGTTGCGGGTAACCGGCATGGTCAGCGGTGAAGTTCGTCCGAGAGACTGTCGA